>LNAC01000229.1:508247-669330 GCA_002007465.1 Ailurus styani | reverse complement strand
AGGGTCCTGGGATCGAGGCCCGCATCGGGCTCTCTGCTCAGCGGGGAGCCTGCTTCCTCCTCTCTCTCTCTGCCTGTCTCTCGGCCTACTTGTGATCTGATCTCTCTCTGTGTGTCAAATAAATAAATAAAAATCTTTAAAAAAAAATTTAAAAAATCTGTATATATTTGGTATTTAGTTGTTTCTAATGTTTAAGAGAACTATGTCAGATAGAATAACAGATATACTTTGTGATGCCAATTTAAATAATGTAATTGAGAAAATGAGTTCAGACTTGTATTTTATTTTATTTTTTAAGATTTTATTTACTTATTTGACAGAAAGCACAAGCGGGCAGAGTGGCAGGCAGAGCGAGAGGGAGAAGCAGGCTCTCCACCAAGCAGGGAGCCCGATGCGGAGCTTGATCCCAGGACCCTGGGATGATGACCTGAGCTGAAGGCAGCTGTTTAACCGACTGAGCCACCCAGGCACCCCAGATTTGTTTTTTAAAATGTATAAAATGCCACTGGAACATCTAAGAGAACTTAAATCTTAGCGTACTTACAAGTTTTTGTTCATCAGATATATTTAAGTACTCAGGAAGGTTTTATTTTGTCAGACAACTGAAACACCTTTTATTTTTAAAGATTTATTTATTTTAGAGAGAGAGAGAGAGCACAAGTGGGAGGAGCAGAGGGAGAGGTAGAGAGAGAATTTCAAGCCGACTCTGCAATGAGCAAATCTGACACAGGGTTCAATCTCACCACCCAGACATCATTACTGGAGCCAAAACCAAGAGTCAGATGATCAACCAACTGTGTCACCGAGGTACACTTGAAATACTTTTAAAAATTTACTTTTAGGGCGCCTGGGTGGCTCAGTGGGTTAAAGCCTCTGCCTTCGGCTCAGGTCATGATCCCAGGGTCCTGGGATCAAGGCCCGAGTCGGGCTCCCTGCTCATTGGAGAGCCTGCTTCCTCCTCTCTCTCTGCCTGCCTCTTTGCCTACTTGTGATCTGATCTCTCTCTCTCTGTGTCAAATAAATAAATAAAATCTTAAAAAAAAAAGATTCATTTTATAAAAAAAAATTTTACTTTTAATTGTGTGAGTGCAGTTTAAAATATTTAAGAAAATTTAATTAGTAAAGTTTAAAATGAGATTAAACACCCAAAAAACTCCTTAACAGTAACTATTAAAATTCTCTACAAGTATAATAAAATTACTAAATTGACCTTAGAAGCTTAAGAACTAGGTTTTAGAATTTTTAATTTAATAAAAATTCTAAAATAACTTCAATGACCTTTTCTGCATACAATAATGACCTCAGAG
Source organism: Ailurus styani (assembly GCA_002007465.1). Lineage (NCBI taxonomy): Eukaryota > Metazoa > Chordata > Mammalia > Carnivora > Ailuridae > Ailurus > Ailurus styani. The sequence goes on along the minus strand of LNAC01000229.1, from coordinate 668,023 downwards.
GTCATTTAAAAAAAATCTACTTATTTATTTTAGAAAGGGAGAAAAAGAGAAAGACAGCACACAAGTGAGAGGGGCAGAGCGAGAGGGAGGGAGTGTTCTTGTTTTCTAAAAGTTAACTTCTCCCACTTAAAAACAAAAAATCTATAAGACTACAAAAACAAAATCTATGGCTAAGGTCTAAGATCTTCCCTCCTCAAACAGCCAAAGCATATATAAGATGCCATGTAACTTAGATGCTGGTAAAATAAGAATTTTTGTCTTGATAACACAATCTTTTAAAAAACCCATTATTCAAGAAAGCAATCCCTTGTTTTTCTCTCTCTAATTTCATAAGCATTTAGACCCAAAATGATAATCACAATAATTAGAGAACACATTAAATAGTGTGAAATTATTTCTACCTTTTCCCTGCTGATCCTGAATGGTCGACACCAAGACAGATATATTCAAAGCAGAAACAATAAAAACACTATTATAACTCTAGAAGACTAAAAGCTAATCTCCCTAAAAAAATCAATACATTACAATTTCTTTCCATTGGGGTATAGGTATAGATAGATTAAACTGTGGGGGAAAAAACATTACTGCCTAATATAGTTAGGAAAGATTAAGGAAGAATTGGGATTTTTTTAGGAGAAAAAGAGATAAAACCAGTGAGGTTTAAATCGAATGTTGCCACAGAATAGAAAACAGCATGTGTCTAAACATTTTTATTGAAATTGGAGCAATGCTTAATATTTGTCAACTTTTCCATTTTACTTTTCCAGGGAGAGAAGAGAAACTAAAACAAACACAAGTCTAAATTGCCTTTCTGAGCCTCTGGCTCATGTCAACCACTTATCTAAATAGAAAACATATATGCCTGTTCCTTGCTTTCAAAGACAGCTTCAAAAAACAAGAAGAAAAACTCTGGAATTCTTCACTCTCTACATATCATTTAAACTTAGGAGAAAAGTAAAATGGAGGGGAAAGGGCGCCTGGGTGGCTCAGTGGGTTAAAGCCTCTGCTTTCGGCTCAGGTCATGATCTCAGCATCCTGGGATGGAGCCCCGCATTGGGCTCTCTGCTCAGCAGGGAGCCTGCTTCCTCCTCTCTCTCTGCCAGGCTCTCTGCCTACTTGTAATCTCTCTCTGTGTCAAATAAATAAATAAAATCTTTAAAAAAAATGGAGGGGAAAATCCTTAATTTCACATGTTATATTTCTCCTCACCAACTGGGAATTACCAACAGAAAGCAATGTAATGGTAGAAATTCTGAGTATTGTCTTTCTACATCACCCTTTCTCCCCACCCACTCACTTTTGCTAAGATCATTGCTTTTTTCTTTTCTTTTCTTTTTTTAAGACCTTCAGAAATGCCTCCTGAAGGATCATTGCTTTAAAGTACTTACTGGTCTTCCTCAAAAAATGTAGACTTAAAATAGAAGGGGAAACCACTAGAGGAAACAAATATGTATAAAGCATAAAAGACTAGGAAAGAAATTCATATTTGTCCCTTATATCATAATAAACAAATTAGTGTTGTAGGCAGACTTTGAGATTGCCCTGAACATTCCTTCCATCTTGTGAACGGCCTATGTAGGGGTGACATGGCAAAGACCAAAGAGTGGCCTACAGCAGTGGACAGTGTATTCCAGTCAATGATCAGCAAGAAAATGGTCCTGTGATCACAAGAAACTGAATTCTAACAATCAATGAGCCTGGAATAGGATTCTGAGCCTCAGATGATACATAGTCCCAACTGACACCTTGATTTCAGTCTGGTTAGATCAAAGGGAACCAGTTAATCTATATCCAGACTCCTGATCAACAAGAAATGTAAAATCATAAATGTGTTGCTTTAAGATGCTGAATTTTAAGCTGATAATTTGTTACACTAGAAAACTAATACAGGCTTTGGTACCCAAACATGGGATGCTTCAGTAACAATAAAAACCTGAGAGCGGCTTTAGAATTGGATATTGTGTAGAAGCTATGAGAATTTTGAGAAGCGTGAAAGGGAAAGTCTAACTTGCCTTGGATAGATTTTTAATAGACATCTGGACCTTAATCTGGATGCTGCTAGTAAGGACTCAGAAGGAAATGAGGAACATGTTACAGGTATACCTTGGAGATATTGCAAGTTCAGTTTCAGACCACTATAATAAAGTGAGTATGGAAATAAAGCAAGCCAAATGAAATTTTTGGTTTCCCAGGGCAGATAAACTAAGTTTACACTATAATCTACTAAGCATGCAATAGCATTATGTTTTAAAAAAATCACTGTATATATCTTAACTTAACTTTATTTTTTTTTAAAGATTTTATTTATTTATTTCACAGAGGGAGAGAGATCACAGGAGGCAGAGAGGCAGGCAGAGAGAGGGGGAGGAAGCAGGCTCCCCGCTGAGCAGGGAGCCCGATGTGGGCCTCGATCCCAGGACCCTGAGATCATGACCTGAGCCGAAAGCAGAGGCTTTAACCCACTGAGCCACCCAGGCGCCCTTAACTTTAGTGCTAAAATATGCTAAGTGTCATCTACACTTTCAGTGAGGGCGCCTGGGTGGCTCAGTTGGTTAAGCAACTGCCTTCGGCTTAGCTCATGATCCCGGAGTCCTGGGATTGAGTCCCACATTGGGCTCCCAGCTTCATGGGGAGCCTGCTTCTCCCTCTGACCTTCTCCCCTCTCATGCTCTTGCTTACTCTCTCTCTTTCTCTCTCAAATAAATAAATAAAATCTTAAAAAAAAAAAACTTTCAGTGAGTTGTCATCTTTTTGCTGGTAGAAGGTCTTACCTTGATGTTGATGCCTGCTGACTGATCAAGGTGGTGGTTGCTAAAGTCTGGGGTGGCTGTGGCAATTTCTTAAAATAAGACAACACTGAAAATGCCACATTGATGGACTCTTTTTCAGCATTGCACCCATAGAAGAACTTCTTTAAAAATTGGAGTCAAGCTGGGGCGCCTTGGTGGCTCAGTCGGTTAAGCATCTGACTCTTGATTTCTGCTTGGGTCATGATCTTAGGGTTGTGAGACAGAGCCCCATGTTGTGTTCAGCAGGGAGTCTGCTTGAGATTCTCTCTCTCCTTTTTTTTTTTTTTTAAAGATTTTATTTATTTATTTGACGGAGAGAGATCACAAGTAGGCAGAGAGGCAGGCAGAGGGAGGGGGGAAGCAGGCTCCCTGCTGAGCAGAGAGCCCAACGCGGGGCTAGATCCCAGGACCCTGAGATCATGACCTGAGCCGAAGGCAGAGGCTTTAACCCACTGAGCCACACAGGCGCCCCTCTCTCTCTCCTTCTTACTGCCCCTCCACCCCTGCCATGCCAGTTCTCTCTCTCTTAAATAAATAAATAAACCTTTAATAAGAAATAAAATAAAAACTGGAGTCAATCCTCTCAAACCCTGTTGCTGCTTTAATAACTAAGTTGACGTAATATTCTAAATCCTTTGATGTCATTTTTACAATCTTCACCAGGAGTAGATTGTATCTCAAGAAACCACTTTCTCAGCTCATCCATAAGAAGCAACTCTTCATCTGTTAGTTTTATCATGAGATTGCAGCAATTCAGTCATATCTTTAGACTCCACTTCTCATTCTAGTTCTTTTGCTGTTTCTACAACAGCTGCAGTTACTTCCTCAACTTGCACTCCTCAAAGTCATCCACCATCTGAGGTTCAGAATCCTATGCCAAAGTCAACTTCTTCCAAAAAGTCCTATTACTGTTAATATAGTTACCTCTTCCCATGAATCATGAATGTTTTTAATGACATCCAGAAAGGTCAATAGTTTCCAGAAGGCTTTCAATGTATTTTTCACAGGTCCATCAGAGGAATCAGTATCTATGACAGCTACAAGCCTTACAAAATATATTTCTTAAATAGAAAGTCACAAATAGTCCTTGATTTGTGGGCTGCAGAATGTTGTGTCAGCAGGCATGAAAACTCATTAATCTTGTACATGTCCATCAGAGCTCTGGGGTGACCAGGTGCATTGTCAAGGAGCAGTGATATTTTGAAAGGTATCTTTTTTCCTGAGCAAGTAGGTCTCAACAGTGGGCTTAAATATTCAGTAAACCATGTTATAAATAGATTTGTTGTCATCCAGGTTTTGTTGTTCCATTGAGGTACAGGCAGATTAGATTTCACATCGTTTTTAAGGGCCCGAGGAATTTCAGAATGGTCAAGTATTGGCTTCAACTGAAAGTCACCAGCTGCACTACCCTTAACAAGAGAGTCAGCCTGTCCTCTGAAGCTTTGAAGCCAGGCATCACCTTTTCCTCTCTAAGCTATCAAAATCCTAGATGGCATTGTCTTCTAATAGAAAGCTGTTCCATCTACATTGAAAATCTGTTTACCGATGCCTTCATTAATCGTCTTAGTTAGATCTTCTGGATAACTTGCTTCAGCTTCTACATTAGCACCTGCTGCTTCATTTTGACTTTTATGTTATAGAGATCGGTTCTTTCCTTAAACCTCATGAAATAACCTAAGCTAGCGTTCAACTTCTCTTCTGCAGACAGATTCCTCATTACTCTCAGCTTTCAGAGAGCTGAAGAGAACTGGGGCCATGCTCTGGATTAGGCTTTGACAAAGGAATGTTGTGTGGCTGGTCTGATCTTCTATCTTCTATCCAAGCCAATAAAACTTTCTCCATATCAGCAATAAGGCTGTTTCACTTTCTTATCATTCTTGTGTTCACTAGAGTAGCACTTATTAATTTCCCTTCAAGAACTTTTCCTTTGCATTTACAACTTGGTTAGCTGTTTGGCACAAGAGACCTAGCTTTTGGCCTATCTTGGCTTGTGACATGCCTTGCTCATTACCTTAATTATTTCTAGCTTTTGATTTCAAGTTAGAGACATATGACTCCTTCACTTAAAGGCCATTGTAGAGTTACTAACTTAATTTCAGTATTGTTGCATCTCAGGGAATAGGAGACTCTGAGGAGAGGGAGAGTGATGGGGAAACTGTCAGTTGGTGGCACAGTTAGAATACATGCAATGTTTATTGATTACATTAACAATCTTATATTGGCACAATTTGTGGTATCCCCAAACAATGAAAATAGTAACACCAAAGATTACTGATCACACAGCACCATAATAAAATAATTAAAATTTTGAAATCTACAAGAGCAAATACTGTTGGAAAAATGGCACTGACAGACTGGCTCAAGGCAGGGCTGCCTCAAACATTCAACTTGTAAAAAAAAAAAAAGTATCTGCAGAGTACAACAAAATGGGGTATGTCAATACTGGACATTGGAATAAGGGGGATCCTTGTTACATAGTAGCAGAAAGCTTGGCCACATTGTATCTCACAGTTATATGGAAAGCAGAACTTATAGTTATAAAACTGGATATATAGCTAAGGACATTTCCAAGTGATGTGTCTGGTTCACCTTTGTTCTTTATAGTAAAATGCAAGAGAGGAGATAAATTGAGGAAATAGCCATTAAAGAGAAAGGAACCAGGCCTAGATGATTCCAAAAAGCCCAGCCTCTCCAGATAGAAATATGCTAAAAATAAAAAATGGTTAACAAGAACACAATGGGGAAAAGATTTTTTTTTTTTTTTTAAGATTTTATTGACTGGGATGCCTGGGTGGTTCACTTGGTTGGGTGTCTGCCTTCGGTTCAGGTCATGATCCCAGATTCCTGGGATAGAGTCCCATGTCAGGCTCCCTGCTCAGCAGGAGTCTGCTTTTCCCTCTGCCTATATGCTCTTGCCCTGCTTGTGCTCTCTTTCTGTGACAAATGAATAAATAAAATCTTTAAAAAAAAAAAGTAAAAAAAAAAGATTTTATTTACTTATTTGAGAGAGAGCCCATGAATGTGAGCAGGGGGGAGGGGCAGAGGGGGAGGTAGAGGGACAGACTCCACACTAAGCATGAAGCCCAATGCAGGGCTCAATCTCACTACCCAGAGATCATGACCTGAGCCAAATCAAAAGAGTCAGAGGCTTACCTGACTGAGTCACCCAGGCACCCCAAAAGATGACTGATAAAATTTCAGAAAGATCAAAAGACCAGAGATTTAGTCACACAAAGGACCCTTTCAATATTTTAAGGGGCCTCTAGTAAACTTTGGAAATGTTCCTTAGCCATCTCAGCAGGAGGCAAAGACAGAAAAAGGATTATTTCATTTCTTAAAAAACCTGCAAATGTAGCTTTTGTCAAATGCAGTGAATCCATGTGAAATCCACTCAAAACCCAGAGTTTGAGGAAATTGTTTCAGGATAAAAACTACCAGTTTGAACTAAAAGGAAACAGAAGGAATATAAAATGGAAAAAGGCTGTTGGACTCCTCCCAAATGCCACCGGCAGAAAGAAGTCTGATAAAACTAAGCAACTGCAAACATATGTAACCATCTAGAAAAGGAAGAATGTTTCAGAAGGCAGAACCAAGACCGGGAGGGCAGAGTTGAGAGCCATTATGAATGTCTGTTCCTAGGCTTTGAAACCTAACCCAACCCAGCTGGAGTCTGCCAACATGGATTTCAGAACTGTTATGGACCAACGACTCCTTTTTTAACTTTCCATTCTGTCTTGCCTATTTTGAACCATAATGTTTACAATAATTATCCCATGCCTGTACCACCATTTTATGTTGGGACACTCATTAATTTTACAGGTTCACAGATGACAAACAGGAACCTCACCTACATCCAATTTAGATGGTTTAAATAAGACTTTGAACTTTGAGCTGATGCTTTAATAAGATGAGAACTCTGGGAACCATGGGAAGAGGTGGATTTTCCTTCTGTGTATGTAAGGGGTGGGGAGACATGAATACTTGGGGTCCAGAGGGTTGACTGTGGTAGGCAGAATTCTGGGGTGGGATCCTGCCCCTCTGGTATGCCAGACCTGTAAAATCCCCTCCCCCACCTTTTTAAAAATTTTTATTTATTTATTTATTTATTTGACAGAGAGAGAGAGAGATCACAAGTAGGCAGAGAGAGAGGAGGAAGCAGGCTCCCTGTTGAGCAGAGAGTCTGATGCGGGGCTCGATCCCAGGACCCTGAGATCATGACCTGAGCTGAAGGCAGAGGCTTTAACCCACTGAGCCACCCAGGTGCCCTAATCCCCTCCCCTTGAGTGTGAGTAGGACCTATCAGTATCAAAGGATAGTCACTCAGTTGATTAAGTTATGTTAAAGAAGACTCTGTTGGAGCAGATTTTTTTTTTTAAAGATTTTATTTATTTATTTGTCAGACAGAGAGAGCACAAGCAGGCAGAGTGGCAGGCAGAGGCAGAGAAAGAAGCAGGCTCCCCACTGAGCAAGGAGCCTGATTTGGGACTCGATCCCGGGATTCTGGGATCATGACCTGAGCCGAAGGCAGCCGCTTAACTGACTGAGCCACCTGGGCATCCGATTTTTTTTTTTAAGATTTTATTTATTTATTTGACAGACAGTATAAGCAGGGGAGGGGCAGGCAGAAGGAGAAGGAGAAGCAGGTTCCTGGCTGAACAGAGTTCCTGACATGGGGCTCAATCCCAGGACCCTGGGATCACGACCTGAGCTGAAGACAGATGCTTAAATGACTGAGCCACCCAGGCACCCACTTCATGTTTTAATTGACAAAGCAATTTGCACTGAGGTGCCTTTTATAATGCTCTGTTTGGGATGTAATATTAGATGGTCCAGAAAGGTTGACCAAAGCTCACGCTACTCCAAAGTGAAGTACTCACATAAGCAAGACAAACAGTGACAGTCTATTAAAAAGATTCCTGCTACTTTTTTGATTTTCTACCATTTAGCCTTCTCACAATCAAGCAATACATGCATTTATGATCTAACTGATAAGAACCTGACTTTTAGGGGTGTTACAAGACAGAAGGGAAGAAACACCACCTAGGGTGCCTGGGTGGCTCAGTGGGTTAAAGACTCTGCCTTCAGCTCAGGTCATGATCTCAGGGTCCTGGGATAGAGGCCCCCATCGGGCTCTCTGCTCAGCAGGGAGCCTGCTTCCTCCTCTCTCTCTGCCTGCCTGTCTGCCTACTTGTAATCTCTCTCTGTCAAAACAAATAAATAAAATCTTTAAAAGAAAAAGAAACACCACCTATTCAGCAAATACTAGAATATTGAAGGTGAAAGTGATGTCTATCTTCTCCTCTTGTCCTTTCTTACAAATCTATTAAATCTAAAAGGTTTGGGTAAATTTATACTGTGGTAAAATAAAGTAGCAGGAGTCATTCTATGTTAATGTGGACAAAAGGACAAAATCAAGTTTGATTCTAGAGAAAATAAATGAAAAGAGTAAGCCCAAACAACTTCAGAAGTCACAGACGAAGCATAATAAATCTAAGCATATTCCAGTAGTTCCAACAATAATTATAACAATATACAGAGAGTAAAAATTATACTTAAACTGCTCTGTTCTAAAAATGATTTTTGATATTACCAATTTCCACTTTGAAATGTTTTACATAACACTTCAACCTTAAAAATAACTAATTTTTATACCTAAGTAATAAATTAAACAAATCTAAAACCCAAATCTGAAAACACTAAGCAGTGACAAAGATATTCAGATTGAATGCTGTTGTTCATTATGTCATTTTCATATTATTTCACATAATATAACTGTGATTAACTAAATTAGATTATTGTTATAGTTCAAGTAGTAACAAGACTTACAAGAACTCATGAATTTAATTTCAAACTATGAGGTTTGGTCTACTCTTACTCTGTTGGGAATCCAACTAACTCTAAAAGGATGTATTTCTCAAAGTATAGTTTTTATATCTAAAATTTTAATTTAATTAACTACACAGTTCTCTTGTGTAACTGTCATATATTTATAAGAATGACTAATACGCAAAACAATGGAGACATTTTTACATAAGATAAAGGAATCCTGGCTTATAGACAAATGACAAAATCACTTGGGATAAATTATTCAAATTTACTGTTAATGTATTACAGATTAGAAGTGGAATAATATGCTCCACTACAATTCATTTGTCAAAATTCTGACTTTAATTTCTGATTACTTCACATCATCTCTTCTAACTATAATCAATGCTATTCAGTCTCAGAATTTTTACTCATACAATCTCCATCCATTCTCATAAAGCGAGTATTCTCTACATCCAGTTTTTATTGGAGACTGCACCTGCTACCAAGACTTCACCTAATCACATGAGGATAGTTTATTCCTAAATCTAGTGCTAGCCTTGAGATAGCCTTGTTTTAAATGCTAGATTTTCAATTTTAACTATGTATTGTTCCATTTTTCCCTGGATAGACATTCTGAAATCAAAGTTAACAAATCTAAAGCATAAAACAGTCTTTTTCTCCAAATTAGCCACTCTAACTGTTCCAAACAGATTAATGGGACCACTGTTCTCCAGTGGCCAGGCTTAAGGTCCTGCTTCTTTGTCTTCTTTTTTTCTCCCTTTCCCCTTCATCTTGTCACCAAAAACTGTTGTTTACCCACTCTTAACCTCTCCAAATTTTTCTTTCAATTTCAATTTTCCTACCATCCATTCTTTCCCCTTATTTTGTATGTATACATACTCTGAATTTAAAAAAAAACAGTGATTATTCTGGTAAACATGCTTCTTTGACTTGTTTTCTTCACTCAAAAATATTTTGTGAGAGTCATCCATGTTCATTTGTATTGCTTATTCACTTTCACTACTGATTAGGATTCCATTGTTGGAATCTGGATTGTTTCTAGTTTTTTGCTAGCAAAAATAATGTTGCTATGAACATTTTGTATGCATAATTGGGTAGAAATTCTGGGCCATATAGTATGCACCTCTTTGACACTTGGATAAAGCCAAGTTTCTTTCCTTTTTTCTTTTTTAAAAAGAATTTATTTATTTGTCAGAGATAAAGAGAGAGCACAAACAGGGGCAGTGGCAGGCAGAGGGAGAAGCAGGCTCCTCGCTGAGCAGGGAGCCCGATGCGGGACTCAGTCCCAGGACCCTGGGATCATGACCTGAGTGGAAGGCAGACGCTCAACCGGCTGAGCCACCCAGATGTCCCTGATTATACTTTTAAAGTCCAATTTATTTCACCCACTTAAAGACCTAGATGCCCATCATTAAAAACTAATGAATTATATTCACAAGAAATAGGTAAGGTTTTTCTAGCCTTCATTTGCTTACTTTAAAAAGGATTTTATGTATTTATTTAATTACTGAAAACTCCGTAAGTTTGTATTCTGCATTTTGTAATTCTCTCTCAAAACTACAGTATCTGTTTTTGAAGAGTTACTCTTTATTAACATTAGCCAAAAAAAAATTTAAGCTAAAATAAATGATAAAAAATAATACTTACAATTTATGTTCAGACTGGTCTATAAGGTACGGAATAGGGCAACTGCCCTAGTTTTCATACTGTACCAGCCTAAAGATAAATTCAATGGAATTATACTACACTGTGTAGTAATTACTCTATCCGTAATTCAGAAGGAATAAAATAAAATAACCTAATATGACGGGGTTGCAGTATTAACTCAAATGACCTTTTGGAGACAAAGTAAAAACTTTAAGGAGGAATAGTGTTTCTTTAAGGTTCTGTCTGTTATGCATTCCATTGTAAATGATGAAATACAGAACGTATTAAGGTCAATTAAAATGTATTAAGGGGGGTGCCTGGCTGGCTAGTCCATAAAACATGAGAGTCTTGATCTCTGGGTTGTTAAGTTTGAGCCCCATGCTGGGTACGGATTACTTTTTAAAAAGTAAAAAACATACTTAGGGGAAAAACATATTAAGGACAGAACTCCTGGGGCACCTGGGTGGCTCAGTCGGTTAGGTGTCTGCCTTCGGCTCAGGTCATGATCCCAGGGTCCTAGGATCAAGCCCCACATTGGGCTCCTTGCTCCGTAGGGAGCCTCCTTCTCCCTCCCCCTCTACCTGCTTCTCCTCCTGCTTGTGCTCTCTCTCTCTGTCAAATAAATAAATAAAATCTTAAAAAAAAAAAAAGGACAGAACTCCTAGCACATCTAATATTACTAGTTGGATTATAACTACTGACTTTATTAGAAAAAGGAGGAAGGAAAGAAGAGGAAGAGGGAGAGGGATAGAGAGAAAGGAGAAGATGAGCGACAAAGGAACAACATCAAAAGAATAAGAAAGAAAAAGAAAAATCTAGTTTCAGTTTAGCTCTTATGTCTATTTATGTATAGGTTCCCAACCATTTAGGTGAAACTCTGGACCAGCTGTGTTTTAATAATGAGAGTTTCTTAGATTTTAGAAAACTAGTGCTGTGCTTATACTATATATTATGAAACATTTCCAGCAAAGGTCTGGATCAGCATCCAGTAGCCCAATACATCAACAATTCTGTGGCAAACTTACTAATATTCACACTAAGTGAGATAAATAAAAACTGTAAATAGTCTCAAGTCATAAATAGTCTCAAGTCAAGTCAGGTTTTGTTACCAAAAATGCTCAGGTCAGGTTTGCCCTCAAATAATTTACAAAAATGTTTTTGTTTTCTCTGGAATTGCAGATAAGGGACTGCGAACATAAATTTCATTAAAGATGCTCACTAGCTTTATAAGAAATGCTATTATCTTAGGGAACACTTTGGCATAATCTTAGGGACTTGATTACAAACCCAATTACAATTTACATGATAAAGTCAAGTTTATACTTAAGGACTGTTTTTTTGAAAGTGGAGATTAAAATTTAAAAAAATTAAATATTCTATTGCCTATTGTGAATGTAAGAGTTTTAGGTCCACTAACTGGTAAAGTGACCACACCCCTAACAAAGGACTTTCTGCTTACATTCATAGCTTGCAGTGTGAACCACACATGTGTACCCCAGGCCAAGCTTTGTCTATCTTCTGAGTATAAGGAATTCAATAAGCCAGTGAGACACTGGAAATACAAGATCCAGTCAGAGGTAGTGGGTAGCCTACACAACAGAAGGTTACATTGTATGTCTGCGTTTTAGGGATAAATAGGAGAGGCTTCCAGAGACAATAAATGTATAAACAAAAGAGGGAAATCTTCAACAGTAATCAAGTAGTTGTAAACACTCGGGTAATTAGAGGGAAACAGAGCTGGGGCTACAACATAGTAATAGTTTTTGACATTTATTCCTAAACTTACTACCAAAATAGTGACTTTATCTGTTTGAGAAGATCAAGGGTATCTGCAGCTGGCTAGCTCTCCAGTAATCTGGGTTGTAGAAATAAAACTTAAACACTGGCATCTGATTAATGAGCAAGTATAATGGTAAGTTAATTATGTTCTGTGTTTTTATTACTTAAGGAGAGTGTGACCCAGTATATATGAACACCATGATTCAAAGAACATGATGCTTAGTATTCTCTGGGTTTTGTTAATTATATTATATCATATGTAATATTCATGACATCCTAGCCTAAATGGGTGGAAACTCTCAAAATCACCTGTTGTACTATGTAAATAAAATATTTCATGTATCCAAATGGATGAAATATCTGGGCATGTTCTCAACTTTGAGTTCCTCCTGGAATAGTCCTACTTTCATTTTTAAAGGTATTGGGGCACTATACAAATACTGCAAATGACCATGCAACACAGGGCTCAAGAGGTATAGTTTTCTTTTTTCTTCTTAAATTTCTTCATTTCCAAAGACCTCATTTGAAACTGGGCTTTGGTTAAAGCGACTTAATTTTGTGAAATGTTTTATCTAAGAACACACACTAAATTACTGACACTGTTTCAAGTGAAGTATGTTTATTCTCTTCAGTCTTATTGTAAGAACTTTGCAAGCTATAGAATATATTTTTCTCCCTGAGGCCAAATTGCAAAACAAACAAACAAAATCAAAAACAAACAAAATGAGAAAGGTTTCACTTTTGAAATGAGCTAATTGGCAGACTGAGTATGTTACAGGAGACTCAGCTCTGTAACAGTTATGTTCAGTAACACAGGAAAGTATTGTATTATCTCAACAATTCCATGAGGTAGGTACTATGATTATTTCATGTTACAAATGAGGAGCTGAAGCACAGAGATTAAATAACTGGCCCAGGATTATGCAGCTAGTACACTGTGGAGCTGGGATGTGAACTCAAGCACTATGAATATCTTCACCTGAAAATGGGGATTGCTGAGTTAATACATGCAATACTCTTTGAACATGTGCCTGGTACAGAACAATTGCTTAATAAATGTTAGCTATTATTATTAAAAACTGGAATACTGACATCTACATAAAGAAATTTTTTAAAAAGCTGGATATTTCTGGGCGCCTGGGTGGCTCAGTGGGTTAAAGCCTCTGCTTTCGGCTCAGGTCATGATCTCAGGGTCCTGGGATCGAGGCCTGCATCGGGCTCCCTGCTCAGCGGGGAGCCTGCTTCCCCCTCTCTCTCTCTGCCTGCCTCTCTGCCTCCTTGTGATCTCTCTCCCTCTGTGAAATAAATAAATAAAATCTTTAAAATAAATAAATAAATAAATAAATAATAAAAAGCTGGATATTTCTGGCAGCCCACAGATGGAAATTTGATAAAGAAAAGGGGAATGTAGGCTGCATTTTTATAAGGAAACTAGACTAAGATGGGCTGAAGTACAGATGAAGAAAGAAAATTCAAGCTCTTTGATCTTTTAAATATTTAATACGAGGGTAAATCTTAAAGAAGAAAAAGGCACTGCTGGCTGTTTTAGTAAGCAAACATACTGAAACTCCACTAAAATACAGGTAGAGAAGACAGACAATTCTGGAAGCCTTCCATATCCTGAGGCCTTTCACTTCTTGAGTGGAAAGATGGCAGTGAGAGACCCAAATATAACTCCTATCACCATATTACATTTCCACATTTCTAAATATCTTTTCTACATCTCTTGATTATTACACTTGACTTACTGGGGATCTTCTTTCTTTTTTTTTTAAGATTTTATTTATTGTTTTGAAAGAGAGAGAGAGCGAGAGTACGAGTGGGGGAGGGGCAGAGAGAGAACAAGCAGACCCCTTGCTGGGCAGGGAACCCAGTGCTTGATCCCCAGCGCGGCTGGATCCCAGGACCAGGACCTGAGCTAAAGGCAGACGCCTGGCCAACGGAGCCACCCAGCACCCCTGTGGTGGGGCTTTTCTAAGAGTAATACTTATAAATAAGGAGAGAATATTTGTAGCTAAATTTTAGAAAATTTTAGAAAATAAGAAGTTACTGTTTTCAATTCTGCTTCAATACTTCTGATTAGGTCATGGGAAAAGTCCCAGTTTAATGCTAGTTTGTTTTACTTGCTAATCCCCCTTTTAACAAACAGACATGCCCTGAGCTTGAAACCTTGCTGCACAGGCAGGCCACCCTATCATAGCTGACATTTCATAACATGATTAGGTTTTCATGTATCAAAATAGTATTGACTTCTGCACTTACCTTCCAGTAATGGGATATTTTACTGGTTTTCCATGTAAGGAAATAATACTGATCTAAGACTTCTTTTTTAAACAAATTCAAGCATGAAAATGAGATATTTTTTAAATACTAAGTAAATGGCATTAGGATATAGCAAAGATTATAATATAATGGTAGTACTCAAATATGAGAAATACAAGCTAATTCTATTTTTAAGGGAAAATAGGTGAAGATGACAGTGCAAGAGAGGAACTGAATTTTAAAATTTCACTTAATTTTAGGGGCACCTGGCTGGCTCCACTGGTTAAGCACGCAACTTTTTTTTTTTTTTAAGATTTTTATTTATTTATTTGACACAGAGAGAGATCGCAAGTAGGCAGAGAGGCAGGCAGAGAGAGAGGAGGAAGCAGGCTCCCTGCCAAGCAGAGAGCCCAATGCGGGGCTCGATCCCAGGACCCCGAGATCATGACCTGAGCTGAAGGCAGAGGCTTTAACCCAATGAGCCACCCAGGTGCCCCAAGCATGCAACTCTTGATTTCAGCTCAGATCTTGATCTCAGGATCATGAGTTCAAGCCCCACATTTTTTAAGTAAAAAAAACCAACAAAACACATCTACTTAGTTTTAATTAATTTAAATGGTCACATATAACTTGTGGCAATTGTACTGGACACTGAAAGTCTAGAAGATTGTAATAGTGGGGTTATAATGGGTCTCTTTGCTTCCTCCCTTACCCACTTGTACTTTATTCCCAATATAGTAGCCATAGCGATCCTGTTTAAATGTAGATCTATGGGGTGTCTGGGTGGCTCAGTTGTTGGGTGTCTGCCTTCGGCTCAGGTCATGATCCCAGGGTCCTGGGATCAAGCCCTGCATTGGGCTCACTGCTCCGCAGGAAGCCTGCTTCTCCCTCTCCCACTCCCCCTCCTTGTGTTCCCTCTCTCACTGTGTCTCTGTCAAATAAATAAATAAAATCTTTAAAATAAATAAATAAATAAATAAATGTGGATCTAATCACGTCATTCCTCTGCTTCATGGTTTCTCACCTCACTTAGAATGAAATCTCAGATCTCTACTTAGTTTTATAGCTCCCTATGTAATTTCTCTCCAGGCTACCTCTCCTCCTCAACTACTCTGTCAGTTACAGTCCTGACATATTCAATTCAGTTACAGTGACCCAAGCCATTGGATTTGTCTGTAACACTCCTGTCTTCTCAAATATCCACAAGGCTGAGCCTCCTCACTTTATTCAGTCCTTGATCAATTACCTCACAGAAAGGTGTTCCTTGAGCACCCAATCTAAAATAGGAGCATCACCGCCTCCCAAACTCTCGCTCATATCAATCCAATTATATTTCACAGCACTTACAATACCTGACCATATATTATAGATTTAATCTTTATTGAAATGTCTCTCACAGCCAAATGTAAACTCATGAGGATCGAGATTTTGACTCTACTGTTAAACGGTGTATCCCCAAACATCCAGGACAGTGTCTGACACACAGCAGATTCTCAATAAATATTTGTGGAATGACTGAATAGACTTAAATCTCATTTACCCTCTCTTAGTCTCACATTTACATAACAAATATTTGCTCAGTGCTCATTATTTATAAGGCATTGCATTAGACAATGTGGGGAATTTAAATTGACAGCAGCCTAGACCTTGTAAACTGGATCACCACTGGAAAAAATCTTAAAGTTCCTTAAATCCTAAAATGCTAATTCTATGACTTCAGCTGGAATTAGTTGAGACAGTTTCTCATGAGGATGATAGTAAGAATATAGAGCATGTCTGTCTTCTAATATTATAACATTTACCATCTGGCAGGATGCCTGGGTGGATCAAGTCATGATCCCAGGATCCTGGGACTGAGTCCCGCATCGGGCTCCTTGCTCAGTGGAGAGTCTGCTTCTCCCTTTGCCTGCAGCTCCCCGTACTTCTGCTCTTTCTCTCTGATAAATAAATAAATAAATAAATAAATAAATAAATAAATAAATAAATAAATTCTTTAAAACATTTGCCTTCTGGAAGGAGTAGTCTTTTTCACAGCATCCAGAATGCAGAAATGTGACTAATTAGTTAATATTAGGTAGTTTTCAGTTCAATACATAGACTTTCCAACAATATTGAAAAACTCTTGAGGTAATATTCTGAAGGGGTTAAGTAGAGGGAAATAACTATATGTAGGGGATGACATATTTTCCTTTACTAGGTGAGTGGGATGGCCTTCAGTGACCTCTGACATATTTTCCAAGTCTAACATTATACTGACTATAAAATGCTATTACGACTGCAAGTTAATACATCAGTCATTTTCTGGCAAGTTGCTTCCTGCTTATTACAAGTAGTAAGTCCCAAAGCTGACAGGTAGCAAGAAATGAAAATGACAGTCAAAACAGAGTTGACACACAAATAATCTACTGAATAATTAAGAATACTTTGTACCTGTATTATAGAAATATACCCAACTAACAGGTTGAATTATATGAAATTGATCATATATGACCACTTTCATGGTTCAACTTAAAAACAACTTGCTAGATTTTATTACCACAGTCACAGTGTTATTTCTGCATCAGTTCTATTAGAGAGTCAGTCAGTCATTTAAAAATATTTGGTTAAGGACAGGGCGCTTGGGTGATTCAGTTGGTTCAGCATCTGCGATCGGCTCAGGTCATAATCCCAGAGTCCTGGGATCGAGCCCTACACTGGGCTCTCTGCTCAGTGCAAAGTCTGCTTCTCCCTCTACTCCTCACCCCCACTCATACTCTCTCTCTCTCAAATAAAACAAAATCAATTCAATAACAAATGCTTCTTTCTAAAATTTAACTTAGACCAACAAAATAGAGGTCCTTAGTTTCAGGCAGTAGACCTTAAGAGAGTTGGTCTTAAAATCTACAACTAATAGGTCAATTAATTCCTAAGATCTTAAAAAACAGCTAAAACAAATTGTGTACTAAAATATGTGTTAGTACTAAACATGTAGTTCAGTAGCAGATTCAAACTTGTTAGTGAATAATCAGAACCTGGACGACAATCTCTTACTTCCATTAGTAATTACATCTTAGGTAATCAGGGCAATTATATTCCTACCAGGTTTTTTCTTCATTCAAAAACCAAGCATAATTTTTAAGCCTGTTCTTTTATGAAGGGCATTTCAGTATTCTTAAACCTAAATCTACATTTTAGCAGTCTAGTGTTAGAGGTGTTTCCAAAATCAGCAATACTGTAATTGGCACCATTCATTTAATACTGATATTTTTGCATAAGCAAGTTTTACCTTCTACATTACAGACCTTTCTGTTAAAATGCATGGCCAACACAGAGCAACTTTCACATCAGGAAATGAAGTCTGATGGCTTTTGATTGTAAAAACCCAAAGTGATTAAATTCACCTGATAATTCCAACTGATTTTTGACTGGAATTGACTATTTAATTGGCCATGACAAAACTACTCTGGCAAAGGCAAAGGAAATACTTAAACGTCAAACTAAAGGTATGACTTCATGAGAAATGATGAAAATTCTTATGATAAATAAGGCGATTCTTCTTGAAGACAAGTATCTCATCATTTTGGAAAATTAATCATAATAGTGTAGACAAAAACTCTTATATGAAAATAAAACTGCATTGTTATACAGAAAATTTCCTTTAATGAATCAACCTAAAGAGCAATTTAGAGTGGGGTTACTTTGTTTTGTTTATAAATGGGAGTAATGAAGAATTTTGTTTTCCTGTTCAGCTTATTGATAAAGGTTTCCTCTTAAACAATGTCTACAAATCTGTCTTATGTATTAGAGTACAACAAAAACTACTTTGAATAGCTGAAAATTTGCTGCTACAATCTTTCATACTAAAAGTAAATGCTCTTGGTACTTACTTTTCCTAGCCATGTACCTCCTAGTACCTTACCCTTAAAAATACTAGAACTGACAATTATGAATTATAAAAATATTCAGTTCCTAACAGACATTCTCCCCAACCACTATTCTTTTTTGTTGGTAGAATCTGTCTTCCACTACAGGGGCTGGAAATGCTGGATACTTCCCAGCCTCCCTCAGTTAGGATATAGGCAACAACCCAATCTAGCTAATGGTACTGAAACACGATCTAGAGAGAGGGAAACGAGGAAAGACTTTCATCCCTAATAAAAAGATACATGAGAGAAAATGTCTTTATTCTTTGTCTAGCTATGCAGAAAAAGAGTTAACACAGCAGGACTACTGACGAAGTTGGCCTTTGGCTGGGGTCTGGGAACTTAGATTTTGAGAGGGTTCCCACAATTCCCACAACTTGGAAGAGTGCCTTACTGTGTATAAACTGTTTGTGCAAACAATGTGGTTTATACTAAATATGTGCTTTCTTTCTGGGAGCCTGGAATTTTGTACATACTAGGCAGAGGGTATCCACCTGACTAGCCCCCAATAAAAATTTGAGCACTGTCTAATGAGTTTCCCTGATAGACAATATTTAACATGTGTTGTAACAAATTGTTGCTGAGGGAATTAAGCACATCCTGTGTGACTCCACTGGGAGATGACTCTCATAAGTATGCTTCTGATTTCCGCTGGCCTTCACCCCATTGCCTTTTCCCCTTTTTGATTTTGTTTAGTATCCTTTTGTTTTCACGAATCTTTTGTGCCGAGTCCTGTCAGTTCTCCTTGCAAATCACGGAAAGTGGCTTGGTCTTGGGAACCCCAAAATACAAGCCAGTTGGGTATCTAAAGGCAATATTTGGAATTGTAGCAGCCATATTAATAGGAACTACTAGAGAACAAGCCTTACGAATCAGAGAGAATATTCAGAGAAAGAGTAGGGGGGAAAAGGCAAGCAAGAGCAAGCTACCAACCTTATGGAATGCATGGCTGAGCTGCTAAATAAACCTGTGAACTTCCTACCTCCAGACATTTATGCTTGACTTTTCAAAAATAAGACATTTTAGCATTTGCAATGGAAATAGTCCTCGTATCTTTTCCAAGCTTTCTAAAAAAGTGTTCATATAAAAGTAAAATAGGATTATTTAAAGACATTACTCTTTGGATATTTTAAATTTTAGATTAATTTCTTCAGAAAAGCAGGAAAATAAAAGAAACATAGTTGGAAAACTTTTCATCTCATGGTATCTTTTTAAATAGTAACATCTTAGGTTGGAGAGTGCCTGTATTTTAGTAGATTATTCAAAGCATTGTCCATTTCATCTAAGTTACTGAATTTATTGGCAAAAATCATTGATAATATTCCTTTATGATTCTTTTAATAAATGCAGAAGCTGTCATTATATGTTACCTCTCTTATTTCTGACACTGGTAATTAGAGTCTTCTCTTTTTCCTGATTAGTCTGGCTAGAAGTTTATATATGTAACAGCTCTTCTCAAACAAGCAATTTCAGGTTTCATTAATTTTTTCTTTTTTTGTTTTGTTTTCTGTTTGATTTCTCCCCTGACCTTTATTGTTTCTTCTTACTACTTTGTTCCTTTTTCTAGATAAAGGTTGGTTTGAGACTTTCCCTACTATTGGTGTTTAGTGCTATAAAATTTCCCCCTAAGTCTTGCTTGCAGGAGCTTACACCCCACCATTTTGACATATTATGTTGTCATTTTTATCCAAAACAATAAACTTTCTCATTTCCTCTTTGAACCATGGGTTCTTTAGAAGTGTTATTTAGTTTTCAAATACTTGAGGATTTTCCAGAGATGCTTTGTACAACTTGACTACATTTAAATGCATTAAAACTCTTTTTATGGGGGCGCTCAGTCAGTTAAGCTTCTGCCTTCAGCTCAGGTCATAATCTCAGGGTCCTGAGATCAAGCCCCCAGTTTGGGCTCCCTGCCCAGCAGGGAGTATGCTTCTCCCTCTCTGCCACTCCCCACACTTCTGCTCTCTCTCTGTCAAATAAATAAATAAATAAAATCTTTTAAAAAATCCCAAACTTTTTTTATGCTCAAGGATATGAACTAAGTTGGTGAATATACTGTGTGCATTGTAAGAAAATGTGTATTCTGCCATTGTTGGGTGAAGTGTTTTATAAAGTTATTTAGGTCATGTTAGTTGATTGTGATATTAAAGTATTATAAGTATTATAAGCTGATTTTCTGTCAGCTATTGAGGGAAACATATTGAAATCTCCAACTATAATTGTGGATGTCTCAATTTCTCCTCGCAGTTCTGTTTTTGCTTTGTGTTTTGAAGTTCTGCTATTAGGGGCATAAATGTTTAGACCTGCTATGTCTTCTTGATATATTGAACTCACTGTCATTATAAAACAGTATTTTTTTTACCCTGATAAAATTCTTTGCCCTCGGATCAACTTTGTCCAATATTAATATATCTAGTTTTCTTTCAATTAGTTTAGTTGACATACTACATCTTTCTTGCATATAGTCGGGTCTTGATTTTTTAATCCAATCTGACAAGCCCTGATATTTAATTGGGGATTTTAAATAATTTACATTAAATGTAATTACTGAGATAGGTGGGTTTTATCATTTTGTTATTTTTTTTTATTTGCCTCATCTGTCCCCCACCTCTTTTCACCTTTGGATTATTAATATTTTTTATAATACCATTTTATCTCCTTTGTTGACTTTTAGCTGTAACTTTTTTTTGTTTTTATTTTAGTCACTGCTAAATAGTTTATAGTGCACATCTTATCCACAGTCTACTTCAAGTAACATTACATCAAACTTACGTAAGAAGCTACATTTGCATATTCCATTACTCTTCTCAAATGTGTGATTGCCATGCATTTCATTTTTACATGTTACAACCCCCATATTACATTGTTATTTTTGTTTAAAATCAATTATCTTTTTAAAAAAAGTTTATTGCACATCAGAAAATATAAGCACATTAAAAAGTACCAATCTTTATCGATAGGTATTTTTAAACCCATTCCCATGTGACTTCAATATTGTTATTATTAGTACAAGTCAGATTACCCAAATTTAAACCTTTTCTTCCATTTAGCTGATCTTCTAAGTAAAGTCATAAATGTTACAACTGGTTTTAAAAATGAAAGAGAAAGATTATTAAATTACTTAGGTCTGTAGTCCAAGTGTTTAGTGAGACTGGGCTGAGGGAATTCAAGGGTTGGTTTCCTGAAGATACAGAGGTTCATCACTTCCCTGGGACAGACAAAAATATGTTTTTTCCTCCTTCCATAACTATGTAAAGCTAGAAATGGAGACTTAGACTCATTGGCTCCCACATGTGTATAAATTTTTTATCTAAAAAAATATTAGAGTTAAAAATGACAACTTGGATGGCCTTGACCATTCAACTAGAAATAATCTGATACATATGAGGAATTAATGACTTCTGCCAAGCCGTCTGCTAACTCCTCTTTATTTTTACCTCCTTAACTCTTTACTTGGTCTCTTTGTCCTATAATCACCTGTTCTGTACTATTTCCTCCTTCCCTGGAAAGGCAATGTAGAAAAATGGCAAAGTATCTAAGCTTTCGTTAGAGTCAGACAGAGTTTAAGTCCCAGTTCCTCCATTGTCGGTTCTGTAATCTTGGAAAGTTATTTTACCTTCCTAGAACTTACTTTCTTCATTTGTAATAGGAAAACAATAATGGTACTTGATTATAGGGTTGCTAGATAGATTAAATCAAACAATATAAGTAAAACTTCTTGCCCATAGTAAGTGGTAAAAATGTCATCCATTATTATTTCTTTACTTCATTTTGGGATTTTTAAAAGTGGGCTTATCAATCTACCTGTCTCAAACTTTCATCAATTACCTTTTAAAGACATTTATTTTATTTTTTTAAAAAGATTTTATTTATTTATTTGATTTTATTATTTATTTGACAGAGAGAGAGATTACAAGTAGGCAGAGAGGCAGGCAGAGAGACAGGGAGAGGAGGAAGCAGGCTCCCTGCTGAGCAGAGCCTCCATCCCAGGATGCTGAGATCATGACCTGAGCCGAAAGCAAAGGCTTTAACCCACTGAGCCACCCAGGCGCCCCCTTTTAAAGACATTTAAAGAATAAGAAAAATAGGGCATCTATTACCAACATAGTCTATATTTCTATTGTTCTTCATTTCACTATGTAGCTACATTTGGTATCACTTCCCTTCTGCCTTCCCTTCTTCCCTTCACTTCATTTCTTGTAGTGCAGGTCTGTTGGTAATGAATTCTTTCAGCTATTATATCTCTGAAAAAGCCTTTATTGCACCCCAATTTTGAAAGATTTTATTAGGCAGAGATCTAGGCTGACAGTTTCTTTCAGTAAAGATGTTGCTGTACTAAGTTCTTGTTTGCATCATTTCTGACAAGAAATATACTGTCATCCTTATTTTTGTTTTTCCTGTGGAATGTCTTTTTCTTCTTTGACTATCTTTAAGAATTTCTCTTTATCACAGATTTTGAACAGTTTGAATATGAAGTGCCTTGGTGTAATCTTCATGAGATTCTGAATCTGTTTACAGCTTTCCTCATAGCTGGAAAAGTTTCAGCCATTATTTATTAGATTATTTTTTCCATCAGGCCTTCTTTCTCTTCTCCTTTAGGGACTCAAATTTCATGTATATTAGGTCACTTGGACTTATCCTGCAACTCAAAGATGTTCTGTTCATTTTTAAATTATTTTCCTTTCTTTATGTGTTTCATTTTGAATCATTTATACTGGTGTGTCTTCCAGTTTACTAATGCTTCCCTTCTGCAAAGTTTAATCTGCATTAATCTCATGCCATCTATTTTTCATCTGACATCATAGTCTTCATCTTTAGAAGTTCATTGTGTTCCTACTTAACTTTTGTACATATGGAATACACTTATACCTATTAAAAAAACATTTTAATGCACTTATCTTTTGATTCTAACCTCTGTATCAGTTGGGACTCAGTTTAAATGATTTATCTTCTCATTATGAGTCTTATTTTTCTGCTTCTTTGCATGCCTGGAAATTTTTCACTGGATGCTGAATATGTCTTGAGTTTGCTTAGGAATGAAGCTAAATTACTTGAAAACTTGGAAGTTTGATCCTTTTGGGTCTAGCTTCTAAGATTTGTTAGGCTGGTCCAGAGCAATGCTCAGTCTAGATCTAATTATCCCTCGCTACTGGAACGAGATTGTTCTGTGTACCCCACCTACTGTCCCATGAATCGTGAGGTTTTCCAGCCTTATTTGTGGGAACAGGGACTATTCCTGGCCCTGCCAAGATACACAAGTACTGTTTCCTCTAATTCTTTTGTATGGTTCTTCTCCACTCAGGAAGTATCCTCACATACCTATACTTATTGAGTACTCTGCCGAATACTTGAAGGGGACCCTCTGTAGGTCTTTGGGTTTCTCTCTCTGCGCTGTTTTCCCTCTTCATTACTCTGTTCTGTTAACTCTAGTTGCCTCAGTTTTCCTAAACTTTTTGGCAACATCTACTGAATCCAGGGAGTCTAACATTCTCTAACCTGGCTTCCCCTATCTTGCACCACAGCCCAGAAACCCTCTCAAGGTAGTAAGCTGAGGGGTGTCTGGGTGGCTCAGTGGGTTAAAGCCTCTTCCTTCAGCTCAGGTCATGATCTCTGGGTCCTGGGATTGAGCCCTGCATTGGGCTCTCTGCTTGGCAGGGAGCCTGATTCCTCCCCTCTCTCTGCCTGCCTCTCTGCCTACTCGTGATCTGTCAAATTAAATAAATAAATAAATAAATAAATAAATAAATAAATAAATGTAGTAAACTGAGCAATCACAAGGCTCGCCTTGTTTCCATGTCTCAAGGATATCACTATTCGATGTCTAGTGTCTTAAAAATTGTTGTTTCACAAATTTTGTCCATTTTTTTAGTTGTCATGGGCTGGAGGGTAAATCCCATCCCTGTTATTCCTTCTTGACTAGAAGTCTAAGCTTCACTAGCTTATTGTTTATTTCTCTGTACTGAACCATTGTAAATGGCATCTCAGTTCAATCATCCCTGATGGATTGGGGTCAAATCTTACATGGTTATGAGGCTGACTCTTTAAATTGTTTCTGTGTGGGTCTTTTCACTAACTGCCTTAAAGGCAGTCATTCTTCTGTTTAAAAAGCACATTTCGAAGAAATAGTACTAAGGCTAAGGAATTTTAATGCTATGGGGAAGAATGTCTAGAAGTTTGTGCAGCTAAGTAAGGCACAAAGTGATTTTCATTTCACAGAGTTTCTATAAGAAGGATTTTCCTTCTTTTATAACTTTTGCAAATGAAAAGAACATTCATGGGAGGAGCAAGGAGATACTGAATGTGGAGGCAGGAAAAAGAAAGAATAGCAGAACTTGAGAAGAGATTGAAAATAAAATTTTTCTAAGAAAAATCACAGAAACGAAAAATCTGATACATTTACACAGCAGACTTTGTCTTCTATTTATTTCACAAAATTGTCTTCTTTTCTTTCTTCCTACACAAAAATCCAATGTTTACTTAACTAATTTGCTAGGGTGAAATATTAATCAAAGCAGATAGCTGGAAGCATTATGATTATCCCTTAATAAATGTCAAAACAAAATATGGCAAGTTCTTGCAAGTGCAAGATAGTCAAGATAATTCCTATAGCACAGATTTTTATACCTGTGGCCCATGGGCTTTATTTGGCCTACAGGCCTGTTGTATACAGCCTATGGAGTAATGGTCACACCATGTTTTACAAAAGTGTTATTTGGTGGCCAATATTTATAAATTGGAAGATTTCATGAATCGGAGAGATTTCATATAGAAATCTTGGGGAAAGAGAGGTGGTAACACACAAGGTGGGTAGCAAATGTCACCTTTAGTTAAAGAGTCTGAGCCTTTTGGTTCACTACAGTGCCAGTGTCCATCATTCGCCTCTGTTTTCCCCTCTCACTCAACTACCCCTGGCCTTCCTTGCCTTTTTAGGAATTTAGGCTAGCGACTCCTGACTGAGGGTATCTATGGTAATATCCCAACAAATTAATCCATTTTTTTAACTTAGAAAACATATAAAATCATCAGTAAAATATCTTTTTGGGTTTTTTTGAAGGGGAGATGGGATTTTTGGAAAGATACATTGAAAAGAGTACTTATTTTCTACCAATTGTAGGAAAGGTGCACCTGGGGCACATTTTTAAACTGTAGATTGCTGGTGGTCTAGGAGGTATCCCAAAATGTTTATTTTTAACTAATTCATAGGTAATTCAGACACAGCTTACATTTGGAAGCCACAACCCACCCTACCTTCTGCCTGTGTTTCAAAAGGTACACATAAAAGGAAGCATAATTACAAAGAGCTAAAACAATGTTATTAGAAAATTATGCTTTGGCATACTTTTTCTCATAATGCACTCTACTTAAACTGGAAAAAATGTAAACTTTAGATACACAGTAAGAGTAACTCTGTATTTAGTTTTCAGTATTCACTTCAGCTAAGAAAACTAGAAAAGCAAGCATGTTTTAAAAAAAAGTGCTATATATCAAATTTCTGTATGTCAAAAATTTCTATATACTGTGGTTTCTTTGCACCTCAGTGCTTCATAAGAGAACTGAAATAAGGGGCCAAGTGCCCCTTCCAACTGTAAAATGATCCAACTTCAGCTGTACCCAATATTTATCAACCTCAGTTAAAAGAAAATATTTTAACTTAAAACTGTATTATTACTGATAAGACATTCAAGTTTGCTTCTACTATAACAGATTTTTTAACTACTAATAAAAGAATGGGGATTAACAGGGCAAAAGTAGGACGCCTGGGTGGCCCAGTGGGTTAAAGCCTCTGCCTTCAGCTCAGGTCATGATCTCAGATCTCAGGGTCCTGGGATCAAGGCCCGCATCAGGGAGCCTGCTTCCTCCTCTCTGCCTGCCTCTCTGCCTACTCGTGATCTCTCTCTCTCTGAGTCAAATAAATAAATAAAATCTTAAAAAAAAAAAACCAACAACAGGGCAAAAGTATGAGAAATGTTTGACTAATGGTAAAAAAAAAAAAAAAGAAAAGCAGAAAAATCAAGCATACTATTATATATAAAAAAGAAAACTTTATTTGTAAAAATTCTTTTCAAAATCAAAGGAATTTTTAGCATATTAAAATGGTACAGGTTTCACATTAAGAAAGACTAAAACATCAGTCTGGCACATCATTCATTCCTCCTGGAAACCATGTTTCCTCCTGGCTTTAGAGACATTACTGAAAATGAAGGATACAGAAAAGCACTCCAGGGAAGGGACCTGGAGAAAGGAATAGAAAGATGACTTACTTTTCAATATTTGTAACTTTCAGTCTTGTACAATATATGTTTTACCTATTCTAAAAAATAAAAAAGCAATGTTTATCTGCTATAATTAAAGTCTCCGCAACTCATCTCCTTCATAGGGCAACAAAACTATTTACTTAACAAAAGAACTACATGATCACTAAAACTATTTTCACGAGAACAGTATACAACTCTTAAGTGCAAAAAAAAAAAAAAGTAAAGTAAAAAAAAATAAGTGAAGGCAGTTAAAGGAGAGGGTTAATAAGTGACTTTATGTTTCAAAAAATATTAGGATACAAATTCCACTTCTCTAAATAAGAGCAAGTGCCAACCAATTATGTTGTGAATGAATCTTAAAACCACATGATAAACTAAAACTTAGAAACTTTTGGAGTTGTCCTATCAGATACTTTTTACACCACCACATACAAAGCATGCAAGCCTACTCAAAGAGCTGATTCAAAGGAGAAGAAAAGAAACTTTGTTAGCAGTCACCAATAGTTTGGGGCTCTGTAAATAATAGCTGTCAACCAAATCAAAGGAAAATCTTTAAATGCACTAAGAATGGAATGGAGAGTTGGTCAAAGTATTCTTAATTACCATACCTCAATAAGATCATTACTTCTAACCCTGAACTAAAAGTTATAAATGATTCTCACTATTAAAATGTAAACAGGCTTAAGGGAAAGGACTGACTAGATTCAAAATGCTGACTCTCCCACTTAAGTGTCTGTATCACTTTGGGCAAATCTCTACCTCGGCTTCTTTACCTGTAAAAATGAAGGTAACAGTAGTAACCACCTTAAGGCTGCCTTGAGGAATTAAATTTTTTACTACACTAAACAGTACACTTTATAAATGTGTGTATTATCATTATTGTCTAAACATCCTTGTAAAACAATAATCCAGCCTCCAAGTACATCTTCTAGTTGTCTAAAGCATTGGCTAAAAAAAATTTGATGCATTGTAAGAAGGCCTCTTCTATATTTAAAAAGNTCTTTACCTGTAAAAATGAAGGTAACAGTAGTAACCACCTTAAGGCTGCCTTGAGGAATTAAATTTTTTACTACACTAAACAGTACACTTTATAAATGTGTGTATTATCATTATTGTCTAAACATCCTTGTAAAACAATAATCCAGCCTCCAAGTACATCTTCTAGTTGTCTAAAGCATTGGCTAAAAAAATTTGATGCATTGTAAGAAGGCCTCTTCTATATTTAAAAAGAATCTTCATGTAAAATATAATGTTTCTCAACAGAAAAATTCTGTATGTCATGAGCTCTTCAAAATCTAATTTTTCCCTTACATACCACCATTTAGAACATTTTTGTTTCTTTCTGGTCTTTCCTAAAATTAAAGTTTTCCTATTTGTATTTACCCAAAGAATTCAAAAATACTAATTCAAAGGGATACATGCACTCTGATGTTTACTAGCAGCATTATCTACAATAGCCAAATTATGGAAACAGCCTACGTGTCCATCGACTGATGTAAGAATAAAGAAGATGTGGGACACACACACACACACACACACACACACACACACACACACAGAGGAATATTATTCAGCCATAAAAAGAATGAACTCTTATCATTTGCAACAATATGGATAGAGCTAGAGAGCATAATGCTAAGTGAAATAAGAGAAAGACAAATAGCATATTATTTCAGTCATATGTGGAATTTAAGTAACAACAACAACAACAACAAAGTGAAGGAGAAAAAAGAGAGGCAAACCAAGAAACAGACTCTTAATTATAGAGAACAAACTCATGGTTACCAGAATGGAGGTGGGTGAGGTGATGGGGATTAAGGAGAGTACTTGCGATGAGCGCCGGGTGTTGTATGGAAGTGCTTTATCACTGTACTGTACCTCTGAAACTAATACAACACTCTATGTTAACGAAATGGAATTTAAATAAAAACTTCAAAAAACATGAAAATAAATAAAACCATTTCTATCTCAAAAAAGATGTTTTATTTTAGATCAGTCTATTATTAAAGATTAATTATGTTAAATATATTTAAGACAATTTAAAATTAATAATTTTAAATATACAAGACTGACTTCTATTTTTACTTAATGAACAATGCATATTCTCTAATTAACTTATGTAAGAAAAAAATTAAAGTTTTCATAAAAAATAAAATAAAAACTATGGTTATAATCATGCTTTACTAAGTTTTACTTTTCATTTTTTTTTTAAAGATTTTATTTATTTATTTATTTGACACAGAGAGAGAGATCAGATCACAAGTAGGCAGAGAGGCAGGCAGAGAGAGAAGAGGAAGTAGGCTCCCTGCTGAGCAGGGAGCCCGATGCAGGGCTCGATCCCAGGACCCGGAGATCATGACCTGAGCTGAAGGCAGAGGCTTTAACCCACTGAGCCACCCAGGCATCCCTAAGTTTTACTTTTCTATTATTTCCATGTTATAAACAACCTCAGTTTAACCCAATTTTTGAGGATCACAAAATTCCATTGTAAGGATTTAGAATAATTCATTCCTCCTTTCAGCTACTATATTGTTTCCAATTTTATCCATTATAAATAATGCAGTGATGAGCATTTAAATGTTTTTTAAAGATTTTCAAAAGGATACTTTATTATCTTTGCTCAACAGTTTATAGAAACTTGACTGCTAAGAAGACCACAGATGAGGAAAAGGAGACCTTGAGGGGAAAAAAACTGAATGGAAAATACACTACCATTCCAAGAACGACTTCGAAAAGCTCAAGAACAATTTCATAAATTCAGATTCCAACAGAGACTATGGAGTTCTCTTACACATTTTCTATGCAAACTGAGGTAATTTCTTGCCTCTCCTTGATACTGTTCATTTTAAAAGATACTACTCATATGAGAAGCTATGGTTGACATCATTAACTTTGGAGTCAAACAGATTCAAAACCCCTGCTCCACTACCTACTAGCTAGCTGTGTGACCTATGACCACTCATTAAGTCTAAGTCTTAGTTTTCTCATCTATAATTTAAGAATAATAGCATCCACCACACAGAATTGTAAAAATAAATAATATTCTATGTGTCTGATTCTTAAAATAGTGTCTAGCACATAGTAAATACACAAACAGCATCATGTCATTTACTGTTTCCAATGCTCAATGTTTTGGTGGTCTCAAAGACATAATAAATATGTGTGGTCTGTGTATAAATTATTGGCTTAATCTACAGATTATGATGGCACAGATGCATATTTACAAACTGCTACATCACACAATTTTAAAAATATTATTCATTCTAAAAAGCTAATTGTCAAAATATAGAGATATGAAAATATTTGTAAAATCCCTCATTATGGTAGTAAAAGATTTAATTTTTTAAGTGTTAAATAATACTTTGAATGGAATGATAAGAAATGAATTTCACTGTTTATACCATACACCATTGAAATGATTTCTTTTCTTGGGGTGCCTGGGTGACTCAGTCGGTTAAGACTCTACCTTGGGCTTGGGTCATGATCTTGGGGCCCTGGGATTGAGCCCCGTGTTGGGCTCCTTGCTCAGCCCGGAGTCTGCTTCTCCCTCTCCCCTCTGCTTGTGCTCTCTCTCTCACTATCTCTCTTTCTTGCTCTCTCAAATAAATAAAATCTTAAAAAAAGAAAAAACTATTTCTCTTTAGACAGAATAAATTAAGTCTTTTTCACATAATTAAAGGTCAAATATATTTAAAAGGATTTTAAGTGAACTAGGAGTGGGCGCCTGGGTGGCTCAGTGGGTTAAAACCTCTGCCTTGGGCTCAGGTCATGATCTCAGGGTCCTGGGATTGAGGCCCCCATCCCAGGGAGCCTGCTTCCCCCTCTCTGCCTGCCTCTCTGCCTACTTGTGATCTCTCTCGCTGTCAAATAAATAAATAAAATCTTAAAAAAAAAATAAGTGAACTAGGAGTAATTCATAAGCTAGAGGAACATTAATTCTCCTAGTTATTTTTTTCTCCGTTATAGCTATTTGGTAATACAAAAAGCAGCAGAAAAGGAAAGTGCACCAGTCACCATTATGTACACTTTATTAATTTTTTAAGATTTTATTTTTTTATTTGGCAGAAATAAAGAGAGCCAGAGAGCACAAGCTGGGGTGGGGTGGGGTGGAGATGGCCAAGGGAGAGGGAGAAGGAGGCTCCTGATTCCAAGACCCTGGGATCACGACCTGAGCCAAAGGCAGCTACTTAACTCACTAACCCACCCAGATGCCCCTAATGTATACTTTATTAATCCTTTAGCCCACCTGGCTAGCTGAGACACTATTTTTAGAGTCCTACAGCGAATTTTGTCATTACATAACAATCAACTAGGTGACTTTAGGCAATCAATCAACTATGTGTAAATAGCCAAGAGGCTTCGCATTATATTGTTTCAGAAATTAAAGAATAAATCAAGTCCTGAGTTGGTAAAATACTAAATATATATATATTTTTTAAAGATTTTATTTATTTATTTCACAGAGGGAGAGAGATCACAAGGAGGCAGAGAGGCAGGCAGAGAGAGAGAGGAGGAAGCAGGCTCCCCGCTGAGCAGGGAGCCCTATGCGGGCCTTGATCCCAGGACCCTGAGATCATGACCTGAGCCGAAAGCAGAGGCTTTAACCTACTGAGCCACCCAGGCGCCCTAAATATATTTTTAAATTATACTTCCTACATCGCATTTGATATAGCAGATAAAGTATTTATCTGATTTAAAAATGGAAAGAAGGGTTTATTTCAAAACTCTTTTAGGAGTTGCTGTCTGCCAAGTATAATGTTAATTTCTAAGAAGAGGATTAAAAAATCTTATAGCAAAAACAATTTGCAGACAACATTCCCAGTTAAAGTTTTGAATCTTACAGATAACTACAATCATAATACTTAAGTATAAAAGCTGACAGGAACGTCACACTAGTGGCAAATAAACCTACTATGGCAGAACATTAACAACAGGATGAGATTTTTATTTTAAACACCTTTTCTGAATTTATAGTTTAGATAGTTCATTTTAAATATAATTCCCAATCTCAGATTAAGTGAACCAAGCAGTAACTGATCTACAAAGCATTTCAACTGAACATCAAACATACTTTAGAGTCAAGATTCTTTTTCAGCGGGCACCTGGATGGCTCAGTGGGTTAAAGCCTCTGCCTTCGGCTCAGCTCATGATCTCAGGGTCCTGGGATCGAGTCCCGCATCGGGCTCTCTGCTCAGCAAGGAGCCTGCTTCCTCCTCTCTCTCTCTGCCTGCCTCTCTGCCTACTTGTGATCTCTCTCTCTGTGTTAAATACATAAATAAAATCTTTAAAAAATAAAAAAAAAGTTTGTCAGCTTGTCTTGTTAAAGTGGCAGATAGCAACAAATGATAAATATCTTTCAATCAATAGCTGACATAACTCATTAAGAACTGAGAAAAATTACTTCCCATTTGACCCAATCCTTCCAGCCTCAGTGAGGTTTCCTCGTTATGCTAAGCTCGGTATTTTATTTGACCATCACAGGCTGCAATAATACTTACATTTACTTTCCATTTTCTGCAGATATAGATTAGAGCCATCACTGCTCAAATTATTATTGTACTTACTCATTGTTTTCTAATATCTAATGGTTTCCTGTCTGCATTTTTTAAAACCTAGATTTCAGGTTTTTTTGGTGGGAACCGTTTTCTTTTTATTTTTCAATATTTCTCAAAATACAGAAAAAAAATTCTGAACACAGTCATCAAATACTTTACAGCTATATAATTTGTTTAGACAAAACCCAAAAGACATTCAAGATAAAAATAAATTGATATTACTTATAAAACATTTCTAATCGTTGCTATTTTAACTGTAGTCAAACAATCCTGTGGGTATTTTTTTCTACCAATGTCCATATTTTTCACATATTCAAAGGGATATGGCAGATTTGCTCACTTTATTTCCTTTAAAATGCCAACCATTTTAGTCTTAACATGACCTATATGTAGCTACCATGTCTAAAAAGATCTTACATAGGGGCATCTGGTTGGGGCAATCAGTTAGGCGCCCAACTCTTGGTTTTGGCTCAGGTCAGGATTGCAGGTTGTGAGATCAAGGTGCATCAGGCCCCTTGCTTAGTGTGGCATCTGCTTGAGATTCTATTCCCCCCCCATCTAAAATAAATAAATAAATCTTTAAAAAATAACAATAATAAATAAAATAAATAGAAACATCTTACATAAAAAACAATCTGATAACCAAGGCATAGCCAATGACCTAATCAAGACAATGTATACTAGAGAGGCTAAAATTTGGGTGATAGAGATAAACCATGTGTTAAATATCAAGTGGCAAGTCAATAAAACCAAGGTCCCTTCCACCGCCCCCCAAAACCTAGCATATGGTCTATAATTTATCTATGCATACTCCAACAAAAATCTACTAAACTAGGAACAAACAGAGATCAGATATTAGGAACTCTGACAAAAACAATAATTGAATCCCCAATATCTATTCTCCTTAATTAGTTTTGGGAGAGCCAGCAAAAAAACTAGAATTCCTAGCTTTCATTGCAAGTAGAGCCAATATAAATAGAAGTCACTAGACAAGGCTTTCAAGAAAACTTTTTGAAAGGATCTGACTCATCTGGAAGGCACACCCCTTTTTGCCATTTTCCACATTTCTTCCATATTTTGCCTACCTGGAAAGATAACACATTTTGAACAGAATGCTGGCAGTCATTTTATGACCATAGGCCATCTTGAGGATGAAAGCCATGCATCAGGGAGGTAGAAAAGAAAAAAGATGTCTGAGTTCACTACCATGTCTTGAAACTGCCATATTTGCTCTGGAATATTATGCTTGGATTTTGTGATATTTTAGAGAAAAATAAATCCCTACCTTCTTTAGACCATTGAACCTTGTATACTGTATTCAGGTCTCTTGTACTAGCAATCCAATGCAATTTCTAATTGGAAAAAGCAGAACCAATAATTCATTGCATTGGTCTTGGATAGGGCAAGCACAAAGAATATCCCAGGCAGCATTTCTCAAATCAGTGCTCCTATTATGAAAGATGCTAAGAGATGTACTATGAATTCTGTAGTTTTTGACAAATAAGTGAAAAATTATATATATATATATACATATAGATATATAAAATCTGGGAGATTAATAAGATATATTAGCATATTGAAGATTCTAAATGTGTTCACAGTATTAGTTAGGAAGTGTGCTCAAAAATATACTCTAAACAATTTTAGTTTATACTATACGACACTCCCAGGAGCACAGCCACATAAGATTTACATATATTAGGTAATATCTCTGTGTGTTTGTGAGATTGTGAACATGTACATTTAAATATACTAGAATTTGTATATCTGAGAGTGTTATCTTTCAAAATAGATACTTTAAGAGGATACATACCCTTGTCCTCAAACATAATATCAGAAACATTTCTAGAACTCTCTTTTTAAATTACCTTTAGAGTCATATTTTAAAAATCATTCCTTTTACTTAATAAGCATTTTTCATTTTAATTCAAATTATACTCTTTTAACACTCATCTTTCTAAAACAGCAACAAATCTATTATTTAATTGAATCAAGCCTACTTTCAGAGAGGTATGCCACCAAAAAGGAGATTCAAAAAAACATGCTATATATTTCAAAAGTAATTCCAAAACAGGAGATGTAATATTCTAAAAATGAGTATTTTGAAGAGAATGACATTTATTTTTACAAGTTCCACTAAGTGTATAAAAGTCAGGCACACATCACATATATCCATAAGTGCAAGTAATAAGTGGAAAAAACATGTAACCCAAGGAACAAAGTAGTGCCATAAACTGAAACAAAAAAGCACATTTAAGTTCATAAATTACATTTACCCAGTGTTAAAAAAAAAGACAAAACTGTTATAAATCAGAGTATACCAAAAATAATAACAGCTAATATTTATTAAATACTTAGTTTGCATTAGGCACTTATCGAAGTGTTTATGTATATTAATTCATTTGGTTCTTAAAAAATCCCATAAAAAGGGGCGCCTGGGTCGCTCAGTTGGTTGAGCAACTGCCTTGGCTCAAGTAATGCTCCTGGAGTCCTGGGATCAGGTCCCACATCGGGCTCCCTACTTAGCAGGGAGTCTGCTTTTCCCTCTGACCCTCCCCCCATCTCGTGCGCGCGCACATGCGCGCGCTCTCTGTCTCTGTCTCTCTCATAAAAATAAAATCTTAAAAAAAAAAAAATCCCATGAGAGCCCCGATCATTATCTTCATTTTGCAGACGAGGAAATTAAAGTAGAGTGAAGTTAAGAAACTTACACAAACTAAATCATAGTCAGAAATCAAAACCCAAGCAGAGTAGCTCCAGTATCTATGCTCTAAATACCATGGTATTCTGTCTCTCTAAATCAAGCAGGAGTGGTCAACACCACGCACAGCTGCATCTAAAAACAATTCATATATATTCAGATAGGTACACATGTGTTTATAAAGTTTTACAAGGCAATTTTACATGTTATTTAATTTTATCTTCACAGCTGTTCTATGTCAGTGTATCTTGTCAATAGATGGACTTAGTTGGTATGAATTCAAGTAATTAAAGCTATGTGGCCATAGATTATTCCACTTATCTGCTGTCTTAGAAATGTATCCTTTCTGTGCCTTGCAGTCTGGCAGAGAATAGGAATTCAATGTATATTTACTGAATAAAGAACAATTAAAAAGGGAGCTGGACATCAGAATGTGGTCAGACTGGTCCCGATTCATCAATACAGCTACTAGAAAAACACTTAGCTAGCCTGGCTCACCAACAGTGATTCTGTAGTATTCATTTAGGTGGAAGAACAGTATCACCTCATTTTTCAATTATACCTTAGTATCTCAATACAATCTTAAAATTCCTTTAGAGTTAGAAGTCTTGATGTACTTACATAAACACTGAGAAAGATTCAGATGTATATTTAAAAACATAACTCAGTATGGTCTTCAGTTACACAATGAGTATGATATATATTATGTGGCTACATTAGAATATTTTCTTTTATTTAAAGATTAAAGGAAATTCCTATTAATTTTAATAATGGAGAATGTCATCTAGATTTTTTCATTGTAAGTATTAGAATTGCATCATATGAATGTTGGAGGGTATGTTAATTTGAATTATAACTGAAGTAACAGTATTGCTGGGTACTATGTAATAACACATTTTCTTTTTGCTATTCATTTGTATATACCTCAAAGCAGTGTCAGAATTTCGAAGTTCTGACTGAAGTGAACTGAATGATACATATCTACAATATAGTTTTATCTATCTTAGATTTGATAACTGATCATTTCTGAACTAAAGTCTCTATTATATTTTATATATATAGATACACATATTTTAATTATCAGTGTTTTGTTTTTTGTTTTACAAAATACCTATACTAGCTTTCATTAAGTACAGCTATTTTAGCTTTGGCAGATTTTCACATAATACTTAGAAAATTGAGATACGTTATATTTGAAATACTGCCTGATACTTATACCTTAAGCTAAGTATAGATACTAGAAGGATGAATTATACTATGTTCAAATAATTCCATAAAACTACATCTCAGCACAAGTCAAGAATATGAAAGACACTGAGAATAGGGAATAAATCAAAACCTTACAATGAGGTAAATTCCTGTACCAAAATACTGATTTTTTTTACTTCAAAAATGAATTATATTATGTTCTCCAGAAGAGATGCCTGACTACACTAAGGCTTAAAATGATCAATCATCTCTTAATAGTTTAAATCTTTATTTAAAAAGTTATACTTTTTCGGCTCAGGTCATGATCCCAGGGTCCTGGGATGGAGCCCCACATCAGGCTCTCTGCTCAGTAGGGAGCCTGCTTCTCTCTCTCTCCCTGACTTGTGCTCTCTCACTCTCTGTCAAATAAATAAATAACACCTTTTAAAAAAAATTATACTTTTGGGCGCCTGGGTGGCTCAGTGGGTTAAAGCCTCTGCTTTCGGCTCAGGTCATGATCTCAGCGTCCTGGGATCGAGGCCCGCATCGGGCTCCCTGCTCAGCGGGAAGCCTGCTTCCTCCTCTCCTTGTCTCTCTGCCTGCCTCTCTGCCTACTTGTGATCTCTCTCTCTCTGTGTCAAATAAATAAATAAAATCTTTAAAAAAAAAAATTATACTTTTCTAGAAAAAGTGCATTAAGTAAGACTTAGCAGTGCTGAGAGAAACTAAATTTCTTAAAAGGGTTCCCTAATTTTTAAAAATTCCCAGGCTCTATCTTTCTTCCAAAAAACCCCCAAAAAGAAACAAATGGAAAACACCAACTTTGAATATTTCTACCACATTCTCAAGTTATATAATCATTCTAAACTTAAGTTATTCTATAAGAAATTTTCATTTTTCTTCCACAGACTACATTAAAACTAAGTGGAAAAGCACCAAAACATGAAAGCAATATTGTACACAAAACATTCCATCAGGCACCCTATCAAAAAAATAACTGTCATTGTCCTGGAGGCAACTTGTCTGACCTGAGTAGGTAAAAACAAAAAAAAGCATGTGTTTATGTAAAAAGAAATGTACCATCTACCAATAGAAAAAAAAAAAAAGAATACTGTTAATTGAAAATAATTTGTTTCCATTTCTACTCAGAACACACTAAACCAATACAGAAAACTGATATTTTAGGTGTTTGTGGGGGATGGTATACAAGTGAGATGGACTAAACACTTGGTACAGTTTCTTCTAAGCTGTGCATCAGTAGTTAATAAGTGGTAAGCACCAATAAAATTCATGACATAGTGTTAGCTTCCAACCATCACAAATTGTTTAGGAACTTCATTTTTTGTTGAAGGGGATGCTTTCTCTTGTGGGAAAAAATAAAGTTTCTGTAAAAGTCTGAAAAAATACAGTGCATCTATATGTTCATGTTAAAACTAATATGGTTTTCTATTGGAAAATTTAATCATATCATATGACAACTAAGCATTTCTATAGAAAAACAAACAAAACACAAAAACACCTTCACCAGATAGAAAAACCCTGAGTCAAATTCCAACACTTGAATTGAAATGACGACTTTCTCTGTTTCCCAACTTGAAACTGCTGGAGTACATAAGGGCAACGAAGCCATTGGTCAGATTCAGGGCATACTGATACAAATAATGCACACAAGTACACTGAAGTTCCACTCTCAGTTAACTCTGAAAAGGAAAACCTTACAACTAGGCATAGCAGATTGAGAAAAGATGTAATATAAGCACTTAATATGCGGTATTTTTCTGATTAGAAAAAAAAGTATAAAAATAATATTATATTTTAAATTATAAATCTGAAGGAAATGAATATACACATCCACTTCAGATGATGAGAAAATGGAATATAAATTTCAAAACCTCTAGGTAGTGTTTCAACTATTCCACAATAAAAAATTAAAATTAAAAAGAAATCCTCCAGGTAATACAGAATTTTGTGGTTATAGAAATGCTCCATATCGAGCTGTCTGATAGAGCAGCTACTAGCCACAAGTGGCTACTGAGCACCTCAAATATGGTTAGTAGGCAATTGAATCTTAAATTGCATTTAATTAAATTAATGTAAATTTAGCCACACGTATCTGAGACTGTAACATTGGACAGTGCAGCATTAAAGACGTAGAGAGAAATATTTGTACCTTAAATTCTGATTCAAATAGTTAAAGTCTTATAGATGGGCATATACATAGATGTTTCTGAGACATAGTTTTGGGTTTTTTTTTTTTAATTCTTGTGACTTATGAAGAGGAAAGGACTATGACACAACGTAAAAATGTTGCTGCATTTGTGGGGACAAATTTTCTATACTCATTTTCTAAAGAGGACTAGAATATTGGTTCATAAGTTGGCTCCAAGTTGTAATTTTCTTAGGGAGTTTCCAAAAATATGGATGCCGGGGTCTTATCCCTCCAAGCTTTTTGTTTAATTGGTTTGGGTTGAGTGCTGGGCATAAAAATTTTTAAAGCTACCCTGGTGATTCTAACATGCAGCCAGAGTTGAGTTTTACTAAACTAAAAAGAAGATGAGAACTGTTTATTAAGCATAGATGCAGCATGCAACTAAAGACATTTCTTTGCTGGTAGGCAAAGAAGGCCTTTGACAACCCAAATTTAAGTCAAAACACCTGAGGGCTAAATATGAGCTACACATTTTAAACACTCAGAAATGATTTGGGTTATACAATCATAAATTTTTCTTATCACTGAATAGTATTCAATTATGTAAAAGAGATTAGAAAGGAAGGAAATAAACAAAATGTTAAATGTCAACTTGCCTTTGCTAATTTCACGTATATTTAATTTCATCCTCAACATACTTTGGGAGGTAGATATTACTAATTTATTCAAAGATGTGGAAAGTAGACTTAAAGATATTCTCTAGTATTGGACATATGTTTGTCAAACAGTAAAGTCCACACTCTACAGCAGAAGGATTCTCTCTGGGGAAGTTTGTTTCAATAAATTTTTATACTGGAATCAAACAAACAAAAACCAAAAAACAACAAAAAAGGAAAAGAGGAAGAAAGAAAAAGCAGGATTCAGTGGTGGAGCACAGGATAAGGCAAACACACTAAAACAGGTGCTTAACCAGTCCCTGTTCCTGCATTATCCAGGTATCTGATAGCAAACCCTGGGAAAAACAGGTTTGTGGTTCAAATCCTCACCAGCCTCTACACCAGACCTTTAGGAGTAGCTGCCTTTTATCCTAAGAACTTAAACAATTGGTCTCCTACTGCCTCATAAGCCATTAGGTAGAGTCACACATTCTTCAGACAGGACAGAACAAGATACTTATTCACAGCTGCCTGACACTAAACAGGAATGAGATAGGGGTTTTAAAGACTTTTTCATTTTACCCCCTCCACTTAAAGGATTATTGGAACTCCTCACAGAGCATGTTGCAGACCACAGTTTTGATATGATATATTTACACTGAGCACATAACTGTTATTTTAACCTAGGCCATTGAAAGTCTTACATTAATTTACTCATTAAAAGCTATCTTTTAAAAAGTCAGTTCCTCAGTTGTTCAATCCATCTTAATTTTCAAATTGAGGGAGAAAGTTTCTTGGAGAAAAGAAAAAAAAAAGGTAAATTCAGAGCAACAGAGCCCACACTATCAGCACTAACCCTTCTATCCTGAGACTCAGTATCTTTTCTCCTTTTTCAGGCTCCTACCCTATAAAGTGACATTAACACAACTGAGTCACATTTAGTCACATCTGAGGCTAGAAAGAATACCTTCAGTCACTGTTCTAATTAATGACACAGACTTCTCCCAAAGCATATTCCAAAATAAGAATACATTGACAGGATTAACTCCTAAATGCACTGGCTTAGGGTATGGTAGTGTTTCATTTGAATTTCAAATGGTATTAATTACTGTTTAATTATACTACAAAAAAAAAGTTTCATAGTTAAAAATTACAAACTCTTATCAAAAAAGAGGAAACAGCAGCAGTAGCTTATCCTCAGTAGTCCTTTTCTCCCCAGTATGTTTGGGGCTGGGAAATTTGATGAGCTGGAAAAAAATAACACTGAATTGATACGACAAAAGCTACAATGTTTCCCCACCCAATCCTTAGCCTATTAAAAGTGGACTAAAGCAAGGATTAGACCTGTTTTTTCTTAATAATAAAGAATACATAAACTCCATTTTTAAAAAGAATGATACCTATTATCTACACAGAAACAACTCACTAGCCAATTCTCACATTTACTTCCTGCACTGGAGGCAGGCCTCCAGAAAAAGATAATGTAACTTTTACAACTTTTGATCCCTATTATAGAGCCAAAATTCATCCTTTAAATTGACATTGGTTTTGGGCGCCTGGGTGGCTCAGTGGGTTAAAGCCTCTGCTTTCGGCTCAGGTCATGATCTCAGGGTCCTGGGATCCAGGCCCGCATCGGGCTCTCTGCTCAGCAGGGAGCCTGTTTCCTCCTCTCTCTCTGCCTGCCTCTCTGCCTACTTGTGATCTCTCTCCCTCTGTGAAATAAATAAATAAAATCTTTAAAAAAAAAAAAATTGACATTGGTTTTAACAGTTTGTGCATGTGTGTGTTACTTGTGACATGAAAATTTATAAATACTTTTGGATGCTAGTAATCACCCTCCAAAAACTAAGTAGGCTTTACATGCAGTAAACATTCTGGTGGCACAAATGTAAATTCTAAAGACGAACCTAAATAATGGTAAAAGTCATAATTCTCTAATTGTAAAAGTGAAAGGAGTCACTACAAATTTTTTCTTAGTAACTAACCATAGATATTTTTCTAGCCTTAATTCCAGCTTCCATCCTACTTTCTCCCCCACACATAACTCCCACAAAGCCTCTAGAACATCAAAGTTAGGACACAATGTTATTGTGAAAAAGTATAATAAATTTAGGATTGGTTAATAAAGCAGTTAGTTCGACTCTGTATGAATTTACTGAATCAATACAAGCATAGACTTAATGAAAAATACTAATAATATTAAAAGGAGAAATGCTGTTTATCAAAGCACCACCACAAGCAAGCAGTGAGCATGATGCAAGTTTTCACTTTGATC
This sequence comes from Ailurus styani, assembly GCA_002007465.1. Lineage (NCBI taxonomy): Eukaryota > Metazoa > Chordata > Mammalia > Carnivora > Ailuridae > Ailurus > Ailurus styani. Next base: position 627,036 of record LNAC01000229.1, on the reverse strand, counting down.
TTGCTAACCCAGTCGTCACAAATTTGGGAAAATAACACTTGTTTCATAATACAGCGACTTTTCTATATTTTCCAACCTTAGTAAAACTCTATAGATGTAAATTTTTAAGACTTGCTAATTAGTTACCAGTGCCCTTCATCTCGCAGCTTAGGTGTCCTACATTTTGTTTAGGTCTCCGCCTTGAAAACAAACCCGATTGCCCCATTTTCTGAGAGGTAAACTCAGCTCCAGGCAGTTCCCTATGAAGTCACCGCGTTTGTTGTTTCAAAGATGCAATTAAACGAACCTGACACAAGGCTGTCGAAGAGATTAGTTGGAAGTGTGTGGAGGTGTCAATCATACATGTGGAAGACCAATTTAAACTGTATTGCTACAAATCTATTTTAGTTGTAATATTTCTCCCCATTCCCCCTTCTCCAATATATTCACAACATAGGGCAATTAAACTTTGCAAGAACTTAGTCGACTTTAGCAAACTAGCTTTCCAGCTTTCTGTACTTAGAATCCAGCAATGAGCAAAGGCGGGGTGGGGGTGGGGGATTTAACCAAGGCACGGAGAAGAAAAGCAGTAAGAGAGCTTGCATCAGGCAGTGTCTCTCCCTCTGCCCCTCTTCCTCCCTTCCCACCCCCTCTTCTCTGAGCCCTTACATATACGCATTCTTCTGGGCGGCCTCTGACCACACCATGTCCACAGTCATTTACAGAAATTAGAAACAGACTCCGGGATCCCTTCCCACAGCACGCACAGCGCAGAGCTGTACAAGCAGGATGGGGCGATGTCACTCCCGACTACCTCGCAATCTCTTACTCCCTCTCTGGGGTTTCTTTCCCAAGAATCCGGCTTCCCTGCACGGAGGAGAGGTGCATCTACCTAATTCACCATGAAATTCCAGCTCATCCTTCCCCACCCCAGCCACCTCACGACGAAAACCAAAGAAAGTTCCCTCCCCACCAGGGCGACGGAGGAGTTGGTCTCAGGGGCCAGAGCACACGCTGGGAGAGGAGCGCGAGCGCCCTGTACTTTGTTTGGCACTTCTGCATATCCATACCGGAGCCCAGGGCTGCTCTGGTCCTTACCCGCTGGTCCGGAGACCCGGTCCGGCTACTGGAGCGCGAGGCGAGGGCTGAGGGGACGCGGCGTCGGGGCGGGCCGCCGGCAGCAGCCTCGGGCGCCGAGAGCCACCACCTCTTCTCCGCCGAGCGGCTGCGGGCGTGGGCCGAAGGAGCCGAAGAAGGAGCCTGGGGAGGGGGGGAAGAGGAGCAGCATCTCCTCCTCCTCCACGCCTCGGAAACGCCCCTCCAGCGGCGACCCCCGCCGACCGCCTGACCCCCGAGCGCTGGAGTACCTTCTCCGCCCTCCTGGGCTCGGAGCGCCTCGCAGAGCTTCGCCAAAACCCTCCGGCGCGGGGCGGCTCAACTGCTGCAGCCCGCTCCGAGTGCTGCCGAGGCGGCTGGGGCGGACCAGGGAGCTGGGGAGTGCCGCGCGCCCGCAGGACGGTCTCTAGGGGCCGTGGTCATGGTGCGTGACCCGCGCCGCACCGCCGCCGCCGGAGCTACTAGCGCAGCACCGGCTCCACCTCAGGCACCCGCGCCGGCCCCGCCCCCGCTCCTGTCACTCAAAAGCCTTCCCCGGCTCCAGGAGGAGAGCAATGGGCGACCGGACGCTCGCCTCCGCCTCATTGGCCCTGCGGGCCTCCAGTTCCGCCCCCTCCCTAGGGACGAGGTCGCCGGGGAGACCAGCGCCCCGGTTCCCATGACAACCGGTGCCTAGGGCCTGGCTCTTAGCGTTCTGGTTCGCTAGCCGCTCAGGTTGGTCGCGGGGCAGCAAAGTTCCTCTCCCCTGCAGTGTGGACTCCTAATTTTAGGCCAAGTTGAAAAAGCGGCGGACCGCCCCCACGCTTCCAGCTTCAGAAACAGAACTTTATGGCCCCGGGGAGTGTAAGGGAGAGTGAAAAATGTCCAACGGCGTGCTCTTCCCCTGTGAATCTAAATAACCCCTCCCCCCTTGTCCTCCCTGGCCTCCAGCCTCGTTTCCACATTCTCGCCCGGAGGATTTGGGCTTTGAAAGGGTGAGGAGAAGAGGGGAAAAGAGAGAAAGCGCAGGGCCGTGCCAGCTCCCTGCAGCAATAGAGCCACTTGGAAATGGCGAGGTCAACGAAAAGAGCTCGGTTGAGTTTTCCCACAGTTGTAAAGTGATCTTCAAAGGTGTACTGGCAGCACTTCGTCAACCCCAGATGACCTCGGGGAAACTCAAATACTCATATTTTTGAAAAAAGTATGTAAATTCTTCTGTTAAAATTTCTCTGAAACTAATAATCCTAAAGTTAAAAAAATTAAGTAAAAGGTTCGACATAATCGAATAAAATAGAGAATATCCATTTTTCTATATAGAACTACACATCGCCACTTGGCAAAGTTATGTCCTAGTAGCTATTCCCCTCCTGCAGACAGAAAGATTTGGGGTTCAGCAATCAACAAGAAAGTCTTCCTGGATTCATGAGCAAGCAGTTTCTTGTCATTTGAGTTTCAAAAGTTTGGGTTTATTCTCAGAGGATAAGGTAACCTGGTCCACTCTGGATAGCCCTGGGCTGGTGGTGTGGAGCCCTCGGTGAATCTAAACTTCATGGCGGGCTCCAAAATGGAGAGATCGGCTGTAAAATTAAAACTGCAATCCTAGGTTCCCTAGCCCCTGAGGCTGCTGTACATGTATGATGAATGAGGGAATTAATAGTAATGATTTACCTTTGGCGAGCACTTGACTTTTCATTATCTCATTTACTAAATGAATAAATGTGATAGTTGTGTTTAGTCAAATATGTGTTGCAAGTATGAACTGAATGTAATTACTCACACTGCTAAATACAATGGAAAATGCACAGCAAAATTTTAAGATAAGGTCCTTGCCCTCAGGGAGCTAACCACAGAGCCTAAGAAAGAAAAGTAGCATTCTTGAAACAATTGAGATTATGGCTGGAATGTGCAGCCAAACTTTGAGTACAGTAGCAGATGAGAGAAAGTCTGTGGTAGGACAAATGGGCTGGATTAGTCATATTAAGGAGCAGGGGAATTTCAACTGGGCTCTGAAGAAGGATAGGTAATGGGATGAATGAAGCACAGATGAGGAAAGACAGACAATCCAAGGAAACCTTAAACCAAAGTGCAACAGCAGGAATAGAGTGGTGAGAGTAAATAATAGTGAGAACACCAGCCCAGTTGAACTAGAGACAGAAGTGAAGGATTGGAGCCCTTTCTCCAGTCCTTCCCCCATTTTCTGAAATAGGAGTTTTTAAGTGTTTGGGTTCATGTATGACAGAGCTGAGGTAGAACATGTGCCTCTGTCACTGAAAGAAAGTTCATATGTTTATTAGAAAGAAGAGCAAATCCATAATGCTTGGAATAACTTGCAAATTCAAGTCAGAAAGAAAGTATGAAGAGTATAGTGTTGGAAATTTTCTCAAAAGTAGACAAACCAGTGCTGTGAGCATTGGTTCCCCCCCCCCCATTAAGGCCCTTTCAGGTGGTTGCCCTCAAGGCTTTTTCACCAGTAATCCTTCTGTTTTGTATGAGGTAAAAGGCTGGTTTTAAAATAAATGGCTATGATACCAAAACCTGATAAAGAGTATAAAGAGTACACAAAAGAGAAATCTACAAGTTAATCTCCTTTTGGATATAATGGAAAATTAAAATACATATTTAAGATACACTTAGACCCCAGAACTATGTTACAAATGCTACGACAAGATTAAGAGAATTATGCCAGGTATACAAAAATGCTTCAATAATAGAAAACTTATTAATTTGGTTGACTATATTAATATGTCAAGGAAGAAAAAAAATCTGTATGAGTGTTTCAATTGATGATGAAAAAGATTTTGTAAAATCCAACATCATTCCTGAATAAAAACTTTTAAAGAATTTAGGATAGATAATTTAACAATATATATTTAATACCAAACCCAGAAACTTGCTTTATAATGAAATAATTATTCCCATTAAACATGGCAAGAATGCTCATCATCATACCATGATAGCCAATCCAGTGAGACGTGGAATAGAAATACAAAATTAAATGCTGAACATAAGTTAGGATCGTCATTTGCTTGCAAATTGTATGAAAACTCAAGGATCAATTGAAAAACTTTTAGAAGCCATAAAAGATGAGTTAAGGTAACCAGTTTAAAAAATTAACCTGTAAAATGAAGAGCTTTCCCATGTACAAATCATAACCAGTTAGAGCATACAATATAAAAAGAATCCTATTTATAATGACCACAATTAAGTAGCTAGAAATGAATACTAAAAGAAATTAATAAAACATACTTTAAAAATGAATTTATGAGACAAAAATGTTTGAATAAAGAAGAGATAAGGGCACCTGGGTGGCTCACTTGGTTGAACATCTGACTCTGATCTCAGCTCAGATTGTGGGTTCAAGCCCTGTGTTGGATCCACTCTGGCTATGAGCTTACTTAAGAAAGAAAAGAAAGAGGGACACTGGGGTGGCTCAGTTGGTTAAGCAGTTGCTTTCAGTTTAGGTCATGATCCCAGCGTCCTGGGATGAGTCCTGCCTCGGGCTCCTTGCTCATCGGGAAGCCTGCTTCTCCCTCTGCCTGCTCTGCCTGCTGTTCTACCTGCTTGTGCTCTCTCTCTGATAAATGAATAAATAAATAAATAAAATCTTTAAAATAGAAAGAAAAGAAAGAAAAAAATTTAAAAAAAGAAAGAAGAAGAGAGATGCTTTTAGATTAAATACCAACACTCAGGGGTGCCTGGGTGGCATAGCTGGTTAGGCATCTGACTCTTGCTTTCCACTCAGGTGAGGATCTCAGGGTCATCATGTCTGGGTTGTGATCTCAGGGTTGTGAGATTGAGCCCGAAGTAGGGCTGTACACTGGGTGTGGAGTCTGCTCGAGATTCTCTCTCTGCCCCTCCCCCTTATGCTGTGTCTCCAAAATAATCTTTATAAATAAATAAATAAATAAATAAATAAATAAATACCAACACCCAAACATCATATAATTCTAATACCTTTTAAAAGTAACCTACATATCCAGTATAATTTTAATCAAATGTCTAACAATACTTTTGGGAATTCGAGAAAATTATTTACAATTTCATTTGGAAGATTAATTAACCTTTTAAAATAACCAAGAAGAGGGGTGCCTGGGTAGCTTAGTCAGTAAAGCTTATGCCTTCAGCTCAGGTCATGATCCCAGGATCTTGGGATCAAGCCCTGCATTGGGCTCTCTGCTCAGTGGGGTGCCTGCCTCTCCCTTTACCTCTGCCTCTCCCGCCGCAGCTTGTGCTCATGAGTGCTCTCTCTCTCAAATAAAATGTAAAAATAAATAAATAAAAACAAATAAATAAAAATAAAAATAACCAAGAAGATCTTAAAAATAAATGAGGAGGAACTATACTAAAAGCTATTAAAATAAATGATAAAGCACAATGGTTAGCAGCAGACCAGGTATAATATATAATAAAATGGTTGACTAGGTACAGTATATAATAAAGGAGGAACATGTATCATTCAAAAATGGTGTTGAGAAATCTAGCTATTTCTTGTGTATCTTGCCAGACACACACGTATACATGTTCTTATTTGAAGTGAGGTTAGCTCACATCCTATCTAATACATTTTTTTAAACATTGTAATATCCTTTGATCTCTGTCAGATCATCTAGATGTGCCTTGGTCTTTTTTTTTATAAAGATTTTATTTATTTATTTCACAGCAGGAGAGAGATCACAAGGAGGCAGAGAGGCAGGCAGAGAGAGAGGGGGAAGCAGGCTCCCTGCTGAGCAGAGAGCCCAATGCGGGCCTCGATCCCAGGACCCTGAGATCATGACCTGAGCCGAAAGCAGAGGCTTTAATCCACTGAGCCACCCAGGCGCCCACCTTGGTCTTTTGAATGGCTGTATTCTGTTGCTTAAATGAGGCATAGTTTACTTAATTTTTCTCTTTTTAATGGACACATAGGTTATTCCCAAACTTTTGCTATTCCTTACAATTCAAAATACATTTCTCTATACTTGGTCCTGTCTTCCATGCAAAGCAGAGGTGTCAGTTTAGCTTCTAGAAGTGTAATTGCTGTATTAAAGAGTAGGCACGTTTTGGGGATGCCTGGGTGGCTCAGTCGGTTAAGCACCTGCCTTTGGCTCAGGTCATGATCCCAGGGTCCTGGGATTGAGTCCCACAAGGGGCTCCCTGCTTAGCAGGGAGGGAATCTTCTCCCTTTGCTTGCAGCTTCCCCTGCTTGGGCACGCTCTCTTTCTAACAAATAAATAAATAAAATCTAAAAAAAAAAAGCGTAGGCACATTGCACATTTTGATTAGACAAAACCAAGCTGCCCTTTAAAGAAGTGGCACAAACCAGTCATAGTCATCCCAATACAGATGGAAAGTTTGCTTGCGTACTTTGTTTCCCCACACCCTTACTAACACAGCATTATCAAACTTTTTTGATCATTGCTAATCTAATAGGTTCAAAATGCTATCACATTACAAGTATAGTTTTCTTTCTTTTATTAATATTTTTTGAATGCTTACAAGCCATTTTATTTTCTATTATGAAAAAATTCTTCCATTTTTTTTTCTTCTAGACTTACCTGGCTTTGTTTTTCACACTTTATTCTTTGATCCATGTGTAATTTATTTTGGTGATAACAGCAGATACCCACTTGTCCCCCAAATCTGAAAAGAATTTGTTTATTTTGGTACATAAAATACAAAGCTTCTATGTAAAAACAATGAATACAAAATTTACAAAAGAAATTCAGAAAAGCAATGAATATTTGAAAATAAAACAACTGTATAAAAAAAATTAAAACAAAAATAAGGGGACTGTAACTATCAGATTGGAAACATTTTTGTAATTTTTTTATTTTTTTAAGATTTATCTACTTGAAAGAGAGAGAAAGTGCACGTGTGCAAATGGGGGTCAAGGGGAAGGGCAGAGGAGAGAGAATCTGGAGCAAACTCTGAGCCTGACACATGGCTCAATCTCAGGCCCCCGAGATCATGACCTGAGCCAAAACCAAGAGTCAAACACTTAATCAACTGTGCCACCCAGGTGCCCCATGGAAAAAATTTTTTAAAGACTTATAATATCTGGTATTGGTAAAAACATATGAAATAGATACCATCTCATAATTGTTGGTAGGATTATAGCTTGGCTTATTGCATTTGAGAGTGCAATTTCAGTATCTTTCATAATACACAATGTTTATATCCTTTGGCTTATTCCACCTAGGACATTTTTCATATAGAAATATTTACATATATGACCAGAGATATGATCAGGAATATTTATTACAGTATTGTTGGTAGTCATAAGATTAAAAACAAAATAAATGTCCATAATAGTGGAATGATTAAATAAACTATGGTTGCCCATATACATTATCCAGTGTCACAATCAAGTTGCTATACAAAATGATATGATTTCTCTTCAGCAATACATATATCTAGGGGAGTTTAGGTGGCTGTCTTGATTGAGCGTCTGACTCTTGATTTTGGGGTCCTGGGATCTAGCCCTGCATTGGGCACCACGCTTGGCACAGAGTCTGCATGTCCCTCTCCCTCTGCTCCTCCCCCTGCTCCCTCATTCTCTCTCTCGAATAAATAAATAAAATCTTTTAAAAATACATATATCTAGTTATATGGCAATATTTATACCAACTACTGTTTCTCTGAGCATTAGAATTACAGTAAACATTGCATTTTTGAAATGTTTTTATTTAAAATCTTTACAACATGTGTGTGTCACTTTTGTTATAAAAGGTCTAGGGTGTTAAGAAGACAAACCTCCAGCTATAAAATAAATAAGTCATGGGGATGTAATGTACACATTGGGACTATAGTTAATAATACTGTATTGTATATTTGAGAATTGCTGAGAGTAGATCTTAAAAGTTTTCATCACAAGAAAGAAACCTTTTTTTGTAAATTAATGAAATTTAAATGAAATAAAAAACTCTGTTCCTTAGTCCCATTAGCCACAAGTGTGGCTAGCCACACTTGTGGCTAGTGGCTCCTGAATGGAAGAGCACAGATACAGAGCATTTCCATCATTGCTAGAAGTCCTTTCGGACAATGCTACCTAGCTGATTTTTCTCTTAAAGACTAAATAAAAATGATCTCTCTTTTGCCAGCTTCTATAAACAAACAAAGAAAAAGGTCAACAGATCATCACTACTAACATAAAGAAACTATCTGGCCTTAACACACATTTAATTGGGCTCCCAAGTGGCTCATGGATGGACCTTCAATATTCGTCACTTAGAGACCAACCTTGCGTCACACTTTAAGTTAGGAACATTTTATGTGGGACTCATCGACCACCCCGTAATGGACTCCTTGAGATTGTATTCCAGGTATGCGTGTTTGTGCATTTTTCTAGGGAAAGCATCTATACATTTCTTTTTTTTTTCTTTTTTTTTCTTTAAAGATTTTATTTATTTATTTGACACAGAGAGAGAGATTACAAGTAGGCAGAGAGGCAGGCAGAGAGACAAGGAGAGGAGGAAGCAGGCTCCCTGCTGAGCAGAGAGCCCGATGCGGGCCTCGATCCCAGGACCCTGAGATCATGACCTGAGCCGAAGGCAGAGGCTTTAACCCACTGAGCCACCCAGGCGCCCGCATCTATACATTTCAACAAATTCAAAAAGGGGTTTATATCGTTCCAAAATGTTAAGATTGTGTGCTTTAAATGTCAATGATTGAAAAATACCACCTTTACCTTGGAGGCTGAAATGAATTGTAAGCTAATCTAAATCTGTAAATAGCAAGGTTTTTCCAGCTGGCTTCTTGTGTTCATCTCAATATGAAATATTTGTATTCTTGCTTGTACCAGCTATGTTCGTGTTTTTCCTCCTTTAAGCCCAGAAACACATTATCCTTTTTTTTTTTGCTTACAGAGTAAGGACTACGATGGGAACTTTGCCCAGGGGAGAAGCAGAAGCAAGATAAGTAATCCACCAAAACAAGAACAGGTAATTGGAGCACAAAGTCTGACAGTGCTTAAGGAAGACTTTGTGAGACAGTACTGACACGTCCAAGTGAACCAAGAATTAGCTGGGGAAAAATGCAGCAATGGAAACCAGATAGGACTACAATTACCCTCAGGTCCATTGAATAAACAGGTTATTTTCTTTTGGTGGTAGCTGAACTCTCTTTAGAATGTGAGAATTCCCCTCGGATGTAGAGTTACATGACAGCAATGGCACAGATAACTAAATGTTGGGAGGCAGCCTGGTAGTTGAGTACAATGAAAGAGCGCAGCATTTGCACTCAAAAGACCTATGTGCAAATCTTGACAAATCACTTTTCTTCTTTGAGTGTCATTTTCCTCATTTATAAAGTGAAAGAAATAAGAACAGCTAATATGTCCCACACCTAATAGCCTGTAATGTTCTTTCAGTATTCAACAGGATTACGTGAAATATATGTGTGAAAACTATAAAGTGCTATTTAAGAAAATCAAACAACAATAACAGCAAAAGATATGCAGATTTTTGGAATTAGTTCTAGACTAATTGAGAAAAAAAATTTTAAATAGTGTCTTTCATTCTGAAGAGAAACTTCAAAAAATACTTATCAGGTACCAGGGCTAGCTAGTCCTATGAAAGGTTAAGTCAGAGAAAATTGATTGTGGTGCTCCTGTAACTTCCACTCTTCTTTACCAAAGAGATTCTTAGCTCTTTTCCAGTTTACCCCCTCCTGGCCCTGAATTGACCAGGGCTTGTTAGCTCCTCTGAGAGGGCTGGCAGCATGTGAGGCTAAAAACATTCATCCACTCCTGCATTTGCCAGTTGCTTAATGGCTCTGCCTGAGCCAAAACATTTCCTGAATGCCTTGGCTAGAAACTCTCCCTTTTAGCCACTAATGAGTTAAACTGCAGAGGTGTTAACTTGAGAATGTGGAAGTTAAAATTCACTTTACCTTCTAGCTCTCTCTCTCTTAGCACTTTAGTATGGATTGGTTTATCAGATTAGGTAGTTGTCACATTAAACCCTGAGGGTGAGAGATACTGGAGAGGTAAATTTTAATTAATGGAGGGGAAGAAGGAAAGAGGGAAGCTAGTTTCGGTGTGAGCAGAAGAGAAAGAGAGAATGAGAGAGAAGGTTTTGGTGGGGGAGAGGTGTGTGCTATGAGGGTGACCCGCAGGGCTGATGATACCAAGGGAGAGGATCAGGGAAGTACGTGTAGTACTAAAGGGGTGTGGCATTGAAGTCAAACTGCCTAATTCACAATTTTAACTAGGGCTGGTCCTGTCTCTGACTCATTTCTACTACTTGTCCTGGCAAGTTATGTAACTGCCTATTTATTCAGTTTGGTTGAAGGGAGTAGGGCAAATAAGCATAACCCTTCTGTTTTTTGAAGCTAAGCTATGTTTGAACATACACAAAGTAATTTAATGTGAACATGCTGTCATCTAAATCTGACCTATAAGGACTTGCCTTAGGGTTCATGACTGCTAATCTTGATTTTCTAAAGTGTTCCCAGAAATGGAGATCAAATCAGAAATTAAGCTTTCTAGTTTTAAGTTCTGTTTTAAAGAGGGGGATTTCACTCTGTCTGGTGGGAGTGATCTGCTGTGCAAGAAAGTTGATCATTAAAGGCTTTATTAGGCCAAGTCAGAGTGTTTAATAAAGCAAAGCATCACTTTGTAAAAATTTCTTAAAAGTTGATTGATTTTTACATCTTCTCCTAGAATGTCTAACAGAAAACTGAGGAGGAAAAATAATCTTATCTGCAGACACTGATGATCAATTTAGGGCCAAATCCTGAGCTAGGATACTCCTATAACCAGGAGAAATGCTGAACCTGCCACATTTTACAACCACAGAAGAGGAAATTTCTTAGAGAATTGAAGCTGTTAGGATGAGTAGTTCTTAGTTCACCTTAAAGTTGGATAACTATTAAAAATTATACATATGCAAATTAAGTATTTTATTTTTACCAAAAACCTATCATTATACATTCATTAGTCAATCTTTTGATGTTGGGACAAGGATTTTCTGACCATAAATCTGCTGCTGAGAGTTGTAGGTTGTCATTTTTACATAAAACTTGCGTAAATGCAAAATCTTCAATTTTCTGGTTCGGTTTTTGTTAAAGGAAATGTAGAAGTTGAGGACACTTGTGTAATATATTCCAGTTTTCTTGCCTCTGGTAATTCATGGCAGTAACTTGTCTTTCCATAGCATTCAACTTCATTTTTAAAAAAGCTGTGGTAAAATATACATAACTTAATATTCACTACTTTAAGTGTTTTTAAATTTTAACTTGATTTTCACTTTATTTTCATTTTGCACTTTACACTTAATAAAGTATATAAAAATTAAATTACCTAATTACACTAGCAAGAAAAATTCACATTAAGAATTTGGGAAACTAAAACTTTTTTTAAAAAAAGATTTATTTATTTTAGAGAGAGGAAGAGAATGCATGTGCATGCATGATCTGGTCTGGGGGGGTGGTGAAGGGGCAGAGAGGGAGGGAGAAAAAGAATCCTTACGCAGACTCCCCACTGGGTGCTGAGCCTGATGTGGGGCTTGATCCCAGGATGTGAGATCATGACCTGAGCCAAAATCAAGAGTCAGCTGCTTAACTGACAGAGCCATGCAGTTCACCTAAAAAAACTGATTTTTATGTAAGCTTCGGAAGGTCAAAATTTTAGTCTGTTTTATTCACTGCTGTGTCCCTATATCCTAGAATAGAACCTGTCACATAGTGTACACCCAGATACTATTAAGGGAATGAATGAATGGCTGCTGGTAGTTATAACTCAGCTGGAGGAAGCATAGCAGGTATGCTATGATATAGCCCATTAGTAAACATTCAGCAGCCACGGACATCAGTCTTTTTTATAGGGAGAATGGAGAACATCAGTTAATCTTATGGTTTGACTAAATGAAGGTCATTTAATAGAGCTGTTTTCTTTTTTCTTTTTTGCCTGAACTTTTTTAAATAGAGTTATTTTATTTTGAAAAATCCCCATATAGTGCTTAACAGAATATCTTGGTTTTTTTTTTTAAGATTTTATTTATTTATTTGACAGAGACAGATTACAAGTAGGCAGAGAGGCAGGCAGAGAGAGGAGGAAGCAGGCTCCCTGGTGAGCAGGGAGCCCGATGGGGGACTCGATCCCAGGACCCTGGGATCATGACCTGAGCTGAAGGCAGAGGCTTTAACCCACTGAGCCACCCAGGTGCCCCAACACACTATCTTGTATGCAATAAGTTTCAGAAGATATTAATCTTGATTGTTGGTTGATCTTTTTATTCTTGTAACTCTACTGAGGGGAGGGGACAGAGAAAGGGGTAAGGACATATAGAAGAGATACTAATATTGCATATATACTCTTGGAGTGTGGAGAGGAAAAGAGACTTTTCTACTATCTCAGAACAGTTACTGAACTTTGCCATTAATATGAACTCAAAGAATAATGAACTCTGTTCCCTTTGATCAGAGAATATACTCCAATTACTCAGCTTTCAGTAAATATTCCCTTGCTTACTGGGGAATATAAGTAAGAGAATGTAATGTAAGAGAACACATACTCTTTCCCTGTTCTTCAGCCAAACATAGAAAGTATTTCTGTGTGTAAACTATTCTGAATAGATGCTTTGGGAGACCATCACCCCTCCCGTTCAGCAAATAGTCAGATTCTGATGATCAGAATATTGCTGGAGGATGTAGTGGGGTAATCAGTACCATTCTTTTTTAGGTAGGAGAGATAGTCTCTAGTCAGAGACTAGAGACTCCATTTGCTTGTCCAGTTCTCTGAATAGGAGAGTCTTCTCAGTACCATCAATGGCAACTTGAATTAGGTGAAGAGTTAAAGTATCTATCATCCAAAAATATGTTAGCTAAAAATCACTGTCTTTAAAATTCTCACCAGCTTGTGCTATAGACTGGATAGATTCCAGTTATATTAATAACACAGATTGAGCCCCGTCTTCTCCCATATGTAGGACCCGCAGACTCCTGAAAATGTGTCGGCTACCTCCCATACTTCCACGATTCTCCAAGTGATGTTTTACACGTGTTCGGTAATGTTTGACTTTGTGCTTATACTCAAACCTCCTCCTGAAAGTCTTATGCCTGAACATTGCTTGCAGCAGGGTGCTTGCTTGTACCCTCCATAAAACAATCAGTATTAGTGTCAAGGAGATCATCTCTTGGTGCTCCCAGAGCTATGAACAATGAGCCAGAGCTGGGCTGGGCTCAACTGCAGAAGTAAGGCCACCATTGTGCCATACTTGGTCATGTGATTCTCGAAGAAACAGTGTTTATGTTCATTATATCACCATATCTCTGCGGAGGGGCGCCTGGGTGGCTCAGTCAGTTAAGCGTCTGCCTTTGGCCCAGGTCATGATCCCAGGGTCCTAGGATTGAGCTCCACGTTGGGCTCCCGGCTCAGAGGGAGTCTGCTTCTCCCTCTCCCCACTGCTTGTGCATTCTCTTTCTCGCTATCTCTCTCTCTCTCAAAAAATGAAATAAAATCTTTAAAAAAAGAATTAAAAAAACAATGTCTGTGATGAAATTAACTATTTTAAGTAGGTGGAGGTGAAGGGAAGTAGTCATCATGCCATGCCTTTCTCTTTGTTGTCATCACCCTCCACACACACTCACACTCATACACATACTCTTTCCCTGTTCTTCGGCCAAACATAGAAAGTATTTCTGTGTGTAAACTCTTCTGAATAGATGCTTTGGGAGACCATCACCCCTCCCGTTCAGCAAATAGTCAGATTCTGATGATCAGAACATTGCTGGAGGATGTAGTGGGGTAATCAGTACCATTCTTTTTTAGGTAGGAGAGCTAGTCTCTAGTCAGAGCATAATCTTTTACTTTGGACATGTGACCATGTTTTTCTCAGTAGAATATAGACTCTTTGAGGACAGTGTGTTGGAAAGGCTATTAGCTCCAAGTAATAAAATATCTGGTAAGTAGTGACTTAAACAGAAAGGATTATTTTTCTCATAAGAAGCAAGATGGTAGGCAGCTGCTTCTGATGTACAAGCCTGGGTTACTGAAGGTCAGTTCTTCTGTGCCTTCCTCTTATAATCACAATAGGATGGCTATAACTGCAGATATTCAATCCTCTTTCAAGACCAACAGAGCAATGGAAAAGTAAGGGGTCGGCCTTCGCTGTTTCCCCCCCATATATAATTAAATTTATATATAAATTTATATATATATTTAATATAAAATTAAAAATTTCCTGAAAGACTATACTCCAGTATGTGTTTACCTACATATTATTGACCCAAATTGTGTAATACTAAGTACAAGGAAAGCAAGGAAGCAAGTACTTAGTTTTCTAGCCTCTAGCAAAGGCAGGAATGGGAAACAGGGTTTGGAAATGGATACTGGATTATGGAAGCAATCACCAGTATCTACTATTTGAGTATCCCTAGCATGGGTATACTACAGGTGTAGTTTGATTTTGGTGAGAATAGGTGAACAAGTTATATGGATGTAGTACAATAAGTTTTTTCATAAATCTTTAAGTAAATGAGCAAGAACTTTATGACCTATTTCAATTTAAAACAATTTTAAATGAATTTTTAAAAATAATACAATAATATTTTCATAAAATAATGTATTAATTAACTATCACTTCAACAGTTGTATTAATAACATACTCAACTTTAACCACAGTAGTAAAATCAAAATATAAAGGTAGTTATCAACTAAAATGCAGAAATCTTACAAAAGAGATTATATTTTGTGTGAAGTATCCTTTGTTTCTCAGTTTCTATAGAAAATATCCTATCAAATTACTAGTCTTTCAGGGTCCATTGGTTTAGTTCCCACTTGCTGTTTGGTGGTCATCAGTGCCAAGCCACTGCCTCCCCCCCACCCCCCACTGCCATGTAAGTGTATTTTCTTTAGATGAGACAGTTGATTATTTCAGTCTTGCTCTAGTTATAAATTAAGCCAAGTAAAATGTAACAGCTCTAAGGCATAAGAGCTTTCTCCTCCTGTAATGGAGGAGAAAACAAAGAGCCAAAGTAGTTAATTTGATATGATCATGAATGAAGTTTAGGTTTATACAGTTTTGGTAAAACCAAAGTCATGAGTTAATATTTGTATGATACTTACAAAAATTCTTGTTTAATTTTGCCTGTTTCAAACTGCTATTGTAATCATTCTCTGAAAAGCATATATTTATATTAGTAATATAGCATTTTTCCCTTGAAAATAATATCATTTTATATGGTACTACTAACAATGTAAAGAAAAATGTATTCATTATTTTGCCTGGGACTTTTAAATTTCTTCCTGCCAACATGGATTGTTTTTGACTTTGAGAGAACTAGAAATTCCTTTTGGCTTACTTTTTCTATTCTTGCATAAATGAATTTGATACTTGTTATTATTCACTTTTATATATGATAAATACTGCCTGTACGTTTGAAGATGAAGAAAAAAAGCTTAGAGCTTCACTATAAAGTTCCTGAGAATTCTTAATATGCTTGGCACCTGAGTAATAATATTTTAGCAGAAAATAAACTTTTATTTAGACATCAGCAAATCATTGGATTCACTTGTCACCTCAGTGTTTGAAGATAGGTATGAGTGATTTATCATGTTTTTGTAATTTCTAGAAACTCCTCAATACCAACTAATAATACCCAGTAACATGCAGTTCAACTGTTATGCCATGCTTTTATTCCTATTACTATTTTAAAAAATTGATAGTGTATGCAAAGATGCATGGATATAGATTGTACAAAGAATTTCCAGTTCTTACATCTCACTTTCACCAAAAGAACACATACAACGATGCACAACTCAAAAATAACTTTGCTATGCAAAACTGAACAAGAGTGTATATATAAATTTTTCAGATAGAACATCTGTCAAGAGGATTTGATGTGATTGAAATATCATTGGTAAAGTTTTGTTAAAGTACTTATCGTTTTTGTTTTTATTTTTGTGTTTATGAATATATATAATTTTCATGGAAGAATCTTGACTTAATTTTCCTAATTAGAGAACTAGTATCTATAATTTGACAGTTTTTATCATATTTTTGATAGCATATTTTTATTTTTTAACCTCTAGAAATTTGGAAGGGCCATATACCTTCTTTGCTTATGGTGGTTATTAATTACTTAATTTTTTCTTGTTATTTTATATTTCTTGAAATTTTTTCTCTCCTTGTTTTGAGGCATGCAGCTGATTTTTCCATTTCTTTCTGTAGTCTTTTATTTGAGACAAGGGTATGTTCACATACCTAAAGAAATTCAAATAGACATGGTACAATGACTTCTGATTGTCTCCTAGGTCTCTCCCTATGTTCAAAGAAATTTCTTTTCCCACTTCAAATAGAAGAGGGCCTCTAAATTTAATATATACCCCAAAGATAATATTAATTTGAATTAGAATAGAAGACCATTCATTCAAATACCATTGACATTCTATAATAGTGATTTTCCCATGAATATAGAAGAGGCTTTGCTCCTGGAAAGAATCTTAAAAGGGCCAGAGAAAAACAAACTCTCCTTTGATTTCACAGTTCTAAGCCAAATCAACCATGCCGTGAAGCCCTGTGAAGAGTATTCCTAGGTTAACCTGGTGGATAGTTATGTGCTGCATTTTTTCTTTCTATCCTCTACCAAGTCCCCATTATGGGCTCCACCCTAAAAAATAGGTTTCCAACTGAGCTGCCCAGGTTTCATGGGGTTGGGGATTGGAAAATAAATGGTAGAAAGATGGAAGTGTTTATTTATACAATTCTAAGCCCCATAACTTCCCATTAAAATCTTGTTGGAAAAATTGATTTCAGTGTGATTAGTTAGACTTTTAGCATTTGTTTTATAATCTTTCACTATACCAAGAATGATATTTTCTTTAAATTTGAGGAATTAAAAAACTTTGATAAAGCAGTGTGTTATTTAAATTTTAAGCAATTACTATTTAACGGTACAGAAAATGATACAAAATTTAGACAAATTAAAACCAGTGATTTAGGGCGCCTGGGTGGCTCAGTGGGTTAATGCCTCTGCCTTCGGCTCAGGTCATGATCTCAGGGTCCTGGGATCGAGGCCCGCATCGGGCTCTCTGCTCAGCAGGGAGCCTGCTTCCTTCTCTCTCTGCCTGCCTCTCTGCCTACTTGTGATCTCTCTCTCTGTGTCAAATAAATAAATAAAATCTTTAAAAAATAAAACCAGTGATTTAGTTAATTATTTAACTTTTAAAAGATTTTATTTACTTATTTTAGCGAGAGAGAGAGTATGCACACGAAAGTGGAGGAGGGGGTAGGGGCAGAGGGAAAGGGAAAGAGAGAATCTCAAACAGACTCCCCACTGAGTACAGACCACCCCCCCAACCTGGGGCTCAATTTTAGGACCCTGGGATCATGACCTGAGCCGAAGGTAGACACTTAATGACTTAATGATGAACCACCCAGGCTCCCCAAAATATAGCTATTTGTTAAAGTACAGTACAGGTTTTCTTGAAGTTGGCTTAACTAGTAATTTAAAAAATATCCTAAAAACATAGAAATTGTACACCTGATTTAAAAAAAATTTTTTTAGTACCTGAAAACGAAAATACTTTAAAAATTGTTAAATAATTATTTCATAATTAAATAGTTAAATAATTGTTGTATAATTATTGTGGTAGTCAGTATCTTTAATAGAGAGATGTCATCTCTCTGGACTTAAATTTTCTAATTTGTTAAGTGATGAATCTAAGATGGCCAGACTTTAACTAACATAAATTTTTTTAAAAAAATTGTTATGTGAAATAAAGTAAGAAATAGAACAAAGCATGTGGAAGATAAGAAAAACACACACATATGTATGCACATGCATATCTATCTAGATTTGCTTGCATTTACATAAAGAAATATTGAGAAGTTTCAGGCCATTAAAAATGCTATTAAAAATGGTTACTTGTAAGGAACAGGAAGGAGTGGGCAGCATTCCTGAATGTGGACAGCAGTAGGAGCAAGACTTCTTACTGTATACATTTTGATATCATTTGCCTTATGAAACATGTGAAATTACCTAATCAGAACAAGCACAACAAAAGGCATGCATACAGAACCTTAAACAGGAAAAGAAATATCCGAAGAAAGGAAATAAAGCTGGGGGGAAGGAAATAGAGATGGGGAAGATTCTTGAAAATGGTTTTTGTTTTCTCTGAGACTAAAGGGGTACTTCGCTGATCCAATGTATTGCTAAAGGAGTGGCATGAACTTGGTATCTTTCTTGCTCTGCAGCTCATCCTGTTAAAGATCTGTTGTTACTGTTGCAAGATACTGGAGGGTGGGGGATGGGGGGTGAGTTTCCAAGTTGGATTTGTATTTTCTATATGGATCTTTAAAGGTTGCGTTATATATATGTGTTTAAAAATAATGTTTAAGAATAATAGTGTCATCCTTATTTAACTTGGTTCCAATATTTTTTTAAAAACAACTTCATTGTTCCTCTAATATAGATGCTTTTATATATGTAATTATAGAGCTGGCAATATATCATTATCTAGTAAAGCTATTTTTTCTTGTTTGCTTATAATAAGGTCTGAAATAGCTTTTCCATTAGGAATCTGGATCATCAGGATTTTCTGTCTGAAATGCCTCATTATGTTGCAAGTTGGAACTTGATATGCAAGATGTCAATCAAGGCAAAAGTTTTCTTTTTACATATTCTGTCCTCCATGCATTTTTCCTTCTTTTCATTCAATCAAAATTTACTGAGAGACAACTCTAATAAATTGCATTTTTCTAAACACTTCTAAAATATAGGAAACAATGATTAAGCTGAGAATAGTTTATGATTTCAATGTTCATAATTATTTTAACATTCAAAAATAAATATAATTCAAATAATTCTACAGGTCTTTTAAAAAACAGCAAGGAGCAAAAAAAGAAAAAAAAAGAAAAAAAGCAAACAACAAACAACGCTCAAAAACGAACAAACCCAAATAGTCCACTGGCTCTTATTCCCCTCCCCCCCTTTTTATAGAGGCAACTAGTTTTAATTTTTCCAGCTCTTTCTTCTGATATCTACTTTCATGTTCTTAAATAACATCCATAGGCTGCTGTTGAAAGGCACCATCCTAAGGTGATATTCCAGAGTTCCTAGAATGCAAATCCCAGCTCTGTAGTCACCACTTCCCTTTATCTTGGTCACTGTTTCCTGACAGGCACAATTGACATCCTGTGCCAGAAGCTTTTTGTTGTAGGGAACTATTCTGTGCCTTTTAGGATGTGTAGCGTATCCGTGGTCTCTACCCATTAGATTACAGTAGTACCCTCACTCTAGCGGTAACAACTAAAAATGTCTTCAGGCATTGCCAAATGTCCCCAGGAGAAACAAAATCAACCCCAGTTGAGAACCACTAATCTTGGGGAAGTTAAGTTTTCTGTGACTTCGTTCTTTCACCAGCAGATTGGAATTAATAATAGAACCAACTCATAGAACCAATGTGAGTATTAAATGAATAGCATTTCTGAAACACTTACTGCCTTGCACAGTAAGTATTCTATAAATATTTGCTAAATGCCATTATATATTTAATTTTTCAGCTTTATGTTTTATCCATTAGACTTCCATTCCTCCCATTTTCCCAATACAATTATCACAATTTCTGTTTATATTAATATTCAGCCTTTATAATGATTATGATCATGTATTATTTAAAATCAAGTCACACAGTGCATTACTATATTCATTTATTTTCAGTATATTTTATTTTCTTGTACTTTTTTCCTACTAGAGTAAATAATTGCATCTTTTTTAGTTTTTGTTTGCTTAGTTTTCTATGTAGCTGAATATCCCTAGGCTGTCTGTTAGAAACATAAATCTACCTGATAAGATTGGACACATTTGGCAAATTAACATTTTTTCTTTCCCCCTCACAGACATTCTTCTTAGAGCTTTGCATTCTCCTGCTCCAATGTAGACTTATTGCTCTTTAGGCCTAGCATCTGGAATTTCTTTGCGCCATTGTCCTGGGATTCCTCTTATCTTTATTGCGTGTTTGATCCCCTATTTCTGGATCTTAGGCCTTATTCTTTCTCCTTCTAGTTTTCTCCTTTGATTTAGTGAATTACACCCTCCAATAGACCCTTTGAATGTCTAAAGTATACTTATTTTATATAATTATTATATTTTGGAAATTATTTCCCCTCAAAATGTTAAAAGTATTGTTTCATTGTCTCTTAACTTACAGGGTTGCAGTTGAAAAGATTGATACCATTCCAGTTCCTGAATATTTGTATATAAATTGTTTTCCTCAGTGGAATGTTCGCAATTCTTGTCCATTTTGTCTATGGTGCTCTGAAGTTTCACAATGATGAGCTTAATACAGATCTTCTTAATATCATTGTGCTGGGTACTGAAAATCCAGACTTTTTAGTTCAGGGAAATTTTCTTGTAACACGCCTCCATTAATAACTCTGCTTGTCCCTTCCAACCCCCAATACCTCTGCTTTCTCTTTGTGGAGCTACCATTAATCACATGTTGAACCTCGAATTTCCTGATACCGTACTCTCCCTTAATTTTCATCTCTTTGTCTTTTCTACTCTCTTTTCTGGAAAGTTTTTTAATGTCTCCTTCCTTCCTTCCTTCCTTCCTTCCTCTCTTCCTAACTTCCTTTTTTATTTTTTTGGCTTACACTTTTAGTTATACGGCTCTTTTAAGTTCTTTGAGTGATCCTTTTTTTAAAAATACACAGTATTATATTATCTTTCCTAGGAAGCATTATCTTTTCCTCTCTCGGAAGATACCAGTGATACTTTTCAATATTTTCTTTGGTTGTTTTACTGTTTCCTCCAAGTACCTTTTCCCCCGTTTATTTGGTTTTGTCTTTTACGTTAGACGCTTCTCTCAAATGTCCTGTGATCCTTGTCTACCCTTTCATGTTTAAGAAATAAAACTATCATTATTTTCAGATGGCATGATTGTTACCTCCAAATCCCAAGAAATTAAAAAAAATCTAAAATTAATGAGTGAATTATTTAGCTGGGTCACAGGATACAAAAATCAATTATTTTTCTTTGTAATGAAAAATTAGAAATTGAAACTTTAAAAAATATCATAACAGCATCAAAACATGAATATTATAGGATAAATCTAAGAAAAATATGGAAATTTATACACTGAAAACTAAGACATTGGTGAGAAAAATGAAAGAAGACCTAATAACAGGAGGGATATGAAAGAATTGCTCTTTTTAAGGTGTCAGTTATCTCACATTTATCTATAGAATCCATCAATTCAATAAAAATTGAAACAACTTTTTGGTAGAAATGGACAGACTTACTCTAAAATTTATTTGGAAATGCAAAGGCAAAATTATTTTGAAACAGAAAAACAAAATAAATGGTCAAATGAGATTCAACAAAGATGACAGGGTAACTTAATGATGTAAAAGATTTTTAAAAGATAGTGCTGGAACAATTGAATATCATATGCAAAAAATTTTAATGTGAAATTTTATATTAAACCTAAAACCTACCTCCCAAAAGATAAAAAAAAATTAACTTGAAATGAATCATAGACCAAAAACTATAAAAATTTCTAGAAGAAAACATAGAAGAGGGTATCTGGATGGCTCAGTGGGTTAAGCATCTGTCTTCAACTCAAGTCATGATCCCAGGGTCCTGGGATCCAGTCCAGCATTGCGCTCCCTAGTCAGTGGGGAGTCTGCTTCTCCTTCTCCCTCTGCCCCTCCCCCCGGCTCATGCTCTCTCTCTCTCACTTGCTCTCTCTGAAATTAATAAATACAATCTTAAAAAAAATACAAAAATATAGAAGAAAATATTTGTGACCTTTTGTTAGCAAAGATTTCTTAGGACATTAAAAAAATGAACTCTAAAAGAAAGAAATTGATACATGTTATCAAAATTAAGGCCGGAGGAGTGCCTTGCTAGCTCAGTTAGTAGACCTTAGGACTCTTGATCTCAGGGTTGTAAGTTCAAGCGTCAAGTTGGGGGTAGAGTTTATTTAATAAAAGAAAACAAAAGGGGGCGCCTGGGTGGCTCAGTGGGTTAAGCCTCTGCCTTCGGCTCAGGTCATGATCTCAGCGTCCTGGGATCGAGGCCCGCATCGGGCTCTCTGCTCGTCAGGGAGCCTGCTTCCTCCTCTCTCTGCCTGCCTCTCTGCCTACTTGTGATCTGATCTCTCTCTGTCAAATAAATAAATAGAATCTTAAAAAATAAAATAAAATAAAATTTATTTTCTATAGACTTCTGTCACTAAAAAAATTAAATATTTTACTCTTTTACATAAAACAATGCAATTTTAAAAAATGAACAGTGAATACACTGAAAGCAGTACAGGCACACAGCAATAAGAAAACACATAACAAGGACCCACGTCTCCAGGAGGAATAGAGATTATCGTGTCTTCACAACAGCGTTTCCTACCCACACTCACTGAGCTCTTTCAGAGCTGGTTAAAAACACCATCAGGCAACTGGTTAAAGTTGGAATTTAGTCAATGCTGGGTACAGAGTGAAGAGTCATCAACACCTGAAACTAATCATTACCTATTCCTATCTGGATATCTGCTTATCTGAGGACCTGAACTGACCATGGAAGACTACAATTTGCCTACCAGCCACCCTTGGTGACCCCTCTGCCTATTCCCCTTGTTTTGTTTGTTCCCGCTTAGCTTTTCAGACTCAGTCCTGTGCCATCTACTCCCAGAAGTCTACCCTGAAACCATGACACAAAGCTAATTTAGATACAGCTCCCCAATATTTTCATCATTACTTCAGTTCTCAAGTTATAGTCTCTATCATTGTATTTACACATTATAGTATAATTATGTTTAATTATTTCAGGGGTCAGCACACTTTTTCTGTAAAAGTTTATAGATAGTAAATATTTTAGGCTTTTGCAAACCAAGAGACAAAATCAAGGGATATTATGTAGGTACTTATATAATACAAGAGAAAGTAAATTTTAATGATTTTTTATTGACAAAATTAAAAATAAAATGATAATAAGTATTTTTTGTAATAACTGATATAGTTATTGAAGAATGGAATTCTTTTAGAGAGGATACCATTTCTCTTACTTGTGGTTTAAAGTTAGTGTTTTCATTCATTAAATTGATTACAACTGGTTATCTGTAAAAACCATTCTTAGCCTATGAGCCTTACAAAAATAGGCGGTGAGTTTTCCTGACCTCTGTTCTATTTATTTAATTCTTTGTCGTTACTATACTTTGGTCCTTGGTCTTATTTATCTTTGGGTTCCCGGGCAACATACTTCCTAAACACATTAAAGGTGCTTAGTAACTTAAAACATTTTTTTTTTTAAGCAATGAAGAGATATGAGTCTTGGTTATCTCAGACTTATCTTAATGGGTAATACCTTGACTTTATGTATTACCTATCCTGTAAGGATTTTCAGATCTGTTATGTCATATGCAATATGAAAGGATAGTTGTTGTTATTCCCATTTCACTGATAGGAAAGTGACACAGTAGTAGAGCCAAGACTAGAATTAAGGAATTCTGATTCTTAGGAATCTTAGTATTCTTAGAATCTTAGTATGGAGAGGTATCAAAGGGTTACAGCACATATTCTCAGGTATATATTTTATTGTCTATTTCAAGAATTATGAATTATCAGAAAACTCAGAGGTATAAGCAAACCAGCATGGACTAGCTTAGATAAGGAAATTAATATAGCACCTAGGGGGAAAAACACTAAAAATTTGACTACAATTTAAAAAAATTCCTAGAAGTGGATTATCTGATGTGAGACACCATACTTTTAAATAATATTTAGATGTATATTGTGCAATATGGGTAATTTAAAAATGCCATCTTAAAATATGTATACCAAAATGAATGTAATTACCATAAAGAAATGAGGAAATTGGTGATTATCAGTGAAAACATGGTATAAGTTACTCTTTTATCTATCTGGCAAATTTAGGAAAGGAACAGGGTGTTTTCAGTGAGATAAACTTGTATTTTTTGTAGCCAGTAATTTCCTAAGAGATTCTACCCAAGTCTTTGTTTCCAGTGGGTCCATCAGCATCACATCAACATTATTAGCAGTGGTATTTATGGAGTACTTTTTAGTTCTAGTTTCTGGGAATAAAAATAGACAGTAGGCCTGATACTTGACCTTGGGAAGAGGGAAAACTATGTGTAGGATAACAATGGATGATATAATACGAAGCAAGGACCATATGGTTGTTCAGACAATACTTGCCAGATGAGTACAGGGAAGGGGGTGTTCTCTTCCATGAGGGTATGAATATGTGTGAATCTGTTGGTAGGTAGATAGCTGGGAAGACTTTCTGGAAGAGGTTAGCCCTTAAACTGCATCTTTAAGAAACGTAAAGGGGAAGTGATAAAACACTTGGGAAGGGTTTGAGCAAAACTCTGGAGTTAGAAAGAATGTGAATGGTATGTTCAGGAAACAATAAATAGACCAGTTTATCTTGAACAGGAGTTTTATGTACGTAAGGAAGTAGTTGGAAATACATTTGAAGTGGTAGAGACCAATCTGAAGAGAAAGGCCAAGTAAAGGAACTTGAAAGTTGAGTAGAGGAAGTGGTACCTGTCAAAGAAATTTAAACAGGAAGATGGGAATGGGATAGGCAGCAAGCATTATAAAAAAGCTGAATCTCATCTATTCTCCCAGTTGGAAGCATTGAATAGTCAATTATTTCGGTACATAAATGTGTGCTACATAAAAAATGCTATATGCATGTCCTTGTTTTTCATTGTGCTTTATTTCTCTTAGAGTTGGTTTACAAAAAGCTAAATACAATTTCATCTGTAATGATTCAGAAGGAACTTGAAGATCTTTCAGTGCCTCAACTGATCAATTTTTTGATCAGTTATGATACTGTGGATGAGCTACAGTGTTAGCTTTTGGAGAAAATTTGTGTGTTTGGGAGCATCTTTGTAGTCTACCAGAGTGTTAGGAACAATTCATTTAATATCTTCTACATTTAAGATTTTTGTATTCTCTCTAGTCTTTTAATATCACCACAAAGTAATAAAAATGCTGGAAATTAAAACTTTTAGTTCATTTTAACATGGATCTATTCTTCTGAGCAAAGTAAGAAATGAGTGTACATGTAATTTAAAGTATACTCTAAAAAAACCAAATGAATAAACAAAAATAAATAAAAATATACTCTGGATTTCATCAATAAAAATGTATTGCTCTGGGCTATTAAAAAAAATTTGTCCATAGATGAGTTTGATTTGACTAATGTGTTGTTAGTGTACAGTAGGACGCTGACCCATCTTCTCTTCTGTCCCCACCTTCTCATATTCTGAGCAAATTGGGGAGCCATCTGGCTGCCACATGTGCAACCAGCTATATTCTTAAGTGGGAGTGGGAAATGTAAGAAGAATTCTTACAGAAGCTCATTTGTAGGGTTAGACTTCCTCCTGCTAGTCTGGATAAGTTCTCAGGATGCCAAACCATTAAGCACACTTTCCAGTGTGGGAGGCCCTTGAACCTCCCCCACCATCTCTGGCTTGAATAAATGTAGATTGTTCCACAAGCCTAGGCAAATACTCTATTGTGTTATTCTCCAGAGTAGTGTGACCTTGTACACTTGAAGAATTCTTCCCCAGGACTCTCTTGCCCTACCGGAAATTTACCCTTTTCAGAGCTTTGAGTCTTAAATCCAGCCTAAAGAACATTTGCTTGTTACACCCATTTCCTTAAAATGTGGAGAAAGAGGGGATCTTTCCTATGGCTCCATACCTGAGTAGGAGCACACAGACTTCTTTGCACTGCAGAGCGGGGAGTGGGAGAACGGGATTCATTTGGTGGTATCTCAGCATTTCTTCACCCATAGGCAAGTAAATGCCTTGCACAACTCTTTCTTATCTTCTTTCTGTGGTTAGCTAGAATTCCTTTTGGATCAAGTACTAAATCTTAAGGAAGGGAGGGAAGAAAGAGTGTACTGGGGAAACAAAGCAAGAGGCTCTGAGACCAGCTGCTTTGCAGGGAGACGATTCCTGTACTACTTCTGACAGTTGCAGTCTCCTTCCTATTCTCTCCTTGTGTTTCTTTTTCAAAGAACCATACATACAGCATTTTTTAGTGGTCAGTAGACAGTTCACCTCATAGCTACATGAACCAGAAGGGAGTAGGTTACTGTATTAAGTAATCAGAAAAGTTACTTCATTTCCAAATGGCTTACCATAAACATAAAAGACAAAATTAAATAGATAATTCAGCACATAAAATCTGGACATTTACTTGTTTAGGGATAAATAATGCCATTATTTTGAATAAGTTCTCTTTTAGATATTCTGAATTTCCTCTCTCTCCTGGAATTTTCAGAATGATATCATCCACTGACCTCAATACCTTTTTATACCTCCTTCATATTTTATAAATGAATGAAATGTTTGTGTGGGAAAGAGGTTTCTTGTAAGGAAACTATAAATCAAGTTATAATTATGAAGAAAATTCCTTTCTTTAATTATTAAATTTAATCCAATAATTTAATATTTAATTAATCGTTATCAAATAATAAAATCAATAATTATAAACAAGTAAAATATTAATAAATAATTGATTTATTATTAGCTATTAAATTTAAGTTCCACTTCTTTTATTTCTAAAGAACTTTACATAACGTTTATCTCTACTATGTATTTGCCCTTCTCTCTGCACTTGCTGGCTCCTCTCGCTGTAGTCATTCAACACCTCACAAATATTTACTAACCTGCTCAAGATATATGACACATGCCAAGAGGTATGTGGGGGTTTTTATATGCTTGTAAGGAAGAAAGAAATAAACATAACAACACAAGGTAGTATTTGACTGGTGCCATAAGAGTGATATAAAGAAAGAACTTAGAGCATTTAGATGAGACAGACAGGGACAGAGACAGAGACACACAGAGAGAAGTATATCAGTTTCGGCTGGGGGAATTCTGGGTAAACTTTATGGAAGAAGAAGCAAATGAACTTGACTTTAAATGGGTAGGATTTCAACACACAGAACTCTAAACACAGGGAACAGTATAATCCAGGGTAGAAAAATGGGAAAGTGTATGCCATATATAGGGAATGATTTGCCATGTAGTTTAACTTATCTGTGGGGCTATTGCAGCAAATAAGGTTGGTGAGCAGATTGGCATCTGATTTTGGAAGCATTGAGGCTGAGGCTAGACTAAGAAATTAAAACTTTATTCCAAAGGCATTAGTTCTTGAACTTTTGGAACAGAATTATGCAATCTTGTATGAATATGATCCAAATGAAAGTTAGAATGAATAATCAATCCAGGAAGGATCAAGCAGGAGGATTTACCAGAGGTTAAATTATTTTAGCCTCTTTTTGGGAGACACCATTGTAATAATCTAAGCAGGAATTGGTAAATGTCCAAACTGGGATGATAAAAATTAGAATGGGTGGGGGTGGGGAGGAGAAGGAATGGTTCATCATGAATTGCAAAGGAGGAAACAGTTTCTTCTAACTGGACTGTCAGTTTCCTGAGCACAAGGATTTTGTCTGTTTTGTTTCCTTATTACCTAATTCATCCATGTTCAGATTGTGTGCTTTCACATAATTATGCCTTGTGTAGGCTTTTAATTAATATGTATATTTCACTCTATCTATCGCTCTATCTATCTATCTATTTATCTTTCCACCTACCTATCTATCTATCTCCAGTTTTAGTTCTTCATAAAAAAAACAGAACACAGTAATACCAGAGCAGTTTTTCATTTACTGTACGTCCATAAGAGGAGCAACAATGAAGAGTTGATTCTGGAAAAAGGAAGAGGAGGGTTATGAATTGCTCTCAGTGAGAAATGAAAGAGCTTTTGAAACTGAGCTCAAATATGCCTGGAGCACATGAAAGTCTGGTTTATTAAGGCATGACTGAATGATTATTAGAAATACTACCATTACTACTACTACGCATTATATTATTCACATATCATAAAAAATCATGATGC
This sequence comes from Ailurus styani, assembly GCA_002007465.1. NCBI lineage: Eukaryota > Metazoa > Chordata > Mammalia > Carnivora > Ailuridae > Ailurus > Ailurus styani. The sequence goes on along the minus strand of LNAC01000229.1, from coordinate 599,101 downwards.
ACAGCAACCGACAGAGTCATTTAGGAGATTGAACAGGGCTTTTACTACAATGTAAGAAGAATTTAATATGCTTTGCTCTATTTCTGACATGAACTCTATAAGAGCAAAAGGCTTTATTCTTTGTCCAGGTCATTAATTATATTCCATGATGTCCTAGTACCCAGCAGGAAAGAATCCACTGCCTGTATGAAAATGATTTTAACGGGGTGCCTGGGTGGCTCAGTAATTAAGTGTCTGCCTTTGGCTCAGGTCATGATCCCAGGGTCCTGGGATTGAGCCCCACATCGAGCCTCACATCGGGCTCCCTGCTCCGGGGGGAAGCCTGCTTCTCCCTCTCCCACTCCCCCTGCTTGTGTTTCCTCTCTCATTATCTCTGTCAAATAAATAAATAAAATCTTTAAAAGAAAAGAGAAGAAAATTATTTTAAGGCTCTTTGTTTTGAATTGAAAATAGTTTACCAAGTTTCTACCCCCAAATCAGTAAGGATTATTGCACAGTTTGGGTTTTTTTCCCCTTTCTGTTTTGCAATGCTAAGTTTATAGCTTGCCGCATCAGTTAAGAAGGGGAATGCCGACGTATTACTACTCACCTACTTCAGATTAGCTGTTAGAGAGATAAGGGTGATGAATGGTGTTTAGCCCCAAATGGTGAAATTGACCTAGTTCTAAGCTACCAGATAGAACAGGCAGGTTTATCAACTACTCCCTAAAATAATATTTGCGGGTGTGTGGTAAATAAGCGTAACTGATTCTATCCAAACCTTGGAATAAGAAATCCATTATAAGCTGCAATATATATTGAAAGAAGATGTGTCCTTATTTTGAAAGCTCTCATTTAAGGAAAATGGAATTAGGAAGAAAAGATTATTTTGTAATGTCCCAGCGATATAGCTCTCCAAGCTATATGACACACTATGAACTTTCGACAATACTTAAAATCTCCAGCAATTGAGATTTGCTCAATCTGACCCTGAGACTTGGAGTAAGTTATTCACTCATAGTGAAAAGCCTTGGCATTTTCCCTCAATTATATAAATTATGTATATATATTAAAAATTCTGATATACTTAATTCAATCATAGTAAAATTCATAGATCTCAGAATTTTTAAACAAAATGTTTAATCCTGAAATCATATGACTAGGAATGTCCTAAATTTAAAAATTGATGGTTTGGGGGCACCTGGGTAGCTTAGTTGGCTAAGCATCTGCTTTTGGCTCAGGTTATGATCTCGGGTTCCTGAGCCTGAGCTCCCTGCTCAGCAGGGGGTCTGCTTGTCCCTTACCCTCTGATCCTCCTCCTCGCTTGTTGTGCTCTCTCTCTCTCTCTGTGTCTCAAATAAATAAATAATATCTTAAAAAAATAAAAACTGATGGTTTTATATTAAGGAAGGTGAGTGGGCATGAAGTGTACAGTACAGCATAAAATATCTGAATACTATAGTTTCAAAAGTTTCAAAATTAAAATGGTGTGTTTTTGCCTTTCCTCTCTTTACCTTTTTTTCCCCCTCAAAGGTAATGATTGCATTGTATTTTACACAATTATCCAAAACAGAGCTGGGGAGAAAAGACTTTATTGTGAATAGAGAGACCATTTGCTGGTTGCATGATCTGATACACTTTAATGGAGAAGTAGAACTTTTTTTTTTTTAATTGTAAGATATTTTAAGAAAACCAGAAGTAGGGTGCTGTGTCTCTCAGTCAGTTAAGCATCTCCCTTCATTTCAGGTCATGATCCTGGGGTCCTGAGATTGAACCCCATGTTGGGAATCCCTGCTCAGTGGGGAGTCTGCTTCTCTCTCTCCCTCTTCTAGTCCCCCTGCTTATGCTCTCTCTCTGTCAAAAAAAAAAAAATCTTAAAATAAAAACAAAACAAACCCAAAGCATAAGCAAACCAATTTGGAATAAATCTAAAAATAGAGATATTTCCCAATGAGCATTTCTATTTCATTACCATTTAAGGTTAGTTAAATATAATTTTTAAAATCCCATGATTTTTTGTTTTCTTTTTAAAAATATTGAAATACAGTTGATATACAATGTTATATTAGTTTCAGGTGAACAAAATAGTGATTCAACAATTCTATACATTACTCAATGATCACCATGGTAAGTGTAGTTGCCATCTGCCACTATATAATGTTATTATAATATTATTAACTGAATCCCCCATGCTGCACTTTTCATCTCTGTGACTTATCCATTTTATAACTGGAAGTTTGTACCTTTTAATCCCTTTTGCCTATTTCACCCATAATTAAAATTTTCTTTATGATGGGCGTTATCTCTTTTAATAAGTGATGCTAATCATGTGAAGGGTAGAAAAACAAAGCCATTGGATTTGGTTAAGCCTGAAGATAAACATTGGGGGATGCCTAATCAAAAAAATAAGTGATAATAACAAAAAAAAGTGATAAAAAAGTGTCAGTTTTCTTTTCTCATTTCAGTAGCAGACATTTACCATTTAATTAAATAGATATGCAGATTTATTTTCATAGTCAATGTGAGGCATAGTGCAGTAGCAGAGAAACTAGTTTTAACTGGGTTTATGCAGGTCTTCAGTTCACAAAGAGCACAAGCCTGAACAAGCCAACATGAGTCAATGTATGAGGATGTATCGTAATGATATTACCATAAAGGTTTTTAGGTGAATGGCCTCTGTGGACTTCAAAATGTCCTTAAAAGATCTGGTACTGTGTGCTAGAATTTCCCGAAAGTTTTATATCTAACTGTAAGTAATGCATACTGTAATTTCTTCAGGGTACCAAGTTGTTCATGTAGTTGCAAAACGTCAAAAATCTAAAATAAATCTTCAAAGAGGCAATGTAATTTTACAGAGTGAGAAAGTAAGTCAACTTAACTATGTTGCTAAATGAGAAACTTTTTCTGTTGAGGATGTTAAAACATTGATGTGATAGGAAGGAAATGAAGAAGCCAATGGCATGGTTATCTGTGAGGAGTTTCGTAGGTTACACTGAATGAGTCCCTGATTTAGTCTATGTCACTGGGCAAATCTCGTACAAATCTCTTTTTGTCTTGGTTTCCTCAACTATAAAAAGGGGATAATAATACCAACCTGTCTCAGAGAGGTGTGGTAAGAATTAATTAAGGCCCATAAAAGGTTTTAAAGGCAAAAGATGAAAGACACCAAATAAGTACAAAGCCTCATCATTAGCCCTGAAGTTGATGGAATATAAAAACTTGTTGGGCGCCTGGGTGGCTCAGTGGGTTAAAGCCTCTGCCTTCGGCTCAGGTCATGATCTCAGGGTCCTGGGATCGAGGCCCGCATCGGACTCCCTGCTCAGCGGGGAGCCTGCTTCCTCCTCTCTCTCTGCCTGCCTGTCTGCCTACTTGTGATCTCTCTCTGTGTCATATAAATAAATAAAATCTTTAAAAAAAAAAAAACTTGTTTATTGGTGGAGAAATTCTGAAATAAGAATTCAAATAAGAATACACTTCCCTAGATTTATGTGACTTAAATTTATGAATTGGTTCATAAGTATATTTTGTTGAGGTGCTTTATATTTAAATTTTCAATCTGGGCTAATCAAAGAATGAAGACCATACTAATTTAAAAGTAGAAATTGTAGCCCTTTGGAATTAAAAATATACTTTTTATTTACTTTTTGTTTTACCTCTGTGTGTTATCCATAAACCAATCATTTATTTTTAAAGAATGATTGAGGCTGGTAGAGTTTCTTGGGGGTAGGTGAAAGAATGAAACATTAAAATTTTTGCCACTATTTAGCAGCAAGGTAACAATGTTTCAGTTTAGGATCCAGATGTTATTACATACTACCTGAGTCAGGGCATTTAATCAAGGGAAGTATGTTTCTCTAAATGGATGAATTTAAGGCCAATAGAAAGAGTATATGAAAATAATAATTTCATTTTTAGAAATATGATAATGCATCCTACTTGCCCCCCATCACATATTCAGTTTCTTGGATGCCAAATAATTACTATGAAAACAAAAAACATTATGATGAATCAGTCATCTCTGTGTTCTATAAAAAGAAAAAAATGTTTGTCATCTATTTTTGGGTGAAACTAAACAGCATTTTGATTTCACTAAATTTTAACAGCTAGTGCTGAGTAAATGAACAATTTTATCCTTTGTAATATCAGTTTATCAGAAGTTGGCAAATGATTACAACTAGAGCCAATAAGACTTTTGAGATATGATTTCCTAATTAAATAATTGCTCAGTTGGATGAACTCTTGGATGATATAAATAAGCAATGAAACTGTCATACCTCAGAGTTCTACCTTTCTCAGCCTTCTAAAATGTACTATTTTTTAGTGATAGTCTTTCCTCAAGTTGGTTCATGGGAGCAATTCATTACTGATGTTTATTTTGCTTTGGGTTGGGCTGTAAAGCTACTCTACAATAACATAACTTAGGAGGTTGTTATTTTAGAATTATTATATCCTATACTGGTTGTGGTCAAGAAAAAGACAGACTGGAAAACAAGAAGTAATAACATCTTTAAAACATTTACTATTGCCATAAAAAAAAAGATTTGGTTACACTCCGCTTAGAATTTCATTAATGGAACACTTCATATTTCTTTTGTTAAAAACTCATTTATCCTTTACCCAAAAATTTGAATGTAAACATTAACTGTCAGGGCTGATAGTCATGCAATTCACCAGCTTAATTTTGGTTAGAAGATGAATGATTCACTGCTTTCTTGTGTCTGATGAGTAGGCAGAGCACTGTATTTAAAATGGCTCTGACCCAGAGGGCGAATCTTACTGGTTTCACTGCTCAGCCCACTCAGGAAAAATGAAAGTCCTAGAGTTTACAGCTGAGCAGAGACTGAGCATGAAATCGTAAGGGCATCTTATAACTTGACTATCTTGACAATGTTATAAAAACATTTTTAATTTTTCACATTGTTAAATTAAAAAAATTAAAGATTTTCAGACTTTAGAAGATATTTTCCAATTTATCTCTTGGTATAGTTATTATTATTTTTTTAATCTCAGACTAAAAAGGGCTCCATAATAAATAAAAACCATATTTTTGTTTTGCTCAGCATCTAATTCTTTTTGCAATCACAGTTCTGTTTTCTGAAATAAAAATATCTCTCCTTTCCCTAGGGTCTGTTTTATGTATTCTCTTTTAGTTGACAGAGGTAGATTATCTTCATCTCCAGTCACCAAGTCAGCAATTACTTTGCAGGTTCCTCTGGTTCAAGACTGTCTAAAAATATTTCTTTTCTATTTCTGCTAAATACTACATGAGAGTTAAAGTAAGTTTTTTATTCTTTTTAATGCACATATGTTCTATTTTATTATATTTAGGCAATAGGTGAGTGTATGTTATTAGAATATCTTCTAGAACTTTGTAAAGAAATAGTAAAGCATTTCATTTAAGATAATTCATCAAAGATATATTCAGAATATTTTACCTAGAGAGGAAGAGGGATGAATAAAAGCTCTTTATACTCTTCAGTGAAAGCAGTTCTAAGAAGGAAGTTTATAGCAATACAGGCCTACTTCAAGAGACAAGAAAAATCTCAAATAAACAATTTAACCTTACGATTAAAGGAACTAGAAAAAGAGAAAAAACAAAGCCTAAAGTTAGTAGATAGAAGGAAATAAAGATCAGAGAAGAAATACATGAAATAGGGGTGCCTGGGTGGCTCAGTTAAGTGTCTGACTCTTGATTTTGGCTCAGGTCATGATCTCAGGATTGTGAGATGGAGCCCCACATTGGGCTCCATGCTGGGAATGGAATGTACATAAGATTCTCTCTCCTTCTTCCTCTGCCTCTTCCCTCCTTCTCTCTCCCTCTCTAGAAAAAAGAAAAAAGAAAAAAAAAGAAATACATGAAATAAAGACTTAAAAAACAATAGAAAAAAAAGCAATGAATCCAAGTGCTGGTTCTTTGAAAAGATAAACAGAATTGATAAACCTTTACCCAGACTGATCAAGGAAAAAGAGAGATGACCTAAATAAATAGAAATTAGAAGTAACAGTCAATACCACAAAAATACAAAGGATTATAAGAGACCACTATGAAAATTTATATGGTGACAAATAGAAGAAATGGATAATTTCCTAGAAACATATAGTATCCCAAAACTGAATCAGGAAGAAATAAAAAATCTGAACATCTGAACAGACCAAATACTAGTAACAAAATTAAATTGGTAATCAAAAAGATCCCAAACAAATAAAGGTCCAGGATTAGATGGGTTCACAGCTGAATTCTACCAAATATTTAAAGAAGAGTTAATACCTATTCTCCTCCAACTATGCCAAAAAGTAGAAAAGGAAAAAGGAAAAAAAGCTTCCAAATACATTCTGTGAGGCTAGCATTACCCTGATACCAAAACCAGACAAAGACACTACAAAGGAAGAAAACTATAGGCCAGTATTCCTGATGAACACAGATGCAAAAATCCTCAACAAAATATTAGCAAGCCGGGCGCCTGGGTGGCTCAGTGGGTTAAAGCTTCTGCTTTCGGCTCAGGTCATGATCTCAGCGTCCTGGGATCGAGGCCCGCATCGGGCTCTCTGCTCAGCAGGGAGCCTGCTTCCTCCTCTCCTTGTCTCTCTGCCTGCCTCTCTGCCTACTTGTGATCTCTCTCTCTGTGTCAAATAAATAAATAAAATCTTTAAAAAAAAATATTAGCAAGCCACATTCAGCAATACATTAAAAGAATCTTTCACCACAATCAAGTGGGATTTATTCTGGGGATGCAAAAATGGTTCAATATTTGCAAATAAATCAATGTGATATACCACATTAACAAAATGAAGGATAAAAATTATATAATCATCTCAATAGATACCGAAAAAGTATTTGACAGAGTTCAAAATTTGTTCATGATATGATAAAAACTCTTTACAAAGTGGGTTTAGAGTGAATATACCTCAACATAATAAAAGCCATATATGGGGCGCCTGGGTGGCTCAGTGGGTTAAAGCCTCTGCCTTCGGCTCAGGTCATGATCTCAGGGTCCTGGGATCGAGCCCCGCATTGGGCTCCCTGCTCAGTGGGGAGCCTGCTTCCTCCTCTCTCTCTGCCTGCCTCTCTGCCTACTTGTGATCTGATCTCTCTCTCTGTGTCAAATAAATAAATAAAATCTTCAAAGAAGGAAAAAAAGCCATATATGAAAAAGCCCACAGTTAATCTCATACTCAAGGGTGAGAAACTAAGAGCTTTTCCTCTCAGATCAGGAACAAGTACTAGCCAAACTGGAAGTCCTAGCCACAGCAATCAGACAAGAAAAAGAAATAAAAGGAATCCAAATTGGCAAGGAAGAAGTTATATTGTCACTATTTGCAGCTAGAAGTCTTAGCCACAGGAATCAGACAAGAAAAAGAAGCAACACGAATCCAAATTGGTAAGGAAGAAGTTACATTGTCACTATTTGCAGATGATATGATACTATACATAGAAAGCCCTAAAGACTCCACCAAAAATTTATTACCATTAATAAATGAATTCAATAAAGTTACAGGATACAAAATAAGTACCCAGAAACTGATTGCATTTCTATACACTAATAATAAAGTATCAGGAAGAGAAATTAAGGGACGCCTGGGTGGCTCAGTTGGTTAAGCAGCTGCCTTCGGCTCAGGTCATGATCCCAGGGTCCTGGGATCGAGTCCCACATCGGGCTCCTTGCTCAGCAGGGAGCCTGCTTCTCTCTCTGCCTCTGCCTGCCACTCTGCCTGCTTATGCTCTCTCTCTCTCTCTCTCTCTCTCTCTGACAAATAAATAAATAAATAAAATCTTTAAAAAAAGAGAGAGAAATTAAGACAGCAATTGCATTACAATTGTACCAAAAGTAAAATATACTTAGGAAAAGATTAGCCAATGATGTGGAAGACCTGTACTCTGAAAAGTTTAAAACATTGAAAGAAATTAAAGATGATGAAAACAAATGAAAAGATATCCCATGCTCATGGAATGAAAGAGTTAATATTGCTAAAATGTTTATACTACACAAAGCAACCTACAGATTCAATGCAACCCCTATCAAAATATCAACAACATTTTTTATAGAACTAGAACAAATAATACTAAAATTTGTGTGGAACCACAACCACCAACGCAGTCTTGAGAAAGAACAAAGCTGGAGATATCACAATCCCAGATTTCAAGATACACTAAAAAGCTGTAGCAATCAGAACAATATGGTACTGGCACAAAAATAGATACATAGACCAATGGACAGAATAGAGAGTCCAGAAATATGCTCACGCTTATATCTTATATACTCAATTAATTAGTATATCTCGGTAGAGGGTATAATTTTCTGTATGCTTTAACATTTTTCAAAATAAAAAAGAAAAAGCTCTCTGTCCTCAAGGAACTTGTACTTTCTCAGGGTAACTGAGGTAGAATTCAGAGTTCTTCAAATTTCATCAACCTATGGATACAGTCCAGGTTACATTAAATATAAAAACACATGTTGCCTTGGCTTTTTCCCATTCCTCTTCATGAATTGTGTTTTGCCTCTCATTTCCCACCTATGTGTTTCTGAGACAGCATAGAAAATATTTGATCAGTTTGATAAAGTGACCAGATAAAATGCAGTGGGTTATGAAATGCTGTGTCTCAAAGCAATGAAATCCATACTCTGGACAAAATATAGCCAGGCTAATCTTCTGGCATCTTCAAATTAAGCTCTTTTATTTTATAAATGGAGTCCTTGATATTATAAGGCAGGATATGATTAGTAATACATTCATATCTAGTCAAATAGTCACATTCTTGATTTTTTTATGACCCCAGTGGAGACAAGGATAATTCAAAAGTGCTCCTCATCCTTAATTTAGCTAATAATTAGTGTATTTTCCCCTACAAAACCTCATAAGTTTTAATAATGGGCAAAATGTAAACCTGTTTTTTCCCTTATGTGATATTTCATTTTATTCATTTAAATAACCTAGTAAATGTAGTCAAGGAATAAAAGGTTCAGAGATTAAAACTTATATAATATGGAATGTGGAATTTCATTAAATACCATCATTTGATTGCTCAAGAATTGATTCCAAGCTAAGGCATTCATTGGATCCTGATTTGACATAAGAAATTGAGTTATTAAACCAATAAGCATTTATTCAGCCATATTAAAAACATTTTGCTTAGACATCCAGGACTCAAAATTGCAAAAACCTTGAGATAATGTTTACTCACAGAAATAATTCTAGTAGAAGAGGCAAACGCATGAAGAAATAAATTGAATAAAGAGAAATAAATGCTATGGTAGTTGCTAGGAATGTCAGGGATTACTTGACAAAGGAGGTGAACTCTGGATAGTTTGAAGACCAAATGCTATATAAAGAAGAGGGAAAAAGGGCATTTCAGGCAAAGAGAACAAAATGTGCAAAGGCATAGAGTTTTGAAAAGATATGTGAGAAGTTCATTGTGGTTTGGAGCTTAGGGTTGTGGTGGACAGTGGAAGGAAATGAAATTGGAACAGCGTATTGGGGTTACATCAGGAAGGGCACTGTAGTGAGACAAAAGAGCTTGGCTTTTATAGGGCAGCTAGTGGGAAATCAGGAGAAGTTGTTAAACAAAGAGAAGGATGTAATCATATTTGTTTGGTAAGAGTATAATTATGGCAGGAGTGTAAAAATGGATTGTAAGAGAGATTGATGGGAGAGAGACCAGATAGGGCACTATGCCATTTGTCTAGAATAGAAATCATAAGAGCCTGAATTGAATTAGTGGCAGTAGAAATGGGAAAGAATGGTCATATTTTGGATGTATTTCTAAACAGAAAGGGATAGGATTTAGGTATGAATGGTCAGGGAAGAGGAGGGATCTTAGGATGTCTTTTTTGGATTCACTTGGGAGAATTGAAGATATTGATCCCATTAACCATAATGGAAAAGGTGGGAATACTTAAAGAGCTATGATTATTTTAGTCTTTTTACTGCATTAGGTTGAAGTGCCTGTGGAATAGCCAGTTGACAAGCATTTGCAAAAAGCTGGACTGGAACTTAAAGATAGGTTGGAACTAGAGATACGGACTTGGGAATTATGAGCATATAAATAGCTTCTAGAATATAGATGAAAGCATGTATCTAAAAGTGAAGAAGGGAGTTGCCTGGATGGATCAGTCTGGTAAGTGTCTGCCTTCGGGTCGGGTCATGACCTCAGGGACCTGGGATTGAGCCCCATGTTGGGTCTCTGCTCTCAGGGAACCTGCTCTCCCTCTCGTCCCTGCTTATGCTCTCTCTTGCTATGGCTCTCTCTTAAATATGTAAATAAAATCCTTAAAAAAAATGCAGAACAAATGGCCACCAAGGATGAAATTATGGGAAACATCAACATGTAAGACAGTGTCCCTCATTCATTTTCAACCCATGGCTCCTTTGAAAATACAAAAATCTCAGCTTACCTCTAATCATATCAATTCAGATATTTCCCCTCAAAGTTCTATTATAGCGCCCAATTTCTTCATTCTCCTGCACTCTATTTCTTTTAAGAATTTCTAATTGAAGAAGTGGTCTGTGGCAAAGGAGCCATTGAAGAAAACTGAGGGGCCCTTAGAGAAGTAGAAAGAAAATCAGGAGTGGATGACATCCTGGAAGACAAGGTCATATTAGCATTACATCCCTACTGCAAACCCTGACCATATCATATAAATTGAATCTGAGCACTGCCTTTCATCATAGAATTGGGTAGAATGGTTGACTGGGGTGCCTGTGTCCCAACAGAGCTGTAGAGGTCTGAGTCCTTCTCTTCGCTTAAGTTCCCCGGCATACTGGGAATTGTGCATATAGTTTTTGTTCCCCTTTGGGGACAGAAAGACCTCAACCCCACCTCCAATTATTTTTCTCTTAAAGCTGCTGAGTTAAAAGTAGAAGGGTTGGAAGAAGGAATCTGGGGCTGTATAGGAAGAGAGTGAGTGGCTCCATGCCAGTAAGCAAAGCATGTTTGCTTTCTATTTTGGCTTGACCCCGTGGCTACTCACAGCTCAACCAAAACTAAGTTCTGATGTATTCAGACCACCCAAAGCCCTCTATTAGCTTTCGGGATTCCTTGACCCTTTCTTTTCCCTCTCAGGGAAGAGTGAATAGCAATTAAAGCACTATTTAGGTAACTTGTTTCAATCCTGCCTCTTGACACTTAAACTGTAAACATTCAAGAAAAGATAGGATGGTGGCAAGCTCCTCCCCCACCTCCTATCATGTCTATTGTTTGGGTAAGCACTTCACTACTCCCTGGGTCCTGGGGAGTCTTCTGATAAGCCTTAACTCTGTCTTTATGGTATCTTGTCTTTTCTCCTCCAGAAAGCCTTATTTGTCAGTATCCCATTCTTGTCACCAAAAGTTGTCAAGTTAGCTTGCTGTAGTTTTGTGTATGCTGGCAAAAGACATGAGACTCCTAGGTCAGAATAAAAGGACTTATTAGTCATCAGGCAAGCATAAGCCGCATGAGCTTCATGTTCATGTCATTTGTGGCCTCGCAAGTCTAATAGAGGTGATGTGCAGTGGCCCAGTGAGTGCTGCCTATGCAGTGGGTTTGCATCACAGTTGAAGGACCCTAGCTTAGGAAACCCCAATCAATTAAGGGGGCTGCAAGATAAGTTGCCCAGCCTTTGCCCTGGAGGGAAACATTATCTTAATTATATGGTGCAGCAAACAAACCTGCCCTCTGCTCTAAAGAGATATACTTCTTCTATCTTCCAAGGTTGTTCTTTGTACAGACATCCTTGAAAAGGTAATCCAGAAAAAAAAAAAAGCCAGTTCCTCTGCTTGCATGTTGTGCAGAAATGTGAGAGACCATGGCAAGTTGTTCCCCAACTAGTAGGTTCTGAGTATTCTTTTCTTTCTCTCTCTCTTAAACCCTCCCTTTTGTGTTTCTTATTTCCTCCTCTTTATTTGTTTTTAAATTGCAATTTAATCCATTAAAATGATCTTTTAATAATAGATATCCTCAAATGATAAAACTCAGCAGAAATAAAAATCTGTTTTTAAACTTATGAAAATAAAATTCAGGCCCTAACTGTTACAGCAGCAAAGAGTTGCAAGAAAATATTTGGGAAAAAGAAAATTCATGCTATTTTTTTTTTAAAAGATTTTTATTTATTCATTTGACACAGAGAGAGAGATTACAAGTAGGCGGAGAGGCAGGCAGAGAGAGAGGAGGAAGCAGGCTCCCTGCGGAGCAGAGAGCCCGATGTGGGCCTCGATCCCAGGACCCTGGGATCATGACCTGAGCCGAAGGCAGCGGCTTTAACCCACTGAGCCACCCAGGCGCCCGAAAATTCATGCTATTTTTGAAGTAGATACTTAATCATATTTAATGAAGAGTCAAAATTAGGAATGATCTTTTTGACAAAATTTTATGCACTGTTTATGAGATAAGCTTAATTACAATTGAATAATGGATTCCTAAAATTATAACAATGTTCTTTTATCTGGTTTTGCCTAGTTAGAAAATTCATAGACAAAAGCAAAACAAAATTTAAAAAATTGACATTACTGCATTTAGCATATAAGATGTAGTTGTTAGGGACGCCTGGGTGGGTCAGTCAGTTATGCGTCTGCCTTTGGTTCAGGTCATGATCCCAGCATCCTGGGATGGAGACCCCATATATAGGGCTCCCTACTCAGCAGGGAGGGGTGTCTGCTTCTCCCTCTGCCTGCTGCTCCCCTGCTTTGTGCTCTCTCTCTCTCTCTGACAAATAAATAAATAACATGCTAAAAAAAAAAAGATGGGGTCATTAAATAGTAGAAAACAAATTTCTATAATATAAATGAAGTAGGTTTATTTGATGAACTAATACATATACATATACCATTTTTACTATAAATATTAGAAGATTGAGGTCAAACTAACTATACAAACTGCTACAAATCTTGATGACTGTAATGTACTATGGATAGCATTATTGCTGTTCACTTAGTTCTTCTCTATTTTAAGGAAATAAGCGGTTGTACATACCTGCCTCCTTGAAGTGAGGTGTAGCCAGGTGTCTAGCTTAGGCCTATGAAATGTGTGTAGAAGTGACATATGTCACTTTCAGAAGGAAAATTTATTCCCAGTGTTGTGGAAACATGGGCTGATAAGCAGGTACCACAATACTAAAGCAACATAGAAAGTAGACCATCACACAAAGAAAAGCAAGCCGCAGAGGGACTTCATGTGAGCAAGAATTAAACGTTAATTCTATTAAACCTCTGACATTTGGAAGTGGTTTTTTTTTTTAACTGAAGCTCTGCTTTATGGTGATGATATTGCAGCTTTTTAATTTTAAATCCTGATACATCTCAAACGCTGTATCGGCCTTGTAGATCTAACATACCAAAACAAAACGAAAGAACTGTCTGTTGTCACACTTTAATGACATTAGATCTTGCTGTGAGATACTCAGCGGGTATGAGTACTTTTGAGTCCTAAATGTTCAACTTGGGTGAAAGCTCAGAATGTTTATGAGAGAGATGTCTCTTAGGAAACATTTACATGAAGAAATTTTTTGTCTTTGAAGCAAATGGTAAATCTACACTAGTTGTGGATTACTACAACTAGGCAGTTGTAGTGATTTGAAAGCTGTTCTTGAAAGGTCCTGATAATAATACATAATAACTTATAGATCACTTATGAGGTGGATTAACTTATTTTCTGCCCTGAGAAGTTCCAAGATGCCAGACTTTTAGGATATAGTATGTCTTATGTCTTTTTTAATGTATTCTTCTTTGATGGGGTTATCATTTTTAAGGAAAGAATTTTATTGAAATAAACTTAAATGAACTTAAAATGTCATGTTATAATGCTACTGATTCTTTTTTTGTATCCCAAATGTTTAAAATAGAATGTTAATAAATGGAAATAATAAGTAGAAATTTATTAATTCTTTCAACCAGTATGTACTGAGTGCCTATTTTCACCGAAAACTGTGTTAAGCACTGGGAGGGAATATAATTGAGAACAAAACAGACACTTTCAATTTTCATAAAATGTAACATAAATAAATAAATTAAATGAATATATAATTATAAACCAAGATTATTGTCTAGGAGATAGAAATATAATTCTGTGTTGGGAGAGTGAAGGCTTGGCTTCTTAAATCTTGGGAGACTAATTTATCAGATTTTCAACTTCTTTGATTGCAGGCTATAGGCAGAGTAGTTTCTGTCTCAGCAGAGCGGAAGTCCTTTCCACCATTGCTTGAAGTCTGGCTAGCTCTAGCTCAAGCTTATAAGAATTTGATGCAGCTAACAAGTACCAGTATTGTGATTTTTTTCTAATCATTTCCTAAGTACTACATTCTTACTTTTTAAAATTCTTTATTTAAATTCAATTTAGTTAACATATACTGTGTTATTAGTTACTGGGGTAGAATTTAGTGATTCATCAGTTGCATTTAACAGACAGTGCTCATTCCATTAAGTGACCCCCCCCTAATGCTCATCACCAAATCACCCCATCTGCCTCCCACCTCTCTTCCAGCAACCCTCAGTTTGTTTCCTAGAGTTCAGCATCTCTTATGGTTTGCCTCCCTCTCTATTTTCATCTTATTTTATTTTTCCAAGTACTACATTCTTAATTAGCAAGTGGTTTGACTTCCAACTTATTATAAGTAACAGTTTTATTAAAAATTTTGCTAAGACATAAGAAGGGTTGCTACCATTCCAACCCTTAGGAAAGTATTCCAACTACTCTCATTGAGCTGATGCTACATATTTCAGGATTTGTTTCTGAAGCAGCCTATCTTGTACACAGAATTTTGTATTAGTTAGTATTAAATTTGACTCTGAGTGGCAGAAAATGTCAAGTAATAGAGGCCTAAAATAGGTCTTTTTCTTTTGTAAATGCCTTGAAGTAGTTAATACAAGGTCAGTTTGGCACTCCACTGTGTCTGGGATCAAGGGTCCTTCTGTCATTTTCCATTGTGGGTGAAACTCAATTTCCCTGGTTACCTCATAGCTAGAGCTGGCTGCTGTCAAAGAATGAAAAATGAGTTGATGATGGAGAAATGTTTATGTCATGCTCTTTGACATAGAGCATCTGTCTTAAAATGAAAATATTTATTAATTGCTCATTGATCTGTATTTCATTACAATAATTCTA
Source organism: Ailurus styani (assembly GCA_002007465.1). Taxonomy (NCBI): domain Eukaryota; kingdom Metazoa; phylum Chordata; class Mammalia; order Carnivora; family Ailuridae; genus Ailurus; species Ailurus styani. The sequence continues at coordinate 584,052 of LNAC01000229.1, read as the reverse complement.
ACCTCAGGCTTTTAATATTATAACATATTCCCACTTTTCTCAAGGATAATGTTGAAATTCTCAAAATAAATTTAACTTTTGTGTATATGTGAGGGGTTAGATTACAAAAGTAAATGAACCAAAAAATGATGACAAAATTGGTGTTTGGTAACCTGCTACTTTCCTGTGCAGTGATATTTGTGACCCCTTACATTTTGATATTTTTATTCATATAATATCATTACTTTATTGTTTAAGAAAATTGACATCTGAATCATTTGTAAGTTGAGATCAAGATCAATGACCCCAAAATTCACTTTATACAGAAGGGTAACTCTACTCCAGACAGGTTAATATATTTGTGAGTCTCAATAGGCAATTATATTGTGGTATTGGAAAAATTCCATTGCAAAATTAATTTTCATTCCAGTTCAAAGATTTTCTGTACAAGTGGAATATAAAATAATTGTTTCGAAAGTGATATGGTTAACCCTGGGAGTCTTCATTTATACATGATAAAATTAAAGAAAATGAAAATGAAAATATTTTCTTTTAAAATATCAGTAATACAGGGATGCCTGGGTGGCTCAGTTGGTTAAGCACCTGCCTTCAGCTCAGGTCATGATCCCAGGATCCTGGAATCAAGTCCCTAGTCCTGCTGGCTCCTTGCTCAGCGGGGAGTCTGCTTCTCCCTCTGTCTGCTGCTCCCCCTGTTTGTGCTCTCTCTCTCTCTCTGTCTCTCTGACAAATAAATAAAATCTTAAAAAAATTAAAATATGAGTAAAACAAAATAATCATAATCAAAACTTTGTAGTCCCTGAAAAAAAGTTGGTTTATCCAAAGTTATCAAATAATGAATATTACTAGTTGAAAATGAGGGGCCAGAAGAAATGATTTGGAGTTGGCCCATGTAGTTATTTCTCACCATTTTCCAACTAATATATGGTCAGAATACTTTTCACAGCAGCTGGAAGAAATTGTACAAAATTTTGTTCAAGAATTAATCATAATATAATTTATGCCTTTGTTTTTATACTGCATTTAATCAAAAGTGTATTTTTTCATTTCTAATTTTTCATGATTCATTCAATTATCTTAACTTGAACACAGTATTTAGTACATTTGAAAATATTTTTAATAATTTCATCTGTGGATAATTTTTATCACAACCATAATAAATGGTTAAGATTTACATTTTTATAAATTTTCATTTTTATTTGATGTTTTGTAATATATTTATGCACCTTGGTATTTTAAATCTACTAAATATTTGGTTTCACTGATTTTTAAAATTTGAAATAAAATACTGATATTTATACTGATATTTTAGCATTAAATGGAATAAATAGTGAATTACCAGTAGTATTTTCACTTTGCTCTAGAACTGAAATCATTAACCTTTAATAATGAAAGCATCAATTTAGTTGGGCCTCACAGTATTATAAGACTATAAAAGTATTTTAAAAAAACCAGAGCTATCCAGAATATGTTTTTAGTCATTTGCATATCTGAGAGCTGTATATGATGACCTTCTGAACTCTCTCGTTGTTCATTGTGAGCAGGTTGTGATCTAGTGAGATAATAAAAATACTAGGATTAGAAGTACCACTGAGGGCATCTAGACCTGCTACTGATCATAGAAAAGCAGAGATAAGAGGTCTTCTAACTTCAAAAATCAAGCTCTCTCTCTTGAACTTTTATAGTGGGAATTTACCTCTGGGATTTTTTTTTTTTTTCCAAATGCATTATCGAACCCATCCAAATCTGCTTTCAGTTGTGGGGCAGGGCTGACTTTATGGGTATAAGTCTGGTACAGTGACATAAGACCCACACTTAGTAGTTTCCCTTGTCTGGTTTAAAGATCTGATTTTGAAATTCTTAGTAAGTTTTGAGCCCATTAAAAAAATTTGTTTTAAGTTTTTTATTTACTTATTTGAGAGAGAGAGGGAGGAAGAAAGAGAGAGAGAGCATGTGCTCATGCATGTGGGGAGGGTCAGAGCATGAGGGAGAGGGACAAGCAGACTCCGTGTGAGCATGGAGCATGCTCCAGCTGGGGCTCCACTTAGGGCTCGATCTCAGAACCCTGAGATCATGACCAGGGACAAACTCAAGAGTTGGAAGCTGAAACAACTAAGCCACTCAGATATCCCTTGAGCCCCATATTTTCATTTTGCAGTGGATTTTGCAAATGATGTAACCAGTTCTGTTGCAGTGGTTTGCCTTTATTTTCAAAGGAAGAATGATACTGAAATTCCCTAATGTATGTCTAATGAATGATTAATTTTTTAAAATGTGAAATTGGTGCTAATTCTATTTGGATGTGTTTAGGACTAAGGCAAACCATCCCTGGTCAGAGTGTAAATGAAACAAATGTTTGAAGTGCTAACCTGTATTCCTTCTTCCCATCAACACCTCTCTTCTTTTTCCTGTCTATCAGGGTGTTTATGCTTCCCTCTGGACTTCCCTTCAGGCCTTCTCCCTGACGTCCTGCCATGGAAAAATGCAACAATCATACATATATTTCATTTATGAACATTTCTATCAAGACAAATTTGCTTTCTTCTCCATTACCATAGAGACCTACATTGTACCACTGGAAAGCATTCTTAGATGATATTTTAGTAATTCTTCTGAAGTCTTTTCATCATGGCCTTAACCACCATGGAAGAAGTGTCTGTTTCAGAGAAGTTGCTCTGGGGAGAGCACACCTGCCTTTTTTTCTGTTTTAATCACAGATGCCCTCAACATCAGGGATGAAGGGAGAGAAATAAAGGACATGAGGGAGAAAGTACCTTATTTCTTCATGCACTCATTCCTGAGAGTCAACCTTTTAACCTGAAACATCCATTCTATCCCTTAAGAAGTTTTCAGGTGAGCAGATCCTTACACTTATTTCAAACTCTTGTGAGCTTGTGCTCACCCTGCCCTATTTTCTTAGCATTATGATGATATACACATGGACCTTGTAACTTTTTTTTGTCTCCTTGATTACCCAGTATGTTAATATTTTGTAACAGAAAAACAACAACAACAACAACAAAACCAAAAAACAACTCCAACACTCAGAAACATGGCCATGACTTTTTTTTTCTTGCTTGCTTGCCTCCCTCCTTTTGTTCTTTTTTTTTTTTTTTTAAGATTATTTATTTATTTATTTCACAGAGGGAGAGAGATCACAAGTAGGCAGAGAGGCAGGCAGACAGAGAGAGGGGGAAGCAGGCTCCCTGGTGAGCAGGGAGCCCGATGCGGGCCTCGATCCCAGGACCCTGAGATCATGACCTGAGCCGAAGGCAGAGGCTTTAACCCACTGAGCCACCCAGGCGCCCCCTCCTTTTGTTCTTGCACTCCCTCCTTTCTCCCTTCTTTTCTTCTTTTTAAATCTCTTCCTTAGGAAGAAAGTCAGAAGATCTTGTTTCCTCTCGAAATAGTGAAATTCAAAAGAAAGAAGAAGAAGAAGTAAACGAACAATTTTCAATGTTGAAAGATGAAACTTGCGGGCTTGTCTCTGTAACCATGAAGTTGCTCTGTCAGCAAAAGCCCTTTGTTCACCACAGGAAGCAATCTGGTCATAGCAACTTCCTTTCTAGCCTTTCAATACAACTATTGTCTCTGAAGTTTGCCAGATAGAAGCACTACCAGAAATCCCCACTGTCAACAAAATGGAAACTATCTTTTTTATTATAATCACAAACTATACTTAAAGTGGCTACATATTGTTTTACTTATATTTTCTCTGTTTATTAAATTAGTTTTCATTGTTCACTGATTTCAGTGTTAGATTTGAAAGTGGTGAATGTAAGCAGGTGACGCTTTGATTTGCTAAATTAAAATGATGTTGGGACTTGAAACAGTTTACAAGAGAAGAGAGAGAGAGAGAGAGAGAGAGAGAGAGAGAGAGAGAGAGAGATAAGGGACTATTTAGATGTTTGCAACTTCCTATCCTGCTATATTTTCAGTAAGAACAGTTGGGAGTCAGTTTAACCCTGATGCAGGCTGTGATGTCAGCCTTGTCTGCAGAGTCAGCAGTTTTTTTGGGGGGGAAGGTTGTTTAAACCATAAGTCATTTAAGTGCCTTCTTGTTTTTAATTTGAGGGCTCTTTATCTTTTCTATGTTACCTCCTGCTTCCCCCACCTTCATATTAGAAAATTATTTTCTACTCAGGGATTATACTGGTAAACACCAGAGAGGCAATGCATGACCTCTTGGGTTATTTTAGAATAATGACTTAATCTCTTGTGGAAAAAAACCCTTCTCAGGCATTCTTTGGGGGAGATAACCTTCTTATTGGAATTCCTCAATCCCTCCCACATTCTCCATTCTTTCCCTCCCCATCAGCAACACTGACTTTGGCAAAGAGACAAATCACCATTTCTCCCTGTTTGCTTTTCTTCAGTCTCAGTTTAATGACATTTCTACCTTTTATTGTTTTTTTCTTTTCTACCCTTTAAAATTCCTTACTGGTAGTTTTGGGGTTCCTTTCACTGGAATGACTATCTTCTAGTGTTTTCTCCTTTCCCTTCTTCATTTAGTGACTCACTCCATCTCTTTAGATCTCATCTTGGAACATTCCCAGGCCTATTTTTTTTGGACTGAGCCTGACTCCCACACAGTCCTGTTCCCTTTACACTCCCCTTAATGTACTTGCCAAGGTTGCAAGTGTGCTTAATTGTATCTTTTCTGCATTCAAATTTTGGTTCTTCTCTTAGTGGTTTAAAAAATTCAAGTTTTTCTTGGAAAAGATCACCCGCTTCATTTCCATTCTATTTTCTTCTTTTAGGTTAGAAGTTAAGATAAACAGAAAGAAGGGAAGTCAATTTTTACTATACAGAATTAAAGGATTTGGGGCTTATATTTTCCTTAGAGCCCTAAAAGTTAAAGAGGTCTCTTGAGACATGATGGAGAGTTTCAGGTCATGCATCACTCTGGTTCATGGGGAGTTTGTCCTGGGCAAGCTACAGAGGACTTTTGGACATTATACATAAGAGGAGGAAGAAAATTCCCAGAGAAAGTTGCAAGATATGGATCTAAGAATGGAAGACCAAAAAAAAAAAAAAGAAAAAGAAAAAAAATAAGTGAGACATTGGTTTGATGAAGTCATGGTTAGTTTAGAATAGACACAAAAGTTTCTAGTATGGTCTTTGTTATTCCTACAGCTTCATTCCTGCTCTACCCTTTCTATGTGTCCCTATCTCATCTGGGCTACATCTAGGTCCTCTCCCTGGACAGGCCACCACTAACAGAAGATATGTCATGAAATATTGCACCACACCCCTTTGGGCTTCCTTTGCTTTGTGATTTCCTGGATTGAGGCAGCAGTAGCAAATCTGCCTTTCACTAGATCCCTCTTTAAGCCTTTCCCTGCCGTCTATGGCTCTGATGACCAACCGCATGATGAGGCAATGTGCTGTCGGTAGGAAGAGATCTGGCACCATCTGGTATGATGGTGCTCTGGGTTCTTAGGCTAATCGGGGACTGACATCAGGGTCACGCGCTAGCTGCACTCTCATTTTCATAACAGGCAATATTGGCTTGTAAAGTGTAAAGTGTCTCTGACAGAGATAGTATGAAAACAAGATGAAAACATCAAAGTGATATGGTTAGGTTTCTGTCTCAGAAGCGAAACAAGCAGAGTTCCCTTGAGAGCATTCTGAAAGTTAAAACTTGGGCATCACTGGGACATTTTGTCCTGTCGCACATATACCCTAGAAATGTTGAGAGCTGGAACCTGAGCCTGGGGTCTGGTGGACAGGTCAATGACCTCTGTGATCTTGTAGGGAGTTTAATCGTTCATTTCACAGATGAAGAAACTTGAGGCTCAGGGAGGTTCCGAGACTTCATGAAGGCCCCCCTGCTTGTTCGTGACAGAGTCAGAGCTAAACCTCAGGTCTCTGGACACTCCAAAGAGTCCTCTTCCCATTGCCCCACACGGCCCTACAGTTCTCATGCTTGCTGCTGCTGGCTGGCCCAGGATACCTAGAAATAAAGATCTATGACATGTCTTATTAATGTCATTGGGCTTCCTAATGTTATTTTTCTGGACATTATAGGTAATACTTCTCTCTTTCCATATTCTGAATAAAAATACAGTGCATATATTCATTATGGAGAAGAGTAAATTTAGAAATGAAGGGAGAAGAAAAATAACGGTACTTGTAATCCCGTTACCCAGAGTGATCATTACTAACATTTTGTTTATTTCTTTCTAATCTTTTCCACACGTAGCTGTGTGTGTGTGTGTGTGTGTTTGTGCCAGTGTGCTCTTGTGCATTTACAGAATTGGGATTATGTATTTCATATCAGCTGGCATTCTTTAGTTGCAAGTAACAGAAACTGACCCAGTTTCAAATTTAAGGAAGGAAAGGAATTTCTTGGCAAGCTGCAAAGTCAAAGGAACACCCAGGCCTTGAAAAAATAGGACCCAGGAAACCAAGCTGCTTTTGTCAGAAGAGAGAATAAATACTGGATAGGTCCAAATAGCATTATACACAGATGTCCTAATTTTGTAGTAGTGAATTTTGCGTAAAAAATAACTTCACATTTCTCTGTAACTAAAGTCAGTTTGTTGCCAGTTCACTTGATCTTAGCCAAAAGGCCGAGAAGCGATAGTTTGTTGCCAGTTCAGACTTCCTTTCAGGATCTCTCCTTTTCACCTCACCTTCCTCCCTCCCTGGGATGGACTCTGGGAACAGGGGAAGCTCATGCTGCCATCCTGCCGCCGGGGATGGGTATCTGGGCTTTGTGTTACCGTCCAGTCCCTTCTGACTGGGTCTCGCCTTGTGTGGATTTTGCCTGTGGGTTCTGGCCCCACTGATCCGTTGCTAGTTTAGCACATCCATTATGTTCTGGGCCTGGGCAGTGCAGTGTAATTGCAGCCGGAAGTTTTGTCATCTTTCCCCGATGTTGCCGAGAACCCACCTCCCCTGGCTTTGGTATGGGGCCACCCTATTCTCTTGTGTGGTCGTCCTCCACCCCCACCCACCCACAAGTGGCTGTCTCATTGTTTTCAGCTCTGCAGGAGCCATGGGGATTGTGGGGGCAGGTGGCTCGCACAGGCCCCTTCTGTCTCTAGTCCTGACCTGCTGCCGTTCATAGTTGTCGGCAGCCACCCTATGTTGTCAGTAAGCATTCCAAAAGTGGCTTCTCCCTGATTCATGAAGGAAGTAGAACAAAGTGCCTTCTTTTCTCAGGTCCTGGAACCTCTCTGGAGCACAAGAACCCATCTTGAATTTCAACCCAGGAAGGGGGACAGTCCTTTCAGGGACTCTTCTTACATCTTTCTTCTCTTTTCCTCTTTTTTCAGTCTTTCGTCTTTTCTCTGCAGCCTAGGAGGGAATTTTTCTTCTTCCTTCCACCAGGCAGGAAACTGACTTTAGGTTAAATACTGCATTATTTTTATTCTGTGATTAATTTTTATCATCTCTGTATGCAAGTCCTCTAGATTATGCCTCAAAATTACAATCATGTCCTTTATCTTAATTCAGAAAAACCTAATTCTCCCACGGTGGCTTAGCTCTTGTGTATCAATGCTTTGCGTCAGAGTGGTAAGCCCGCTATGAGTGAAAAATGCATTCAACCAGACCAGTGGATTTCTGTTCTCCTAAGGCAATGGCTCCAATTGATCCAATAGGTAGAGTACTACAGAGCAAAATAAGTAATTTGGCAAGAGGAAAAACCTCAGTTAAAAATTTCCAACATAGGTTTATCTTACTACATTCAGTTTGATACCCTGTGTTTTACTATCAACAGTGTTTTCTTTCTCTCTTTTTAAAAAAATATTTTATTCATTTATTTGACAGAAAGAGAGAGAGAACACAAGCAAGGAGGAGGAGCAGAGGGAGAGGGAGAAGCAGACTCCCCACTGAGCAGAGAGCCTGACTTGGGGCTTGAACCTGGAACCCTGATCTGATCTAAGCCGGAGGCAGTCACTTAACTGACTGAGCCACCCAGGTGCCCCTCAACAATGTTTTCTAATAGAGGGTTGCACAGTATTTAATCATCTACCCATTTGTTTAGTTGTTCCATTACTCATTTAACCTTCCTCTTGTGAAAATTGATAGAGGGAAACCTGACTAAAATGGAGTCAGGAGGTTTGGCAGGGGTAGCTCTCATGCTCCTACCCATGTCCTACCACTCATCATCAATTGCAGACCCAACAGGAAGAGAGGGACCTTGCACATGGATACTATTTTACTTATCAAGGCAAGAGGAAGAAAGGCTTACCTCCTCCCCTTGACAACAGCCCAGCCAATGAGAAGCAGTCACAACTCAGCTAATGAGAAGCCACTCTAGTCCCAACCCCCAGTTTATTCCAAAGGACTTTTTGTTTATAACAGTCCTCTCAAATTCCCGTTTTCCTCCATAAAAGAATGGTCCTCTCCTTTATTCTCTGGACTTGCCTGTGTTTTTTGCTGTAGCTTGCTTGTCCTGGATTGCAATTCTCTGCTTTTCCCAAGTAAACCCATTTTTGCTGGTAAGGTAACTGACAGTTTTATTTTTAAGGTTAACACACATATGACTGAATATGTAGTAGATCATTTTGGGATTTTATTACTGTAATTGTACTATAACAGTTGTCCTTGGACACACATTTATTTATGTCTCTTATTTTACTGAACAAGATTTTTAGTGGGACAATTTTAGGGTCAAAATTTAAAATTTATTTACTTACTTTTGTTTATTTTTTTAAAAATATTTTATTTATTTATTTGAGAGAGACAGAGGTAGTGAGAGGGAGCACTAGTGAGAAGGAGAGGGAGAAGCGGACTTCTTGTGGAGCAGGGAGCCCGGTGTAGAACTCCATCCCAAGACCCTGGGATCATGACCTGAGCAGAAGGCAGATGCTTAACCCATTGAGCTACCCAGGCACCCCAGAATTTATAATTAAAAAAATAATTTTAATATATTTTGCAAAATGGTTTCTCAAAAAGTTTGTTTCGTTTCTGACTCCTACAAACAGTATATAAAGGCATGTGATTTGTACATTTGCTGATATTGAAGAAGGATTTAACCTTGGATTTTCCCAGCCCTCACTTATGGGAACAAAAGGAGGCCGTATTAAAAACTAAAAAGTTCGATAGTGCTTCCCCCCACCATCCCTTGCTAGCTAATTTGTGAGCACTTAGTGCTTTGGGAAATTATCCCTAAGCCCCGGGATCAAGTTTTTCTAAAAGTGCCTAGGGCTTCACCTTTGTGAACACACACCAACCACCTTTTGGTTGGCTTTGCCTCAGCCTAGTAGCTGAAGTTTGGAGCTTCAGAATGTTCTGTGCAAAGTGCAGGAGAGTGCCTTCTCTTCCAGTGTGTCACTCTAACAGGCCCCAAGCTGTGCTGGTATGTTCCAGTGCTTCAAATATAATGAAATTGCTCATGTAGATTTGTTTTCCTTTTCTCTTTCTTTTCTCTTTTCCTCTTTCTTTCTTTCTTTCTTTCACTTTCTTCCTTTTTCTTTTTCTGGGGGGCCTCTCTGCCTTCCTCTGTAGGAGTTCAATGGGGAGCTGAACTAGAAGACATATGTGAAAGACAGACCATACTGTACCAATGAAAACTGCTGTTTTACTGGCTGAAACTCACTATTCCTCATTTCTTCCTTTCAACAAGCCCTTTTTCAAGAGGCTTTTCAGTTTGCATACAGATAGGTTTTAAAGCAAGCCCACCTCAAGAATTCAACCTTGCTGAGGGTTGATTTTCACTTTGACTCAAGCTGATGTGTCTATTAGAACTTTATTTATTTATTTATTTATTTATTTATTTATTTATTTATTATTTTATATTTTTATTTGGCAAAGAGAACACAAGCAGGGGGAGCAGCAGAGGGATAGGGAGAGAGGCTCCCCGCTGATCGGGGAGCCTGATGCAGGGCACAATCCCAGGACCCTGGGATCATGACCTGAGTTGAAGGCAGACACTTAACCGACTGAGCCACCCAGGCACTCCTATAACATTTTTAAAAAGAATTTTAATTTGATAGGTGAAATTGCATTTTGTAGGTATTTAAGTTTGCATTTCTTTACTGTTAATTAGGCCAGGCATTTTTCCATATACTTATTTCTAATTTCTACTACTTTCTTATGAATTATCTGGTCAAATCCTTTCTCGTTATTCCATTATATTTCATATGAAATTTAAAAATATCTGTCATATGAAGCTTTTAAAAAAAGATTTACTTACTTATTAGAGAGACAGTGCCTGTATGCATGCAGGGGCAGAGGGAGGGTCAGAGGGAGAAGGGCAGGGAGAAGCAGACTCTCCACTGAGCTGGGAGCCAGACCTACTGCTAGATCTCAGGACCCCAAGGTCTTGAGCTGAGCTGAATTCAGACACTTAACCAACAGCCACCCAGGTGCCCCTAGCCATATAAACCTTCGAACCATCATTTGTTAGAAATAGTTCTCCCATTTTTTAGGGGCCTTTTCATTATTATTTTTATAAGTACAAAAGTTTAACATTTTTATGAGGTGCTATGTTCATGGATAAGAACAATGAATATGGTAAAGACATTTCCTGCCAATTTGGTTTATGGGTGTAAAGCAATTACAATCAAAATCTTGAAAGGTTGGATGTAAAACCTTACAACTTTATTCCAGAATTTATATGGAATAAAAAAGGGCTAAAATCATCCAAAATATACTTAAAGAAAAAGAACAAAACAGGGACATTTACCTTACCAGATATTAAGATTTATTATAAGGATTAAGACAGTGTGGTATGATGTTGGGATAGAATACTCAATTGGGAAAAGGAGTATAGAAAATGGTGCTGGAATAATTGGTTATTCATAAGCAGAAAGGAATTGTATCTCTGTATTGCTCCATAGATAAGCAAAAATTCCTTGTGGATTAAAGACCAAATTGTGAGGGGTAAAACTTTTAAACTTTTAGAAGACAATTTAGGACACTATCTTTATAAATGTGGCATAGGAAAAATTTATAAAACAAAGTCCACAAAATACAAACTATAGATAAAAACATTGACAAGTTCAGCTACATTAAAATAAATAATAGTGATTTATCAAAAGATGGTGACCAGATAAACTGTGAATGAGAAGACATTTTCTACACATATAACTTAGGAAGGATTGGTTTACAGGACAAAGAATCTTGAAAAGCAATATGATGAAGACACAAACAACCTGATAGAAAATTAGGCTAATGATAACTGTAAATATTTCTTAGGGAAGCTTTGAGACTTGAGTCCCAGTAAGCTGGCTTCTCTGTCCTTTTGACATGTCACCCATCATTCTTTGGATACCTCTTTATTAATGGCACAATAAGGTATTCCAAACTCATTTGCACTTTCTCTTTCCCAGCCCTTGCATGAGCCATTTCTTCAAGGATCCCTGATTCCTTTTAGGGGAGAATCATTTTGGAAACCAAGATCTGCCTGCTAAGTGCAATTATTACTACTGTGGTGTTGCTGTCACCATCCCCTCTCTGTGGACAGAGGTACACACATACCTATCTTTATTTCCATAGAAATCTACAATACTGAAACCATTATTCACCCAGACACCTCCAATTCTAATCCATCATCATGAAGTATAATACACATTTTTGATTAGTATAATATACAATGTTGAAATAAATGACAATTTTTATTCTTGAAGGGAGTGGTAGAAAGACAGTCCTAGGAGTAAAAAAGCAAATTGTTTTTGAGATTTTCTCTGCCACTGAAAGAAGAAAAGTAGAGTTGAATTTTAACAAGGTTGAATTTTTCTTTTAGGAAGACAGTATGTAAAGTCCAACTCAGGAAAGTTTTTTTTTTTTAAAGATTTTATTTATTTATTTGACACACAGAGAGAGATTACAAGTAGGCAGAGAAGCAGGCAGAGAGAGAGGAGGAAGCAGGCTCCCCGCCGAGCAGAGAGCCCGATGCGGGCCTCAATCCCAGGACCCTGAGATCATGACCTGAGCCGAAGGCAGAGGCTCCAACCCACTGAGCCACCCAGGTGCCCCCAACTCAGGAAAGTTTTAAAGTTGAAATTAAAATAGAGAAAATGATTGACCAGAAAGCTAGTGAAACCTCAGGATGAATAAATATAACAGTGTCAGGGCTTTGTGACTGCAGTATATTAGTTGCTTTTTGAGGGATTGTTCTCTAGTACACATCTGTTTCCATCTAGAAAAATAAACAAAAAAGCCCTTTCTTAGCCCTGGCTCCACTTCTTTGAATTACGTCAAGTAAAATTAAACATTAAAAACCAAAAACTGTCCAGGGGCGCCTGGGTGGCTCAGTGGGTTAAGCCTCTGCTTTCGGCTCAGGTCATGATCTCAGGGTCCTGGGATCGAGCCCCGCATCGGGCTCTCTGCTCAGCGGGGAGCCTGCTTCCTCCTCTCTCTCTGCCTGCCTCTCTGCCTACTTGTGATCTCTCTCTCTGTCAAATAAATAAAATCTAAAACAAAACAAAACAAAACAAAACAAAACAAAACAAAAAACCCAAAAACTGTCCAAAGAAAGCAGATTTATGTAAGCATATTTACTAGTATAAAGCATTATGTAAAAGGACTGCCTGTTGCGTGTTTAAGAGATTTTTAGTGTGGATTTTGTTTTCCTATATATCACCACACTAGATACTTTAGTAGATAGTGTTATTGCCTCGATCTTGCCTTAATCCAGACTATCTCCTCATTTTCCTACATCAATTTTCAATTGACCAGAACCTCAAAGTTATCAGTCCCTGGGGACATGAGAAAATGTCCCCATTATATTCCTTTCTTATTGAATTGCTTAGAGTCACTGTCAATTTCTAGGATACATCCCATAATTTTCCTGGGTATACTCTATTCTACAAAAATACAATGGCTATAGACTTCATAGAAGTTTTCTGGTATTATTTGTATTACGTTCGATAAGACATTTTGAAATATCCTGTACTATATTACAACAGACCGTGAGTATTTCAAAATTTCAGCCTGGGAATTTGGTGGGTTAAATTCTTTAAGTTTAGCTTGTTTTGTGCTTTTCCTTTTGAAAGTTGTTTTACTACCATAGGAGGCTAAAGAACTTATGGAGATATCTCATAGCATACAGAATACATTTAAATGTATTCTTGGATGAATTAAGTGTATTTTTGATAGAAAGAATATAGTTAACCTAGGCTGTATCTTCATGTGATTCTTGAATTGCCTGTAATTTTTTAAAGGTTTTATTTTTATTTTATTCATTAGAGACAGAGAGAGAGAGGCAGAAGCAGAGGGAGAAACAGGCTCTCCCTGGAGCAGGGAGCCCAATGTGGGATTCCATCCCAAGACTCTGGGATCATGACCTGAGCCAGGGCAGACGCTTAACCTACTGAGACATCCAGGTGCCCCTTGGGTTGTCCATTTTGAATAAATTGTTAAATCTGTTTAGGCAGTAACTAGCTTGGATTAATTTCTAGCTTAAATTTTGTAATTTTCTAGCTGCCTTTGGCAGAAAATCTCAGGTGCTCACTTCTCAGATACAAAGTTCAAGGGGCCATTTCTTTATTGTCACCAACAAAACTCAAAATGAAAACAAAGATGCAAAAAGACAGTTATGAGAAGATAAAGTATAAAGTCCGGTACACAAAAGGACATGGGTCCATTGTATTGGTTTTTTAAGTCTCAGGATAGAACAGGGGCCTCTTCCATGAGCAGGATCAGGTAAGTTTCCATTTGCTTCTAAAGATGACTGAAGAAAGTATTATATAAATTAACTTTTTATTTTGGGATAATTTTAGATTCACGGAAAGTTGCAAAGATAATACAGAGCTTCTGTATACTCCTCAGCAGTTTCCCTTAATGATAATATCTTATAATACCATCACGTATTTGTTGCAACTAAGAAGCCAGCATTGGTACATTGCTATTTATTAAACTTCGTACTTTATTTGGATTTCACTAGTTTTTCCACTAATGTCCTTTTTCTGTTCCAGGATCCACTTCAGAATGCCACATTACATTTAGTCATCACATCTCCTTAGTGTCCTTTAGTCTGTGACAGTTTCTTAAATCCTTCCTTGTTTTTCGTGACCTGGATAGTTTTGTGGTATAGTGGTCAGATATTTTAGTTTTGGTCTGTCTGATGTTTTTCTCATGATTAGGTTGAGATTACAAGTTTTTGGAAAGACTATCACAGGACTAAAGCACCCTTCTCATCACATCGCATCATAAGTACATGCCATCCACATGACTAAGCCTAGTGATGTTAACCACATCAGTTGTTTGTCAGATTTCTCCATTGCAAAGTTGCTATTTCCCATTTTGAAACACTATTCATTGGAAGCAAGTCACTAAATTTCACTCACACTTGAGGGGTGAGAGGGTGTGTGGGAAATTAGTCTTTACCTCCAAGAAGCAGGAGTTTCAACATATATTATTTGGAAGTCGTCTGTAAGAAAAATCCACCTCTTCCTTCTTCTCACTCTATTTATTTATTTATTTATTTATTCATTCATTCACTCATTCATGTATATTTATTTTAAACTTTGGATCGTAATCCAGTGCCACATTATGTATTTTGTTGCTCAAATTATTTCAGCTTTGGCCACTGTGAATTCTTTTAGATTGGTTTCTGTGTACCTATAACACACTCCTATCCTTCTGTGTTTTGAGCTTTCTGGCACTACAAATGCTCTGGGCTCATCTCATATATGTCCTCCCCAAGCCCTGGATTCAACATTCCTCTGACAAGCCCTGTTCCTTCAATGGAGGCTAATATTTGCAAGAAATTTTATGATGGATTATAGTCTAGGTAGATTTAGACAGATAAAGCTCAGACAATTTTTACAATAGTGATCAATGGCGTGATCTAAATTCTACGAATTTTACCAGAAACCACCCTATTGAGAAATTTAATGAAAATTCCACCAAAGAGGGCCCCTGGGTGGCTCAGTTGGTTAAGCAACTGCCTTCAGCTCAGGTCATGATCCGGAGTCCCGGGATCGAGTCCCACATTGGGCTCCCAGCTCCATGGGGAGTCTGCTTCTCCCTCTGACTTTCTCCCCTCTCATGTTCTCTCTCTCACTCTCTCTCAAATAAATAAATAAAATCTTTAAAAAAAAGAGAAAATTCCACCAAAGATATTTAAGTATTTTATAGGATTGAAGAAGAATATTCATACTATGTTGTCTTGGAAACTTTTAATAGAATGAGCAGAATTTATCAAGCTGACAGTATATTAAATCTCTATGATTCATACCTGAAGAGGGTTGCAGTGGAATTCAGTGGGTTCTGAGAACAGCTTGCTTGAACTTTGTTGGAACTTAGGTAAACAGGAATAAAATCTAAAAGTAATAAATAGATTCATACTCAAAGAAATTCTCTGACTAATTTAATAACTATTTTTATGGATTGATAATTATGATTCTTGAAAATGTCTAAGTGACATTCTGGTTATATTTCAAAGAAAATGTGGCATTCATAATCAAAAGCACTAAGAAGAGTAGAAAGACATAAAAGACACGCCTCTGCCTTCCAGAGAGGTAAGTAATACAAGAAAACATTATGCAGTGGGAAAGACAAGGATTAATGAAGAGCCTTGGGAGCTGTAAGGTAAATAAATTCAGCGGCTATGGCAACAGGATCCCTGAGGAGGCAGTAGAGGGCTGTATCTTTAAAGGTGCCCAGGGCCCATGATTCTAAGCAAAAAGTGGTAGCACATCTGTAAGATTGGGAGGGAAACAGAGAGTGAAGAAGATTGGTTCTTCTCTCTCTCAAGGGGGAAATGTACTCACTAGTCAGGGAGTGAGATTGGGTCCATGGGACTTGAACTCCACAGAGGGTGGGAAAATCAAGCAGGAGGACAATGAGCAGGAAGCAACACCTTGGTGAAATATATTTGTTTAGTAACCCTTACTTATGTGCTTTACTTGAAAGCTCCTTGTTCAGAATCAGGCCGCAAAGTGGTCTCGAAGAAACTAGAGCTCAAAACTGGAAAGAACAAAGGTACATCCAGAGCAAATATTCAGTCTTATGAAATCTTAGCAGGGGAGATATTTGGCTAGCTAGTTAAGGATCTTAAAAGAATGAGTGCTGATGGGGCTCTCTATTTTGATTTTCTGTCAGACTCTTTGGTGCTGTTATTTTTTTCCCCTATGTTGTGAATGATTCATTAAAAGAATTTATTTATTTTACTGTCGTAAAATACACATAGCATAAAATTTACTGTTTTCATTATTTTTCAGTGTACATTTTAGTTTTATTAAGTATGTTCCCATAATTGTGCAGCCATCACCACTATTCATATCTAGAGCTTATTCTTCATCCCATACTGAAACTCTGTACCCATTAAACAATTATTCTCCAGTCTCCTCTTCCTCCAGCCCTAGGTAATCACTATTCTGCTTTCTGTGTCTGTGTGTCTGACTACTTTAGGTACCTCATCTAAGCAGAATCATATAATGTCTCCCTTTTGTATATGACTTATCTCACTTAGCTTAAATAATGCCTTTCAAGTTTCAGCCATATTGTACTAAAGTAGTCACAGTCAAATTAGGCTCAGGTTTTGCTTTTTTTCTGGGTCCATTTCATAGGTTGAGGTGTATAGGAAGACACATGAAACACACATTGAAGGACAAAAATGTGCACCATGGATTCTAAGTGGTCCCAGACCCTTTAGCTACTAGAGGCAGAGTTAGAGAGTGAGGACTAGGCATAGCACTAAGGAAATGGGCAACAAAGAACCAAGTAAGAGGCTGAAACCAATGATATAAGGCTAGGATGTTGGACTGGGGCAGAGATGTCAGGCAGGAAGGAACTGGAATTCTGTGGGTCCCAGAGTTGTAGTGCATATGGACGTTACTGTAGATTCAGAAAGGTGGAGAGGAAGGTTCCAGGGAGTGACTCAAATGTGAGGAAAGGAGGGCACTCTGGCTGGTTGATGCAAGAAGGTTTTCATAGAAAAGGCAGTATATAAAGTGGGTAGAATTTGGACAGGTAGGGAGGACTGGAGGGATGATCTATTCAGAGCAAATGGCATTAGAAGAGGCAGAGAGATGGAAACTACAAGATGCTTTTGGAGCTAAATAGACCAGTTGGCTGAGTCTACAGAGGTTTTGTGGAATGCAGAAGGAGATAGGATTAGGTCGATGATGCCAGTTTTTACAGTGCACTTATTGCTAGATAAATGATTCTGATTATTTTGTAAATAATGGACCTTATTAGAAAAAGGACCAGCTTCATCTTTCCTTTGCCTCCACTCCTACAGCCTTAATCTTGACCTTAATTAGAATAGCATAGTTCACCTTTTGGTAGGTTGGGAAATGCCTGTATCTCCTGTGAGAATATAAACTGTCTGAAGGCAGAGCTATTTTATTCAAGTTCATGTCCCTCAGAGTGTTAAACCACATGTTTTGAACTTCTTAGTTCCTCAGCTTTCTTTGAATGGAATGATGTTAGGTTAGGGGCTTTGATGGGAGAATGGGGTAAAATGATGAAGGCTATAATTTAGCTTTAATATGATAAGAATGTGTAAGGGGGCACCTGAGAGGCTCAGTTGTTAAGTGTCTGCCTTCGGCTCAGGTCATGATCCCAGGATCCTAGGATTGAGTCCTGCATTGGGCTCCCTGCTCAGCAGGAAGACTGCTTCTCCCTCTCTCCCTGCTTGTGTTCCCTCTCTCGCTGTGTCTCTCTCTGTCAAATAAATAAATAAAATCTTTAAAAAAAGAAAAAGAATGTGTAGGAAAGATGGAGGTAGGTTGGCCATAGTGAAGTGGTGAGGTAACAGAAGGTATTTCTCCACTAGCCCTGAAAAAGGGAAGGATTTGAAAAGAACTCTGATATCAGGGTACCCACTCTTTATATGCTAGTAGCTTTTATTGATAGCTGAATACAAAAGTTTGGAAGGAAGAAAGAAAGAAAGAAAAACTGAGAAATGAGTCATCAATTACTCTGCCTGCATATTTGCTCTTGTGGAATCCTGAACAAGTTACATAACACAGGAGAACAAATATAATTTCTTTTTCTCAGAAGCCACAGAAGTTGGTATTTCTATAGAAAATGCTGTCTCTATTAGTGAGAAAGTAAAAATGATGTAGCTGTTTTTGTTTCCTGTTTGGTCTTGTTGGACTAGTTGGTGGTCTTCTGGGTTCTGTATATATGTGTTTCCTACTGTCTGTGAACAGTAGAAAATAACATTACATTTGAACAGATTTTTGTCAGCACATGGAAGCACAGTGAAGTGTTTTCTAGTTATATAGAAATATATAATCACTGAGAGTTAAGCCTGTAAAATTTACCCACAAGCAATAGATTAGCCACCTGTGCAAGTAAACCATGAGAGATTGACTGTAAGTCTGGGTCTAAAGAGTTTGGACAAACATTAGGAGATACGAATTTTTCTGCAACACTTTGGCATGAGAAAAATCACAGTACGTCATTTTCCAAATCAAATGAAATCTGGCTCTAAGCCCCCACTCATGGTGGGGCTCATGGTGAGAAGCCAAATGTCAATCATTATTGAGGGTTCTTTCCCTTTCCTGAGGGTTTATCTTTGGTAGCTTTCCAGAAACTTGTTAACTAAACTCCTGGGATTTACTTACAGGATGAGTGGCTCCTCTCCCTCTTTCTTAGTAGTTGGTGGAATCTTTTGCTGAGGCCTCTTGGTCTGGTGTCTGGTCTCCTTCTCATGTCACTCAGCCCTAGCCTGGGTGCTCTGTGCCAGGAGAGCCCATGACTTGCCATCTCTCAAAGCTCCAAATGCTGCCCCCATTCTGTGTTAGAGATGCACCCCTCTTTTTCTCTGGTTGCAATTTCTACCATTGTATCATACCACTTCTGCTGGGCAGTTAGCCGAATCTCCTCCAATCTTCCTCAAACACAAAAGCCAATTACTTCCCTTCTAATGAGGGAGATGAGAAGCTCAGCCTTCAGAAACCAGTGCTTCCTTTTTCTTGTGGTGAGGTGGGGAAAAGAGATTCTTAATCCTTCTTTGGTTAATCTATGGCAATAATAACAAATACCAGTACAGTAGTAAAATAACCCAAACAACCACCACCACCACCACCACCTCAAATCAGTCCCAAGGTATCAGTTAGGTTTTTTCTTATTAACTCATCTGACTGTACACCACATACTCTAATCAAGGGAATTTGAGTGTATTCTCAGAGTGAAGGGTCTTTTTTTTTTTTTTAAAGACTTTATTTATTTGACAGACAGAGGGAGAGGGAACACAAGCATGGGGAGTGGTAGAGGGAGAAGCACTGAGCAGGGAGCCTGATGCAGGGCTTGATCCCAGGATTCTGGGCACACACTTAAGGACTAAGCCACCTGGGTGCCCCAGAGTGAGGGGTCTTAAGCATGTTAGTAGTGTAATGGTGTTGCAGGACTTCTTTTCCATCACACCTTTTCAAAGAATGAAGAGGTAGACCAGATGAAGGGTGGTAGGAAGCAAAGTGAAGTTTATTGAGTGATAGTACAAAGCTCCCAAAGTGGGAGGGAACTCGAGAGAGTTACCACTGGAATTTCTAAGTCTAGGAGTTATTATGGGCTTGTTGGCCAGCTGTTTTAATCTGATTAACCCTCCGTGTACCTGTCATCCAATCAGGTTTTTATACATGTGCTCATCCACGTATCAGGTAGTTGTTCATGTACGAAAGGGTAGAGGGCTCCTTCCAGGGTGCTGTGAAATCCTTTTAAGGGTGTTTTCCTCTTAGGGAAAGCCTACCCACCTTTCTTCTATCTTTCGTTAATGGGCTCAAATAGAATCAATTACTTTATTACTTGCATAGGCAAAGACTGGTTAACCTCAGAGTTTGATAAACAAGGGAATTTGGAGAAAAAGTAACCAGTGAGGGAGAATTTTTCAGTAAATCTCTAGCACTCTTTAAATGGTCAGGTTATGTTGGTAGGTATTCTGTTATGGTGGAAAAAGAGGCAAGTGATCATTAGCTTGGCAATCATGGAAATCATCCAACTCCTCACCTTTGTTCTAATTTCTTTCCTCCTGGTTGGTTCCTCATCCTGCATGGTCAAGATCTCATCATGGTAGCAAGGCAGCCTTGAGAAGTCTTACCCAAGTGGCCAGTCAGCCTAAGTACCATTTCTCATCTCATCTAACTTAGTTTTGTCCAAGTTCAAAAAAAACCCTATTTGTTTTTAGTAAGATGACTATAGAAAAAATATAGCTACTTTTTGTAGTTTCTTGTTTTCTTACTCTGTGTATCCTAATCATTTTTCAAAATTTTAAAAGATTTTATTTATTTATTTATCTACTTATTTGAGAGAGAGGGAGAGCATATGTGTGTGGGCACGTGTGTGGAAGGGCAAGAGGGAGGGGCAGAGGAGGAGGGAGAGGGACAGGTGACTCCGTGCTGAGCATGGAGCCTGTGGCGGGTCTCAATCCCATGAGCCTGAGATCATGACCTGAGCCAAAATCAAGAGTCTGACTTAATTGACTAAGCCACCCAGGTGCCCCAACATTCTAATCATTAAGAACTGAAATTATAATGGTGTCCAAGCCCTATATGGATGATGGGAACCAAATACATAGATAAGACTTTCACGATGTCAAGTAAGAATTCTCTTTTTGCCACTTAATACTGTTAAGATCCAAACTGAAGGCAAAAGTCACAATGTATTCCATATTCTAAATTCATGAAGTCACCTGCAGTTGGGGTCAGCTACCCTCCTGCAGGGCTCTGTGAAAGGCCCATAGTTAGAGAACTAGTTCAACCACTCATCACATCCCCACTTCTCAAGGGAGGTTGGAAGAAGGGAAGACAGCTTTTTGGGGAGTGAATGTACAGTCTATTTTTTTCTCTCAAGACATGTATGTGAGGGAGGGGAGCTTAAGTAAATCTCTTGAAAATAAAAGTAAACATTTTGTTCTGTAGATATATGACCTTCTTTTTCTTCTTCTTCTTTTTTTAGAAGATTTTATTTATTTATTCGAGAGACAATGATAGAGAGAGCATGAGAGGGGGAGGGTCCGAGGGAGAAGGAGAGAAGCAGACTCCCTGCTAAGCAGAGAGCCCAGTGCGGAACTCCATCCTGGGACTCCAGGATCATGACCTGAGCAGAAGGCAGTCACTTAACCAACTGAGCCCCCCAGGCGCCCCAGTGTATGACCTTCTTGAGTAGCAGATTTACTGATGTGCCTTGTGTGCTACTGGAATATAGGAAAAGAACTGAGTGGAGATAGGGTGAGTGGAGGGCACATAGGTAGAGAGGGGGCCTCTGCCTCAAAGTAGAAGTGAGGAAGTCCTCACATGGGGGCAAGACATTGATTCTGAGAGTTGGCTCTGAGAATATATGAGATTAGCAGCCACGGTTGTCCCAGGATTGATGCAGTATGAGGGGTGAAGAGGGGCCCATATGTGGGGGAAGCCACCAGGGGAGCATCTGCCAAAGGATATAACCAAATCTCTTATCAGAGCACAATCTTGGAGCCACCATTGGTCCTCATGGAGCACATAAACAGTAGTCCAGACTAGCAGTTATCATCAATCCAGGAGAGGATGACAGCTTGCCCAGTCACATGAGGAGAAGCTCATGTTTCTTTTCTTCTTCCTCCCTTCCTCAATCCCACAGCAGCTCATGCCTGGTAGAAGAAGGGGGTGGAGGTAACAAAGCTCCAGAATTCATTCTCTTCACTCCAGAGCCCCCACATCTGACAAAGTCCCTTAAGCTTTTAGTCCTAAATGAAAACCTCACCTCTTCTGGATCATGGGACAAGTAGAGTTTTGATTAAATGTACAATTGGAGTGTTTAAGTGAACAGGACTGAGTCTGAAATAGCTGAATGAGATTGTTCTAATAACTATATTTGGTTGAAAAACACATAATTGGCAAGACGTATTGGAGGAGCTGTTAATCCAGCAGTAAGCAGAGAGCCCAATGTGGGGCTGGATCCCAGGACCCTGAGATCATGACCTGAGACAAAGGCAGAGGCTTTAACCCACTGAGCCACCCAGGTGCCCCGACTTGGTATTCCTTAATAGACAAAGTTTTTAAACAAATTTTTGAATAATTATATATATAAATGTTACAGAATTCAAGAGAAAGAAAATGGTAAAAATAAAAGATAAGATGTCCCCCCTTTTGTCTCTCTCCCAACTGTGCAGTTGTTATATTTCTTTCTGGAAATATCACATAATTGCTTTATATTGAAGTTTTCAAAAATAGTCATATAATTCTCAATCAGTTCTATAGCCCTGATGGAGATATATAAGAAATATATGGGCCAGGTACATTTCCATACCCTTGGGTTATTTTTCGGAAGTTCTTGCTAGACAGCATCATCTTGTCCTCATTATTTTTTTTTGATCCAGTGAATCTCAGTGTTTGAAACTCCCCAAAAGCAGATGTTTAGAATATCCTCTGGTTTTTTCTTTTTAATTTTGAATCTTTGAAACAGCTATTCCTATATTAATTATGTTTCATGATTTGCTTATTCCTATATCACTCCTTATATTTTGCTTATTCAAGTAAGACTGCTTTATTCATCAAAGATTTTAAGTCCTGTTCAGAGATGAGTTTAGCTTCAGAAAGAACACTGGTAATGCTGGACTCCATTCCTGTCTCCTTGAATCATTTAGGATTCTGTTTAAGTTATGCAACCTTTATGCTTGCTTTTCTCAGTCGTGGAACTGAATAGAGACAACTTAATTTCTTTTTCTTTATGCACTGGGGAAAAAGTTTTATTCACCAGAATTGCCTTTGTTACAGGCCAAGAGCAGATGTTGAGAAGTTGACCTTTTTTCAGTGACTGGATTTTAGGACTAGGGTGTGGGTGGGGTTAAAAAAAAGTTTTTATTGGCCTAAGGACAAATTAAAATCTAGGTCACATGATTGTAAGCCTGGGAATGGCCTCACTCTCAGGTCTAAGTTGGGTTTTACCACTCCATGTCTGATTGTGTGGCGCTTTTATGTCAACGATCGTCCTTTAAGGACAGAGGTTATAAGTTATTTAGTTTGAATACTTCACAATAGAAATCAGAATATTTGTGCATAGCAGGTGGTGGATAAAGTATTTGTTGAGTGATGGACTAAGGGGTTTAGCCGTAATTCAGTAATAGTGAGGACACTTACAACAGTAAAAACCAAAAGCCAAAAGCCAAAAAAAAAAAAATAATTCAGTAATATAAAGGGGAGAGAGTTTATTTTTTTTCATTTATTTATAAGACAGAGAGATAGAGATTACAAATAGGCAGAGAGGCAGGCAGAGAGAGAGGAGGAAGCAGGCTCCCTGTAAGCATGGAGCCCGATTTAGGCCTTGATCCCAGGACCCTGAGATCATGACCTGAGCCGAAGGCAGAGGCTTTAACCCACTGAGCCACCCAGGTGCCCAGGGAGAGAGTTTAAGCAGAATTGCCTGACCAGAAATATGTTTAAAAAGATGAGCGTGGTGCAGGGTTGTCAGAGTTAGCAAACAACACCACGGGATGCCCTGTATTTTATCTGGCACGCCTAGGATGGTGTTAATATAGCCTGTGTAGATTGAGGAGGAAGAGAGAGGGGATAGCTGGGAAATTATTGAAATTACTGTGCAAGAGAATGGTTTCTAACAATGATACACAGGGACTGGATTTGGGGCACACTGAGGATGTAGGATGGGCAGGACTTGCTGACTGGATGTGGGAGGTGAGGGAGAAGCGAAATCCAAAGTAATCACTCTGCAAGATTTTAAATTTAGATTGCTGCCTAAATGACTACAGGAAAAAAAAAGTCATCTCCAGAAAGCTGCGAGGAGACCAGGTTTGTGTAGGAGAGGAAAAGGATCAAGGAAGAAAATAAGTTCAATTTAAACATTGTCAGTTTAGAAGTGGGAATGACTAGTAGATACTTAGAGATTCGAGCTGAGAGCCTGGAAGAGGTTTAGTAGGGACAGACACATGAACTTTTTGAGGAGGATCTGGAAGCAGGGGGTAGAAAGATTTTACTGAATATATCTGATCATTGATCCAAGGTGAGGATGTGTCTCCTGATACTGAATTTGGATCAAGAAAGAGAGGAGCCAAATGTATATAAATGTTCCCTTAAACGGTGGTATATATGTTGTTAGTGTAACTATTTTCAAAATGGTGATGTAAGTCTAACAGAGCAATGGTGAAGCAAGCAGTTTGTCTTGTAGATTTTAACTAGTGTGGACTCTCGCCAGAGTCACTGACAGTTTTGTCCCTGGGTGAGAAACCAAGGGCAAGGAACAATCCTAATAGGTGATGCTGCTTCTGCTCGAGTCACTTCTGGCTTTCTTGGGTTGTGTATTCTTGTGAATAAAGTATTCAAGTGAATAAATAAATTAATTTTGAATAATTAGCTAGATGTCTAGTTGTATTAATAATATCAGATGTTCTAGATGCAGATGTTCTAGAAATTTATAAAATTCATTATTTCCCATGGGTCTTTAGAGTCTCAAGGAAGAATTTGTGGGTAAGGAATTTATGTTAGAAAAGCATAGAAACTGGAGAACAGTCCAAAATATATATTACAGTCCTGTCATGTTCTCTTTCCTCAGTGTACAAGTTCCATGGTGCACATAGGGACAAAGTCCATGTTAGGATTTTCCCTCCCATGAGGACAGAATGGGATGTCAGCACCTGTTTACAGTGGGCTTTTCCATTGTGGGGAGGAAGAGCAGAGTGGGAATAGCTGGACAAAAGTGTTATGAACTAGTGCATAAAACAAAGAAGTCCCAGAGGTAGGAAAATCAGACTGAAGGGTGTAACTTCCCCTACAGGGAATTCCTCCCCTCTGCAGTCAGCAATCCGTTTGATAATCTGAAAAGTAAGTAAAAATGGAGGGGTTTAAACGGGGAAGGGAAACAAAACAAAACAAAACCAGAATTAAAGAAAACTACAACCTCTACCATGACTCTAACAAAACGGCGGGGGGGGGGGGGGGGCGCGTGTAAATGTTTGTTTGGAGCTCCATCTTCTGGTCATGAAACAAGATAGAACTGATAATGGTTAATCATAAACACTAAAATGTATAGACAGGAATTATATTATATATATTATTTCAATTAATTTATCTTGTTCTGCCAAATAAATTAGAAAGTCTTGAACTCAGAAATTAAAATTCTTCACCATCTGGCTTCAAACTCTTGCTTCATCCCCATCTGTTCACCCATTTTAACAAGCACGCACTCAAGCCTGCCAGGTAAACAGTGCAGAGAACTCCGTGGGAAGTGCAAACCCATGAGCCTTGACACAGTTTTCAAGGAGCCACTCTTGAACGCACATGCCATCAAAAAAACACATTGGTCATTTTAGCATAACCACACAAATGGCATGTGAATATGCTTCTCTCCACAAATGGAAACTTGACAGAAATGGGTCATTTTTCCTTTGACTGGCACCCCGGTCATAAACCTCTCTCCCTTTTAGAAGTAATCATAGTTGTAGGTTTGTGGACCCTTCTGGATATTATTTAAGCTGTGAGATATATATACACGTACACACACACGTTTTTTAGTATTTCTTATAGACTTGAGTAGGGGTGTATGTATATGTGACTATGTTTTACACAAGAAGTCAAATATTGTACCCCTGTGTGCAACTGCTTTTTACCCTTAAAAATACATCCTGGGGGGGGGGTGCCTGTGTGGCTTGGTCAGTTGGGCGTCTGCCTTTGGCTTGGGTCATGATCCGGTGGTCCTGGAATCCAGCCTCGGAATCGGGCTCCCTGCTCGGCGGGAGGCCTGCTTTTCTCTCTCCCACTTCCCCTGCTTGTGTTCCCTCTCTCACTGTGTCTCTTTCTGCAAATAAATAAAATCTTAAAAAAAAAAAAAAGAATACATCTTTGGTGGGGGGGTGGTGCCTGGGTGGCTCAGTCAGTTCAGCGTCTCCCTTCAGCTCAGGTCATGATGTCAGGGTCCTGGGATTGAGCCCCGCATCTGTCTCTCTGCTCAGTGGGGAGCCTGCTTCTCCCTCTCCCTCTGCTGCTCTCACTGCCAATTCTCTCTCTCAAATAAATAAGTAAAGTCTTAAAAAAAAGAATACACCTTAGGTATTTACATATGATATTATTATACATATATCTAGTTTATTTTTTTAATAGTGACATAGTATTCCATAATATTTAGCCTGTCTCCTTTTTAGGCTTGTTCACAGAATTACAAACAATGCTGCGATAAACACTCTTATGCACGTGGATATTTTCTAGGAGAGATGTGGAGAAGTGGCATTGTTGGGCCACAGGGTATATGCATTTTTGGCTGGATAGACTATTGCCCTCTGAAGTAGCAGTTGTGATAGAAGTGGTCTTTCTCTACATTTCTTTGTCTGAATATCTGCCAACACTTGCTATCATTAGACTTAAATTTTTTGGTCAATCTGATAGCTAATAACTGTATTTTATTGTTACTTTTACCTTTATTTCCCTGGTTGTTCATCTTTTTATGTTTACTGACCATTTAATTTTCTGGGAATTGCCTCTTATTCTTGTCACGTTTATATCCTTTATTCACTTTTATTGGGTTGTTTTTGTTTATTTTTGATATATACGAATCCTTTATATATTCAGGATAAGAGTGTGTTATACATATATGGAAAATATATTTTCTGGAGTATTTTTCCTTTTAAAAACATTGC
Organism: Ailurus styani; assembly: GCA_002007465.1. Taxonomy (NCBI): domain Eukaryota; kingdom Metazoa; phylum Chordata; class Mammalia; order Carnivora; family Ailuridae; genus Ailurus; species Ailurus styani. The sequence continues at coordinate 557,585 of LNAC01000229.1, read as the reverse complement.
CAAGGGTGTTATTTATAATATATAGGTCTTAATTTATCAATATAATTTATCAATCTTCCTGACATATGTTCCTTATATAGTCTCATGCATATATATGCTTATATTTTTGTGTATTTGTAGCAGGTGTTGTCAGGTCCTCACCCTTATCCCCTTGGGCCTTACAGCTATGTACAGCTCTCTCAGCTGTATCTGCAAATATACACATGCATAAGATTTTTCCTTCTAGCCTGTTGGTACATTAAAGCTTTGCCTATGTTATCTTTGTCATAGAAAAACTTTTAGTGGAACAATGGGTTCACAGCATATTTTTCAGCATCTCTTCTGTACCTAGTACAATACTAGGCACTGTGATATAATGGGAAGAGGTCTCCACATGAAAAGAAATTTATGAGGTACTTACATCTTATGCAGGGATTCACACTTAAGAGAACAAATGAAAGAATAAAAATTTCACAAAACAAGTTATCAGTAGAAAATTTATTTGAAAAATTGTTTATGAAACTGCTAAATGCTTTGGAGGAATGAAAAGAATATGGTGTTGGTTACCCAGGAAAACTTACAGATATAAGTGAAGGTTGAATCAAAATGATGACGTGAAGATAATATTTGGCAAAGAGCAGTAAGCAGAGGACTTTGACTGGCATGGAAAAATAGTGCAAGGTCAAGAATTAGCATGTCGTAGGGCACCTGGGTGGCTCAGTGGGTTAAAGCCTCTGCCTTCAGCTCAGGTCGTGATCTCAGGGTGCTGGGATCGAGGCCCGCATCGGGTTCCCTGCTCAGCAGGGAGCCTGCTTCCTCCTCTCTCTCTCTGCCTGCCTCTCAGCCTACTTGTGATCTCTCTCTCTGTGTCAAATAAAAAAATAAATAAAATCTAAAAAAAAAAAGAATTAGCATGTTGTATTCATGAGGAATGCAGAATGGATGGGCTTTGGTGGTGGGAAGGCTCTGTTGGGGACATTGAATGGGAAGAGGAGGCTGTAGGGAAACTTGGAGGCAGGTGAAGTTGAACTTGGAAGCTCTACTAGACCAGTCTTTTGGCAACTCTTTTCCTACTTTTGGCACTCCCTTCGGACCCATCTCTTCCCCCAGGCAGTCATCATGTGTCTCACTGCCAGCTTTTACTTAGGTACAGGCTCACTCAGGTGTAGGTGATGATGATTAAAGATTTAGAAAGACAAAGCAATTGGAGGGTGGGGTGGGAAGAAGAGGAAGAAAGGCTTTTCTACTTAAAATCTAAATGTGAACAAGGGTACAGGTGTGAAATTTTGTGGATAAGGCAGAGAAGACAGTGGTTTCATTTGGCTGGTGTAGTAGGGTTCCTAATGTTTTTGTGAGAACTTCTTGTTAATGTGAAAAAAAATCAGTAGGCCTCTACGTGATATTGACTGCGTTATTAGTATTTTTTGATTGAAAAAAATGTGTAATGATAAAATATACTTTAAGTTAATGTTTTAAAATAAAATGTGTGTGTGTGTTAAAAATGTCTTTAGTTCATAGACAGTAACTGGCATTGTGTGGATTCAAAGACCCCTTTATATTACTTCAATACCTCCCAGCTCCTTCACCTACAGATTGAGTTCTATTGGGCTAGCATAGGGTTTCTGTAAGGAGGGTCATTTTGTAAGAGATTTGTTCATTCATTGAGCAGACATTTATTGAACTAAGAACTAAGGGCAGGGTGCTGTATTAGATCTGGGAATATAGCTGTGAAAGAAACAAAGCCCTTCCTGTCTAAAAGCTTAAATTCTAGTGGGAAGAGACAGACAAAAAATAATACATACATAACAATAATATTTCAAATGTTGTTAAGTGTTATGGAGAATAGGGAGGGCCTGGGTAGGGTAAGAAGACTTACTCAGAATGCAGAGAGAAAAGCTCTGTAGTGTGGTGATATTTGAATAGACCTTTGAATGCTTTAGAGCTACGCAGCTCTCAGAGGAAGAGCGCTCAGGTCAAGGGAACTGCTATTGCAAAGCCCCAGAGGTGGGAGCATGTTCGTCGTCCTTGAGTAACAATAAGAGGTTAGGTATGGCTAGAGTAGGGTTAGAGAGATGGAGGAGTGGTAGAGGACAAGGTCAGAACGGTGGTGGGTAACCAGCCACTTCATTGAGGGTCTTGTAGGCCATTGTAATTGCTTTTAATTTTACCCTACATGAAATAGAAAGAAGCAATTGGAGAACTTTAATTAGAATAGTGACATAATCTGACCTATGTTTTAAAAGTATCGCCATGGCTGTTTATGAAATAAATTATTAGGTAAGAGTTGAAGCAGGAGACCAAACTGTAGAAATCCAGGGTAGAGATTGCTGAATGTTTCTGACTGGTTGAATAAAATTAAGACAGAGAACTGACCCTTGGATTTGGCCATGTGAAGGTTGCTGAAGAGTGTATACTCAATTTGGTAGGCAATAAAGAGCCTTTGAAGATTTTATAGGGAAGTGATATCATCAGGATTATACTTCATGAAAATCTGTCTGTTGGTAGTAGTAGATGAGAAGGATTAGATTAAATGGAAAGAAATCTAAGGATAGAAAGTACATTTTAGGTGCTCATTTTATTGAAAGAGTATGGGGTAAGCAAAGGTGGGAATGGAAATGTTGTTTCAGAGTCCGAATTGAAAGAATTAGACAATTGAAGGGATATAGGATAAGATAGAGACAGAAGAGTCAAAGCTAAATTTTTAAAAATTATGTGATTAGGAAAATTGTAGTCCCATTAATAGAAATAGTCAGGAACAGAAAATATTTTTAATCTTGTCTATCACAGCTTTGAAGTTCTAGACATCTAGGTTGATTCTAGTGCTCATCTTTCAAATTTTTTTTTTTTATGATCTTCTATTAGCAGTCCCTCCTTTGAAACTCCAGAGGCATCTGGTGAATCATGATCTTCTGACTGGCAGAAAGTCAATTCACATTTTTGGAGGTCTTGGCAAAAGGATCCCATAGTTCTTCCTAGAATAAACCTTTGTTACTTTGCTTTGTAGTCTATATTGATGATCCACACAGAATAAGAACCACGCAAAAAATTCCTTATTTTCCTTTATGTGCTAACTTTGAGGTGTGCATGGTAAATTTTGGTGAAGATGTCCTTCAGAATGGAAATGTAAGTCCAGAATATAGAAGGGCAATGAAAGTTGAAGATTAAAATGTGAGAGCTAGGTACTATCAAACTGGATAAGTATTGCAAGGGAAAGAATGTAAAAAGAGAAGAATATTAATTATAGGTGCTGGAAGAATTCTATATAGTAGGAATGTTAATTTTTAAAAATTGGTGAGGTTGGGGGAGGAGATGTACATTTGAAAGCTATTGAGATTTTAAATGTTTTCACCACATGAAAGAGCTGATAATTATGTGATATGATAGAGGTGTTAGCCAATGCTATGATAATCATATTGCAATATACAAATTTATAAGATCAACATGTTATATACCTTAAACTTATATAATGTTATATGTCAATTATATCTCAATTTGAGGAAAAGGGAAGAAAACAAACAAAAGATATCAAGAAAATTCCTCAAAAAGAAAATTTTTGTTTAGCTAGTCATCTTAATGGACCCTACTGTAGTGGAAAATAAAACTCAGAACATGCTGAGAGTGGCCTAGTGATACTATAAAGACAAATAAACAAGAAGTTTTATGAAATTTGAAGGAACAGTCTGGAGGATGAGTATGAGAAAGTCCAGGACCTGGGAAAAATTGGGAGATAGGAAAAAATGGGAGGGGATGGAGTACATGTTAGAATGGGACAGGAGCTAGGACCCCAAGAGAGATGATCGGCGATGTTTCTGATTGTGAGTGTGGCTTTGGATTTTTAATCACATTTTTTTGATTTTAGGATACTATAATAATGTCCACTTAATAAAAGCTTTTCAGGACAAAATATTACAAAATATTAAATGTACATAGGTTTTAAGAAATATCAAAATTCCAAATACATTAAAATGGGAAAAATGTATCTTTGAACAGAAATAATTCTATTCGAAATCTTTTGCTATGCTGTGCTGTGCTGTGGTATAGTATACTCTCTTATCTCATGTTGTCACTGAAACTTCAATGAAGATGTATGATCACAATTATAGTAGGAATAGATTTTATGAGAATAAGTGTTTTAGGGAAATTAGTAGAAAGTATTCCGTGTTGAAATCAATAGAGAGTAAAGCTAAGGAAACACTCACAAGAGATGATACTTGAGAATTCAGTAGAAGCAAGAAATCTGAGAAGGTGACTCAGAATAATATAAACACTCTTACAATTTATGAAGATATTAGGTATGAGGTGGGAGATATTTGTTTTGATGAGTATGGTGGTAAGGTAGGTATTCTTTCCATTTTCATTCACATAGTATATTTTAAAAATATGTGTCAATGGAAAGAGGTGGTGCCCATTTTGGGGACATCTAGTTTGTAAACAGATGGGTCATGACACATTTGAGGAAGAAAAGAAGAAATGGACATTAGAAAAGTAGTCACCAAAGAGGTAGAAGAGGGCGCCTGGGTGGCTCAGTGGGTTAAAGCCTCTGCCTTCAGCTCAGGTCATGATCTCAGGGTCCTGGGATGGAGTCCCGCATCAGGCTTTCTGCTCAGCAGGGATCCTGCTTCCTCCTCTCTCTCTCTGCTTGCCTCTCTGCCTACTTGTGATCTCTCTCCGTGTATCAAATTTAAAAAAATAAAAAAAATAGGTAGAAGCAAATAATCTCTGTATGACTTTATATCTGAACTGGTTAAGATGTCGTTGAATTTGCTGACCTTTAAAAGTGTCTTCAGTCCTGTAATGCAATGACCTATTTTTGTTGTTGTTGTTGTAAGGGGTAATCATTCCAAAAACTGTCTTTACTTTCAACTCAGAAGAATGTTAACTTTGTGCTTTTGGAGGATGAAATGGATATGAGTCTTTGCATTTCATGTAAACCTGTCCAGATCACAAGTTTCCAAATTGACCAAATTGTTAGGGAAGTTGGCAGAAAAGTTCAACCATGTATACTCTGAGTGAAGGACAGTCATCATTTCATTCTCTGACACAGTGTAATGATGAACCCTGTTGGTTTGTCTCTCATAACTGCCATAGAATTTGTTCTTTGCACAGTAATGTATGTGGGTGTGCATGTATATTTGTGTGTGTGTGTGTGTGTGTGTGTTGTGTTTTCCCTCTTAAGACTCAGGTTTCTTTGAAACTGTATGCCCAATGGTAAGCTATGGATGGGTGGTATGCATTTACCCCAACTAATTGTAAGAGAGTTAATTCTTGTCATCACTGTGGACTTCCTATTTCCTGATTTTCTTTCTGTTGCACAAGCAAGTGGGGATTAGGGTACAGAACTTAAAAAGAGCTTGAAGAGCTCCCATGTCACACAATAAAATGATATTTCAGTTTTATATGCCCAAACAATATATATATTATAAATAATACCTTGGTTCAGAAATATATAAAATATTAATATGTACTTCATATATAAATATAGGTGTATACTTAGTTGAAAATTGTTGAGGACTATATATAAAATTGCACACACCTCAACATAGTGCACATTTGAACTCAAGAAACATCAGTTGAACTAACATGTAGTTTATTGTTTAAATTTGCTATGAGATTCAGGTTACTATTGCTAGTTTCAATCACAAAGAATCAAATTTTCTTTTTTTCAAGTTGTATGGTTTCAAATCACTGCAGATTGAATCTTCATCCTCATATTAAAATATAAAGACTTAGGATGCTTACCAGAGATATCTTGTTTTTATTATTGCCCAAACTTTCTAATCAGTTTATATTCTCAAAAGCTAAGGGGTTTTAAGTAGTTATTACAGAAAAAAAGCATATTGCTCTAATAATAAGGAGTTTCCAGTGTTTGCTTTGTAGATGCGATATATAGATTTAAGTTGTTCTGGGATTCATATTTGACCTAATGTATATTCATAACTATTTTATTTGTAACAACATGGCTTTCACTTTGCATGCCTAATAAGGTTAACTTATGAGTCAGACTAATGATATTACTTTATACTTTTCTAGCATCTTTCATCTACAGATTACTAAATACGTTGTAAACATTAATTAAACATCATAACATGCCTTGGAAGAAAGGTAAGTCTTATTATCCTTTTATGGGGAAATCGATACAGGGGCTTAGGTGAGGCAAATATTAGATACACAGAACTGAGTTTATAGGATAAGGTGCTTAATAATGCTTCTTCCTAGGTACAGATAGTGAAGCATAGATGTAATCACTACAAAATACCCAATGTTTATGGGGGAATGTAAATTGTAAGTGGCCCAGAACCCTTTGTGAAATTAATTTTGGAGATTAAATATGAAACTGAAGCTCCCGGTTGTGTCAGTGTGTATCACCTAGTACCGAATTTATCTTTTTCCTGATGAAGTGGAAAATCAGGTTCAGGTTACTCTACATGCTTGAACTTAATAGCTCTAATAGAATCATATGATCTGGGTGTTCTAGCACAGCCCTGACTTCAAATGAGCTGATGTGCTTCTTCCATTAGTGGATTCAAAGTGTTATTGTGTGACCTGATTTTTGGTTTGAGAATTGAATCACCATAGCTTTCATGGCTAGTTTTAAAGCTTTGTTTCTTATCCCAAAATGAACTGGGTATTGAGCAATTATTAGGTAATTTGGGTGATTTAGATAGCTGGCTTATCAGTTGTAAATTTCTTTCAACTGCTAGTGACACAGATAGTAATTCAACAAGATGGAATTTTATTTTTCTTTCATAAAGGAAGGCTGAGGAAAGATACTTCAGGTTTGTATGGGGTGTCTTAAGTGGCTTCAAGGACCAAAGATCTTTCTCTATTTTCTCTACCATCCATAACATGTGGTTTCCATCCTTGAGGTTGCCTTAGGGACCAAGATGGTTGCTAGGGTTCCAGATATCAATTACATGTTCCAGACAAGGAAGTAGGAGGGACAAAAATGTATACTCTAGCTGTCTGTCTTAAGGAGTATTCTCTAAAGGCCCACTTAGCAATCCTTAATTGCAGGAGAGTTTAATAAATGCAGTCATTTAATTGGACATATCACTACTTAGAATAAAATCAAAGTTTTATCATTAAGGAAAAGAAGAGAATAAATGTTGAATAGTTTTGATAGTGGTCTTGGCTATAGCAAGAAATCAGAATCAATAATTAAAGCAGAACAAATCCTCTCGGGACTGTGAATTATATGGGCGCTCTTTTGTCTTGTCGATATTGACTGAACAACTGACACATTTCCACCACGTTTCATGATCTAGAGGCACAACCGATGGGTGTGTATGTGTGGTCCTGGCAAGAAAATAACCAAACTAACAAGATCATCAGTAGAATTCTTTGAAAGTGTTCTTGCTGCATTCCTCCCCACCCTAACCTCTATGTTCTTGGTGTACATACAACTTAGCTGCTGCTGGTCATAGTTAGGCAGGGCCAGGACAGTGTAAATCTGCTTTTCAATGTTTGATTACATTAATAGAATACAGAGCCACTTTTCTTTTGTGCAATTTTCTGTACGGTGCTCTCTATGAGTACGTCTCTCTGTGTGTTATCCCAAGGTCCATCCATCCACTCCACTGTCACTAGATACTAATTGGCAAGAGTTTGAAAGCATAGGTGGTGGCTAACATGCTTGCAAAGAATATTTCACTTTACAAAATCCTAATTGCAAAAGGATGTGGACATCTAGTAGTAATTAGCTTTTAAATTTTTTTATTTTTATAAGAATGCTTAAGATCTATTCTCTTAGCAGATTTCAATTACACAGTATAGTATTATTGACAATAATTACCATGCTAGACATTAGATCCTTAGAACTTATTTATTTGTAACTGGAAGTTTGAACCCTTTACCAACTTCTCTCCTTTTTCCTCACCCATCCCCCTGCCCCTGGCAACCACTATTCTCCTCATTGTTTCTTTAAGTTTGACTTTTTAAAAAATGATTGATACCATTCTGTCTGGCTTGTTTAACTTTGTCTTTCTCTGTCTGGCTCATTTTACTTAACATAATACCCTCAAGGTCCATCCATGTTGTGGTAAATGGCAGGATTTCCTTTAAAAAAATGAATAGACTTTGTGTGTGTGTGTGTGTATGACATTTTCTTTATTTTTTATGATTTTTTTACTTTTTATTTTTAATTGAAGTATAGTTGACACATAATATTTTATTAGTTTCAGGTGTACAATATAGTGATTCGACAACTCTTTATGTTATGCTATGCTCACCACAAGTGTAATTACCATCTATTGCTGTAAAAGTTATTTACAATATTATTTACTGTATTTCCTGTGCTGTACTTTTTATCCCTGTGACTTATTTTTTTTACAACTGTAAGTTTGTACCTCTTAATCCCCTTCACCTATTTTGCCTATCTCCCCGCCACCCTCTCTCTGGTAACCACTAGTTTGTTCTCCATATTTACCAGTCTGTTTCTGTTTTTCCTTTTTTCATTTTTAAAAAATATTTTAGATATAAGTAAAATCATATGGTATTTGTCTTTCTCAGTCTGACTTAATTTAACTTAGAGTAATATTCTCTGATTTAACCATGTTGTCATGAATGGCATCATTTCATTCTATTTTATGGCTGAGTAATATTCCATTGTGTGTGTGTGTGTGTGTGTGTGTGTGTGTGTGTGTGTGTGTGTACACCATATCTTACTTATTCATTCACCTATGAATGGATACTTAGGTTGCTTCCATATCTTGGCTATTGGTAATAATGCTGCAATAAACACAGGGGTGCATATTTTCATTTTCTTTGGGTAAATACCCAGATGTTGAATTACTATACCATATGGTATTTCTCTTTCTTTTATGTTGAGTTGTATGAGTTATTTATATATTTTGGATATTTACCTCCCACTGGATATGTCATTTGGAAATATCTTCTCCCATTCAGTAGGTTGCTTTTTTATTTTGTTGATGGTTTCCTTTGCAGTGCAGAAGACTTTTAGTTTGATATAATCCTACTTGTTTATTTTTGCTTTTGTAGCATTTGCTTGGTGTCAAATAAAAAAAATAATCACCAAGACCATGTTGAGACGCTTATCTCTAAAATTTTCTCTTAGGAGTTTTTATAGTTTTAGCTCTTAAATTTAGGTCTTTTAACCCATTTGTGTTGATTTTTGTGCATGTTGTAGGATAGTGGTCCAGTTTCATTCTTTTGGGTGTGTCTGTGCAGTTTTCTCAACACCATTTATTAAAAAGAATGTCCTCCCCCCATTGTATATTCTTATCTCCTTTGTTAAAAATTAATTGATCCATGTATGCATGGGTTTATTCCTCGGCTATTCTGTTCCACTGATCTATATATCTGTTTTTATGCCAATACCATACTGTTACAATTACTATAGCTTTGTAATATAGTTTGAAATCAGTAAGTGTGATGCCTTCAGTGTTGTTTTCCTTTCTCAAGATTGCTTTGGCTATTTGGGATCTTTTGTGGTTCCATACAAATTTTAGGATTATTGTTTCTCTTTCTGAAAAAATGCCATTGGAATTTTGATAGGGATTGTATTAAATCTGTAAATTGCTTTAGGTAGTATGGACATTTCAATAATATTCTCCCAATTTGTGAGCCCAGAATATCTTTCTATTTGTTCATGTCTCTTTTGATTTCTTTCCCCAATATTTTACAGATTTTAGTGTATAGATCTTTCACTTTCTTGGTTAAGTTTATTCCTAAGTATTTAATTCTTTTTAAAATTTTTTCTTTTTCCTTTTTTCAAACTTTTTAAAAAAGATTTTATCTATTTATTTGAAAGAGAGAGAATGAGAGAGAGAGAGAGCGCGTGCACCAGAGTGGGGGAAGGTAAGAGGGAGAAGCAGACTCCCTGAGCCGAAAGCAGCCGCTTAACCAACTGAGCCACCCAGGCACCCAAAAATTTCTCTCTCTTTTTTAAAGATTTTATTTATTTATTTGACAGAGAGAGATCACAAGTAGGCAGAGGCAGGCAGAGAAAGAGGGGGAAGCAGGCGTCCTGCTGAGCAGAGAGCCCGATGCGGGGATCGATCCCAGGACCCTGAGAACATGACCTGAGCTGAAGGCAGAGGCTTAACCCACTGAGCCACTCAGGTGCCAAAGATTTCTTTTTCTTATAGTTCATTATTGGTGTAGTGAAATGCAGCTGATTTTTTATGCTGCAACTTTATTTATTTATTAATCCTAAGAGGATAGTAGACATCCTAACAATTGTGAGGTGATATCTCATTGTGGTTTTGATTTGCAATTCCCTGATAGGTATTAACATTGAGCACCTTTCCATGTACGTATTGGCCATTTTTATGTCTTCTTTGGAAAAATGTATATTCAGGCCCTTTGTCCATTTTTAAATTTTATTATTTATTTGTTTATTAGGTTTTGAGCTGTATGAGCCAGTTGGGATTCTTTGTAACTGCATGTGATCTTTAAAAAGTAAATGATCAATTCCATATTTGATGTAAACATACAGTCAGGTGGACTTTGATTTAAGGCAAGAAGGTAGTTTAGAGACATATTCTGAAATAACAAATATTTAAGTGTATCATAAATACCAAGAGCTTTGTTATTTTACTGTGAGTGCCACTTGAGTGTTCAACAGCTGAATGTATATAAGAATCTAGGAACACCTGGGTGGCTTAAATGGTTAAGTGTCCAGATCTTGATTTCAGCTTAGGTCTTGATCTCAGTGTCATGAGTTCAAACCTGCATTGGGCTCCATGCTAGGCATGGAGCCTACTTAAAAACAAACAAACAAACAAACAAATAAATAAAAGAAAAATTAAATTTAATTTAAAAATAGGTATAATAACCTAAGTAGAAATCATTTCAATGGTGGAATTAGGGTTTTTTTCCCCCAGAAATTCTACGTGATTTTTTAATTCAATACCCAACTACCATCCAAATTATAATTTTAAAATATTAAACTTTAAAATAAGCATAAAGATAACCAATGAGTTCCTACTTTTCCAATGACGGTAAATTTATTTGAGGGAATTGAGGAAGATAGCAAATTCTTTCCTTTAAAAAAATAAGTCAATATTCCTTTGCTAGATTAGGGTTACACACAGGCTTCATCAGCCTTATGGATAATCCAGCTATTTCCTGTGCTACAAATAATTAACTAAAATGCCAGAAATAACCCATCTTTCCTTTTGCCACAAAATATATGCTCTCTTTATAATGCCTTATACTTTATGTTAACATAGCTCTTTTTTTTTTTTAAGATTTTATTTTTATTTATTTGTCAGAGAGAGGGAGAGAGCACATGCTGGCAGAGTGGCAGGCAGAGGTAGAGAGAGAAGCAGGCTCCCTGCTGAGCAAAGACCCAGATGCGGGACTCTATCTCGGGATGTTGGGATCATGACCTGAGCCAAAGGCAGCTGCTTAACCGACTGAGCCACCACCAGGCATCCCAACATAGCTCTTTAAGTTTTACAACTCATTTTCACATGCTATTTTATTTATCCCCAAAATTTTATAATTGAAGAATATTGTTCCCACTTTAAAAGAACATTCCAGAAAAATAAAAGAAAGAAATAAAAGAACACTCCAAGTGATGAGATTTATTTTGTAAATTTCCATAGTTGTAATTTGTATAAACAGAACTCACATCCAAAGCTTCTAAAGTTCTAAAACTCAGGGACTTTGCACCTTTACTAATAATACCATTGCCAGGAATTCCAGTCCCCATGAACAAGACTGTTTCTCCTTGTCAACATCTGGAAGACTAAAAGCATAAAAGTGATGCTTATGCTTTTCATCTCAGTAGACTTTGCAAGGAACTAGAAAGGCCTGCACTGAAAAGCCACCCTTAGTACCAAATGAAAGATCCATCCTTGGGTTCCTTGGTTCTTCTAGGACAAAGGACTTAGAGCACAGACAGCACTGCAGCTGTTTAGGCTGATGGGAAGCAAGCCCAATGGAGTACACCCCTGAGACGCATACATATGTGCAGAGGTTGGAATTTTTTTCCATGGCAATGAAAAGTGTGCCTTTGATTTCTACTTAGGTTATTATACCTTTTTAAAAATTAAATTTAATTTTTAATTAATCAATCAATCAATCAATTAATTAATCAATTTATTTATTTATTTTTAAGTAGACTCCATGCCTAGCATGGAGTCCAATGCAGGTTTGAACTCATGACACTGAGATCAAGACCAAGCTGAAATCAAGATTTGGACACTTAACCATTTAAGCCACCCAGGTGTTCCTAGATTCTTATACCTTTTAATATCTTAAACAGGACTGAGGTAAAAGCCTTCAGAGGCACATTTTGTCGTGTACTTTGTACAGAACACACAAGGGCTATGTTTTTTTTCTCCACATTGCAGACAGATCCTAGATATAAAATTACTTTAGTGTAATGTTCCCTTGTAAAACACAAAATAAATCATTTACAGTTTTTAATTAGAATTATGTCTGATTTTATTTTTTTTAAGAAGGTAAGGAAAAATGAAATCTTTCAGGTTTGAGACTTTCTAAGTGTGGGTTTTTCAGATGTATCTTGGCCTCCCTCTAGTGGTTGATGAGGCAAGCTGAACCAAAACCTGGAGTATAGAGCTCATTTCTTTGAATCAGAAATAGGGTTTTGAACATTTAAGCCTCAGTTTAAATGACTGGAAAGCATGTAATGAATCTCAGGTTTTGGCATTTCTTTGACACTCAAGTTAATTTGCATTTGGGTTCCTATCATTTTTTAAAAAACATTTTACTTATTTATTTGAGAGAGAGAGAGAGACGTAGTGAGAGAACGCACGAATGGGGTGGAGCAGCAGAGGGAGAAGGAGAAGCAGGCTCCCTGCTCAGGGTTGATCCCAGGACTCTGAGATCATGACCTGAGCCGAAGACAGATGCTTAACCAACTGATTCACCCAGGCACCCCTCTGTTGTTGATACTACTTGAACTTTTTTTTTGATCAATTTTGGTGGTAAGGGTGTGTGTGTCTGTGTTTGTGTATTCTTTCCCACAAAAAATGGACCCCTGTATCCAGTTATAAATTTTAAGTTTTTTATGCCTTATGTAATATCTTCTGGTACAAATTCTAGGAAAAATATTTTAATACATTTTTGGCCAAAACTGAGATTGCTGCCAATTTACAAGGACTCCAGAGGACAGAAAAACATGGTAGAATATACTGAGGAGTAGGAGGAACTTGGGAGGATGGCAGAGTAGGAGGACCCTGAGCTCACCCTGTCCCATGTTTTCAACTCGATATTATCCACATTCAAGCCAATAAACTGGAGAGCCATCCGAAGTCTGGCTGAGCAAACTCCACAACTAAATAGGAGAAGTGTATCTGAAAGTTTAGGAAGGTGAGAAAGGTAGAGGGAGGTTGTGCATAGGAGGAAGGAGCTGCACTTCAGAAGACAACAGAGAAACAGGCCCTCACACCAGGGAGCTCACACTGGAAGACTAATCCCCATGGCATTTGGCTTTAAAAACCAGAGGGAAAACCTGTGGGGCTTGAAACCCAGAGCTTTGGAGGTCAAGCTGACTCAGCCCTGAGGGTGAGTGATAGCTGGGTCTCCACCCTTAAAGAAACAGCAGCCTGTGTGGAGACATGAAAACGGCATTTTAAACAATGCTGGGGGTGGGGGTGGTGGCAAATGGGAGACAGATTTGTTTATATTGATTTCTGAGCATGTTGGGGGACTTCTCCAAAAAACGAAAGAGCTGGCAGGTGCCATTTTCTTTCCTGCTGCCCACCCCCCACCCCCCACCGCATAAGCATAGGCACTTGCTGGAGGTGGGGCTGCACAGATACTTGCTACCTAATCTGCTAGTAGTATGCCACACCCTTGAGCTCTCTTGAGGATTTTCCACTCCAAGCCTGCTGGTCTCAGCCTGGGGCTCAGAGCAAATTTTGTGAAAACTGAGTAGGCGCCCTGCATAGCCACCAGGTGCATAGCTGCCACCAAGTGCTGTGCACATTTGCCCCACCACACTTAGCTGTGCACCCCAAGTCACTCTTGCATGTTTAGCCCAGTCCCGCTCTCCTGGTGTGTAGCTGCCAGGTACACATCTGTGGCCATGGTGTGACCTGCCACCAGCATCAGGCCAAACTGCCACACATGCCCAGGAACATGCCCCCAGCCACCATTGGGTGCTGTGCCCAGCCTTATGCTCCTGTCTGCTGGTGTGCAGATTCCAGGCACCCCAGCACTTTAGGAGATTCAGCATAAGACCAGTGGCCCAGTGCACATTTTGCTAACATCACTGCCATGCTTTCAAGTTCCCCAACAGGCACACCCATCACAGAGCTGGCCTGCCTGGGTCCCACTAACACCACAGAGAGCAAGCACAGCCCACAGCAGGCAGAGAGTCAGTGCAGACGACTGCATGTGAAGGAAAAGCGACTCGGCATAACAGCAGGGCATAAACAACACATATAGGCTACTCTCCTGAAGTGCCAGGTTCTGATGAACAGGGGACACTGCACCTCAGGGCACTACAGGAGCTCCTCCTTAGAAAGTCACTACTTTCAAGAGCAGAAGATATAGCTGACTTTAACACACAGAAATAGACAGAATGAGACAGACAGAATGAGGAAACTTATTCTGAGAATAAGAAATTATTCCCAAGTAACTTAGAGAATTTTAGAGATTTTAGAGAAATTTATCCCAAATGAAAGAACAGGACAAGGCCATAGCCAGAGATCTATATGAAACCGATATAAGAAACATGCCTAATAGAGTTTAAAACAATGATCATAAGAATACTCACTTGAGACTTGAGAAAAGAGTGGAAGACATGAATGAGACCCTTAACACAGATAAAGAATAACATAATAGAGATAAAGGGTATAATAAATGAAAATAGAAGCACACTTGATGGAATAAACAGTGGGATGGAAGAAGCAGAGGAATGAATTAGTGACCTAGAAGGCAGAGTAATGGAAAGTAATCAAGCAGAACAAAAGAAAGAGAAGAGAATTATGCAACATGAGAATAGATGTAGGGAATTCAGTGACTCCATAAAATGTAATAACATTTGTATTAAAGGAGTCCCAGAAGAAGAAGAAAGAAAAGGGGGCAGAAAATTTATTTGAAGAAATAATAGCTGAAAACTTTCCTAATCTGGGGAAGGAAACACATATCTACATCCAGGAGGCAAGAGGACTCCCAACAGAATCAACAAAAGCAGACGCACACTAAAACGTATTGTAATTAAATTGGCAAAATATAGCAATAAAGAAAAAATTTAAAAGCAGCAAGACAAAAGAAGTCATTAACTTACAAGGGAAAAACCACAAAGCTAGGAGATTTTTCAGCAGAAACTTTCCAAGCCAGAAGAGAGTGGCCTGACATATTCAAAGTGCTGAATAGAAAAAAATCTGCAACCAAGAATACTCTATCCAGAAAGGATATTATTCAGAATAGAAGGAGTGATAAAGAGTTTTCCAGACAAACAAAAACTAAAGGAGTTTGTGACCATGAAAACAGCCTTGCAAGATATTAAAGGAGATTCTTTGAGAGCAAAGGAGAGACCAAAATTGGCAGTTTAAGGGAGGAAACACACAAGCAGTAAAAATGAATATATCGATAAAAAAATCAGTCAAGACTTACAAAATAAAAGGATGTAAAATATAGTAACATACTTAAAATGTTTGGAGGAAAAGAGAAAAGAAGGGGTTCATACCTAAATGACCATCAACTTAATATAGACTGCTATATGCAGAAGAGGTTATATACAAATCTAATGGTAACCACATTTCAAAACTCACTAATAAATATGCAAAGAATAAAGAGAAAGAAATCCAAATATATCACTAAAGAAAATTTAAAAAACATGAAGATAAGATCAGAGAAATCTTCAAAAACAACCATTAACCAGTGATAAAAAGGCAATAAATACGTATCTATCAATAATGACTTTTCATATAAATGGACCAAACATTCCAATCACAAGACATAGGGCGACAGAATGGATAAAAAGGTAAGACCCATCTAATATGCTGCCTACAGGAGACCCATTTTAGACTTTAAAGTTACCTGCAGATTGAAAGTGAGAAGATAAAGAGACATCTCTCATGCAAATGGGTGTCAAAAGAAAGCTGTTATGGCAATTCTTTTTTTTTTTTAGAAGATTTTATTTATTTATTTGACAGAGAGAGAGAGAGAGCACAAGTAGGCAGAGCGGCAGGCAAAGGGAAAGGGAGAAGCAGGCTCTCCGCTGAGCAGCGAGCCTGATTCGGGACTCAATCCCAGGATGCTGGGATCATGATCATGACCTGAGCCGAAGGCAGCTGCTTAACCGACTGAGCCACCCAGGCACCCCGTTGTAGCAATTCTTAAATCAAATAAAGTACACTTTAAAACAAAGACTGTAGCAAGAGACAAAGAAGGACACTATATAATGACAAAAGGGGCAATCCAATAAGAAGATATAACAATTATAAATATTAATGCACCCAACATGGGAGCATCTAAATACATAAAACAGTTAATAACACATAAAGGAAATAATTGATAATGATAAAATCAATAATAGTAGGGACTTTAACACCCCACTTACATCAGTGGACAGATCATCCAAACAGAACATCAACAAGGAAACAATGGCTTTGAATGACACACTGTACCAGATGGATTTAACAGATACATTCTGAACATTCCACCCTAAAACAGCAGAATACATATTCTTTTCAAGTGCACATAGTACAGTCTTTAGAATAGATAATGTATTAGCCCACAAAACAAGCCTCAACAAATTTAAGAAAATCGAAATCATACCACACATATTTTCTGACCACAGTGTTGTAAAACTAGAAGTCAACAACAAGAAAAAATCTGTGAAGACTATAAATACATGGAGGCTAAATAACATGCTACTAAACAATGAATGGGTCAACTAGGAAATGAAAGAAGAAATAAAAAAGCACATGGAAACAAATGAAAATGAAAACACAAAGGTTCAACCCCTTGGGATGCCGCAAAAATGGGTCTAAGAAGGAAGTTTGTAGCAATACAGATCTACCTCAAGAAGCAAGAAAAATCTCAAATAAACAACCTAACCTTGCACCTGAAGGAGCTAGAAAAAGAACAACAAACAAAACCTAAAACCAACAGAAGGAAGAAATAATAAAGATTAGAGCAGAAATAAATGATACAGAAACTAAAAAAACAATAGAACAGATAAATGAAACTGGGAACTTGTTCTTTGAAAAAATAATAAAATTGATAAACTTCTAGTCAGACTTATGAAGAAGAAAAGAGAAAGGACTCAAATAAATAAAATCAGAAATGAGAGAGGAGAAATAACAGCTAATACCAAAGAAATTCAATCATAAGAGAATATTATGAAAACCCAAATGCCAACAAATTAGACAACCTACAAGAAATGGGTAAATTCCTAGAGACATATAAATGCCTAAAACTGAAACACGAGGAAATAAAAAATTTGAACAGATCAATAACCAGCAAACAAATTATGATACCTAGCATGTCTGGGTGGCTCAATTGGTTAAGCATCTGACTCTTGATTTTGGCTCAGGTTATGATCTCAGGATTATGAGATTGAGCCCCACATTGGGCTCTGTGTTGGGTGGGGAGTCTGCTTAAGATGGTCTCTCTCTCTCTCCCTTTGCCCCTCTCCCATATCTACAAAAGGAAAAAAAAAAAAAAAAGCCTCCCAAACAGAAGTCCAGGATGAGATGGCTTCACAGGTGAATTCCACCAAACGTTTATAGAAGAGTTAATAGCTGTTTTTCTTAATCTACTCCAAAAAATAGAAAAGAAAAGAAGACTTCCAAATTCATTCTGAGGTCAGTATTACCCTGATTCCAAAACCAGATAAAGACAGAACTAAAAAGGATAACTATAGACCAATGTCCCTGATAAACACAGATGAAAAATTCTCAACAAAATATTAGCAAACTGAATTGAACAATATATTTTAAAAAGTCATTCACCGCAATCAAGGGGGATGTATTCCTTGGGTTGCAAAGGTGGTTTAATATTTACAAATCAACCAATGTGATACATCACATCAATAGGAGAAAGGATAAGAACCATATGATCATTTTAATAGATGCAGAAAAACCATTTGACAAAATACAACATCCATTTATGATTAAGGCCCTCAAAAAATAGGTTTAGAAAAAACATACCTCAACATAATAAAGGCCATCTATGAAAAACCTAGAGCTAACATCATCCTCAAGGGGGAAAAGCAGAGCTTTCTCCATAAGATCAGGAACAAGATAAGATGTCCACTATCACCATTTTTATTCAACATAATACTGGAACTCCTAGCCACAGCAATCAGACAACAAAAAGATATAAGAGGCATTCAAATTGGTAAGGAAGAAGTAAAACTTTCACTATTTGCAGATGACAGGATACTATATATAGAAAACCCTAAAGACTCCACTAAAGACTTTTAGGACTGGTAAATGAATTCAGTAAAGTTGAAGGATACAAAATCATTGTAAAGAAATCTGTTGCATCTCTATATACCAATAAAGAAGCAGCAGAAAGAGAAATTGAGAAAACAGTCACATTCACATTTGCACTAAAATACCTAGAAATAAACCTAACCAAAGAGGTGAAAGTCCTGTACTCTGAAAATTATGAAACACTGATGAAAAAAATTGAAGATGACACAAAGGAATGGAAAGAAATTCCATGCTCATGGATTGGAAGAACACGAGGTATTAAAATGTCTATACTTCCCAAAGCAATCTACACATTTAAGGCAATCTTTATCAAAATACCAGTAACATTTTTCACAGAATTAGAACAAACAATCCTAAAATTTGTGTGAAGCCATAAAAGATCCCAAATAGCCAAAGCAGTCTTGAAAAAAGAAAATCAAAGCTAGAGGCATCATTATTCTAGACTTAGTTATATTACAAAGCTATAGTGATCAAAACACTATGGTACTGGCACAAAAATAAACACATAGTTCAACAGAACAGAATAGAAAACACAGAAATAAACCCATAATTATATGGTCAATTGATCTTCAACAAAGCAGGAAAGAATATTCAAAGGGAAACAGTCTCTTCAACAAATAGTGCTGGGAAAACTTTTGCAGTAACATGCAAAAAAAATGAAACTGGACCACTTTCTTATACCATACACAAAAATAAATTCAAAATGGATTAAAGACTTAAATATGAGACCTGAAACCATAAAAATCCTAGAAGAGAACATAGGCAGTAACCTTTTTGACATTGGCCATAGCAACTTTTTTCTACATATGTATCTCAGATATTTTAACAAATCTTTTTTTTTTTTAAGATTTATTTGTTTATTTTAAAGAGAGAGAAAGAGCATGAGCAGGAGGAGTGGGGGGGCAGGGGAGAATCTCAGGCAGACTCTGCAATGAGGGCAGGCCCTGACATGGCACTGGATCTCATGACCCCAAGATCATGACCTGAGCTGAAACCAAGAGTTGGATGCTTAAACAACCGCACCACCCAGGTGCCTCTAGACATATGTCTCTTGAGGCAAGGGAAACAAAAGCAAAAATAAACTAATGGGACCACATCAAAATAAAAAGCTTCCACATAGGGAAGGAAACAAACATCAAAACTAAAAGGCTATCTGTGGAATGGGAGAAGATATTTGCAAATGACGTATCTGGTAAAGGGTTATTATTCCAAAATATATAAAGAACTGATACAACTCAACACCCAAAAGACAAAGAACCCAATTGGAAAATAGGCAGAAGACATGAATAGATATTTTTCCAAAGGAGACATCCAGATGTCCAACACACACATGAAAAGATGTTCATCGTCACTTAACATCAGATAAATACAAATCAAATCTGCAATGAGACATCATCTCACATCCATCAGAATGGCTAAAGTCAACAACACAACAAACAACAGGTGTTGGCAACGATGTGGAAAAAGGGAAACTGTCTTGCACTGTTGGTGGGAATGCAAACTAGTACAGCCACTGTGGAAAGCAACATGGAGTTTCTTCAAAAAGTTAAAAATAGAAATATTGGGGTGCCTGGGTGGCTCAGTGGGTTAAAGCCTCTGCCTTTGGCTCAGGTCATGATCTCAGGGTCCTGGGATCGAGCCCCGCATCAGGCTCTCTGCTCAGCGGGGAGCCTGCTTCCTCCTCTCTCTCTGCCTGCCTCTCTGCCTAGTTGTGATCTTTCTCTCTCTCTGTCAAATAAATAAATAAAATCTTAAAAAAAAAAGAAATATCCTACAATCCAGCAATTGTACTACTGGGCATTTACCCAAAGAATACAAAAATATTAATTCAAAGGGATATGTGCACCCTGATGTTTATAGACGCAATGTTCACAATAGCCAAGATATGGAAAGAGCTCAGATGTCCAATGACAGATGAATGGATAAAGAAGACATGGTGTAATATATATATATAATGAAATATTATTCAACCATAAAAAAGAATGAAATCTTGCTATTTGGAACAACATGGAGCTAAGTGAAATAAGTCAGTTGGAGAAAGACAAATAGCATATGATTTCACTCATATGTGGAATTTAAGAAACAAAACAAATAAGCAAGGGAAAAAAATGAGAAAGGCAAAGCAAGAAACAGACTTTTAATTATAGAGAACAATTTGATAGTGACCTTGGGGGAGGGGGTGGGGATGGGCTAAATAGGAGGTGGCGATTAAGGAATGCACTTGGATGTTAACTAACCAGAATCAAAATCAAAATAAAGAAAAAGAATATACATACTGAGGAGATGTAATCAATCAAACAGAAATTCTACAGGACATTCAAGCACTATTCTTCAACAAATAAATTGCAAGAGGAAAAAAAAGGAGGTGAAAGTGGAACCCAAAAATTAAAAGAGACTTAAAAGACTGTAATTATTTCCTAATCTGTTGCTTATTTGGATCCTTATTAAAATAAGCATGGTGAAAAAACCTATTTGTAAGATTTGTGAGATAATTAAATACTTGACACTACATGTTTGATATTATCAAGGAATTATTTTTAGGTGTGATATGGTATTTTGGTTATGTTTAAAGACAAGTTGTTATCTTTTAGAGATTCACACTAAAATATTTATAAATGAAATTACATAATACCTGGGATTTGTTTCAAATAGTTGGGGGGAAAGGGGATGGATGGAGATGTGAATAGGGCAAAATTGGCCATGGGCTAAAGGGTGTTGGCCCCAGATGGGTACATGGGAATTTATTATATCATTTTATCTACTTTTGAGTATATTTGAAATTCTCCATAATTAAATATTAAAATCTCAATAAATTGGTTACAATGCTTTTACAAGATTGGGCCCCCTGCACCCAATTCAATCTGAAATAAAGCATGACCCTTGCAGGTTTTAAATTAAATTATTTCTCCTCAGAATCCCCAAGATAAACCCAGACCACTTCCTAATTTCCCACATATGTGTTTTGCCATTCATTCAACAAATAGCTATCGAGTGCCTAATATAGATATAGGGATAAGCAGTGTTAATAAAAAAAAATGCAAGCATAAAAGGGCAATAGTCCCTGCCTTCATTGAGTTTATGGACTAATAGATTTTAATGATCCAGGCTAAGACTGTAATTAGTAACAAGTCTTTTTTTTTTTTTAAAGATTTTATTTATTTATTTCACAGAGGGAGAGAGATCACAAGGAGGCAGAGAGACAGACAGAGAGAGAGAGGGGGAAGCAGGCTCCCTGCTGAGCAGGGAGCCCGATGCGGGCCTCGATCCCAGGACCCTGAGATCATGACCTGAGCCGAAAGCAGAGGCTTTAACCCACTGAGCCACCCAGGCGCTCTAGTAACAAGTCTTTATTGAAAGTTTAAAGATGAAGGACAACATGCAAAAAATGTCACAACTTCTGCACCAACCAAGGCTGGGTTCCTATCCATCTCTTGGTCTAATTCCATTTGTCTAGGGGCCATTTTTTCCCCACTCTTGTAATTGTTCTGGACTAAACATGACTCAGAATCCAGGGCAGACTAACTCCCAGGACCCAGAGAGAGAATATTTTTCTAAAAAACTCATTTTAATCTGCTTTCCCAAGTCTTCATTTCTTACCAGGATTAACCTTTTTCTGGGAACTTAGAAAAAACCTTGTAACTTCAAGACAGGTAGAATGAGCACAAGCTTTAAATGTTAGTATAAAAGAAAAGAATGTGGAGGCAAATTTCAACCTTTTATAAGGAAGAATTTTCTAACCATTTTTGCTGGCTAATGTAAGGAGGCAGGATAGCTATTTGTCAAGGATACAGAAGAGAAATTAGCAGTGGGTGGGAGTTTAAACTTAGCTAACCAAAACTCCTGTTTAGTTGCTAACATTTCATTCTTTGAACAGTGAAAATGAGGATATTAAAGGCACTGTAACATCTGAAAGGAAGAGGAATTTCAGGGTTAGAGATGTTTTGCTTATGCTTTTAAATCCCATAATAAAACTTCAATTTATATATAAGATGATATAGATAAACATTTAGGCATCAGGGTTATCATATGTGTCAGTA
The DNA here is from genome assembly GCA_002007465.1 of Ailurus styani. Lineage (NCBI taxonomy): Eukaryota > Metazoa > Chordata > Mammalia > Carnivora > Ailuridae > Ailurus > Ailurus styani. Next base: position 535,183 of record LNAC01000229.1, on the reverse strand, counting down.
GATGGGCCACTGTCCCTAGAATGTGGGAGCAATGGTGAAACCATTTGATGCAGGTCCTACATTCTCAGAGGAGACTTGAGCAGATTCTTCTCTAAGAGCAGTTTCCCTGGAGCTTCCGAAGTGTTGTTATCCAACGGGATGTCCTAAGTCATCTAGGATAGTTTGATTCATCCTGCAGGCTGGTCTCAAGGAGACAATACAGGCTGTGTTACCCACCAATCATAGGCTTTGGCACACCACATTTGATGTATTATTACTACTTAGGTTTGAACTAACTCCTGAAACACTGCCACCACTATCAGTCACTGTATTAGGGTAAGCTAGATCATGCTGGGTGACAACTGTGAAATCTTAGTGGCTTATGGCAACAAGATATATTTCTGTTTACATTACATGCCTATGGATTGGCTGGAGTTCTGCTCAAGTCTCTTTCCTCTGGGATCCATGATGATGGGATAGCCACCATCTGAAACATTGCCAGTCACCATGGTTGAGGAAAAGAGTGAATATGAAAATGCATACTGGCTCTTCTTGAAATAGGGTGTTTTGGGTTCTGGTTTGTGGCATCTTAATTGTATTAGGACTGGGATCCAGGAATAACTGGATCCAGCCTTTCGCTAAGGATCCCTCTTTATAAGATCCTGAAAAAAAAAATGCATGAAGGAAATATACCATGTTTCTATTGAAGAATTCCAGTGAGCTAGATGGATTCTTTTTTTTTTTTTAAAGATTTTATTTATTTATTTGACACAGCGAGAGAGAGAGAGAGATCAGATCACAAGTAGGCAGAGAGGCAGGCAGAGAGAGAGGAGGAAGCAGGCTCCCTGCCGAGCAGAGAGCCTGATGTGGGCCTCGATCCCAGGACCCTGGGATCATGACCTGAGCCAAAGGCAGAGGCTTTAACCCACTGAGCCACCCAGGTGCCCGTTAGATTGGATTCTACCGGAAACTGCATTGCATAAGCTTTGCTAGCCTGAGCAGTTTAGGATTAAAAGGGGTTAAATGCCCATTGTGCTTACTTTTACTCCATAGCAGGGATCTGAATCACATTCCAATTACTCCATAACTACCAAGGAGAGGCTGAAGAGAACATGAGATACAGGGGAAGGAACTAGAGAGCTTTTGTCTCAAAATCTAGTGGAGAGCTTGTAAAGAATGCATTTCCATTACCAAGCCACATGGGGAGGGAAGCCAGAGAACCTGGAGACAGGAAGAGAGCAAGAGTCCATGAGTAGAAAGCATGCAGGATGGCAAATGGCCAGGCTATCTAAGGAAGAACAAGGTCAAGACCATTTCTCCTCTTGGGGATCAGAGGAAGAGAGGTAGGAGGGATATGAAATACATATGCATACTCCTTTTTTTAAAAAAACAATTTCAGAATTTCCATCCAGGCAGGGCAGCCCATAAAACAGTATCTTCATAAGCAACTCAGCACCATTCATAAGTAGACAATACTGAAGAGAAAGGCATGAGGAAATGGTGTCTCCTAACAAAGGATTTCCTTCTGGGCAGGGTTGGAATAAAGGAGGAAAATGAACAGGGGTTTGATATAGGGCTTCTTTCCCTTTAGGCTTTATTATCTGACAAGAATGACCCTGGACTAAAGCATGTAGATGAAGGTAGCATATTAGTTAATAGTCTATTTTTATTTCTCAGTGGGAAATTGTGTCACTTTAAAGCTTAGACTTTAAAAGGTTCTTCGTAGGTTGTTGTTTATGCTGATTCCTTATAATTTTATTCTATATTTTTTCAAGCATGTACAAGTATTTTTATTTTTTCTTAACAGCGGATGAGAAATGGTCTATTTTTTTACCTTACACATAGAGTGTGGCTAGGGACTGTGACTAAGTGTGAATGTCCTCTCCAGCTTCTAATTTGGATTCTCTAACCACTTCCTTTTCAGCAAGGATTCTTTTCTTTCTTTTTTTTTTAAGATTATTTTTTTAAAGATTTTTTAAAGAATATTTATTTATTTGATACAGAGAGAAAGAGAGAGCCTACATGCAGGGGGAGAGGCAGATGGAGAGGGAGAAGCAGACTCAATCCCATTGAGTAGGAAGATTATGTGGTGCTCAGTCCCAGGACTCTGGGATCATGACCAGAGCCCAAGGCATTCACTTGACTGACTGAGCCACCCGGGCGCCCCTCGGCAAGGATTCTTTCAAATAATGTCCCAATGAGTATGTTATTTTATTTTTTGCAGACAGTGGTTTCTTAATGGCAGGTAACTCAGTTTTTTTCTTAATAATAGAAGCAAAATTTTATTTAGCTATTCAGATATGAAATTGACAAAATGGGCTCACAAAGTTGTGGTTATGTGAGTTTACTTCTCAGGGTAAGAGAAGTAAGAATACTATCTGCAGATTCAGGGTGCAATTACTAGAATGGTTGGAGAGGAACATGCTGATTACCCTGGCAGAAGGTCTTGAGAAGGCCTGATAAGGATTGGGATCCTATAACACCAGCAGGCGGTTTAGTCCCGGGGAGGGCAAACTTACAAAGTAGCTTTTTTTTTTTTTTTAAAGAATTGCCATATGACTCAGCAATATTTTTTTTTAAGTTTTTATATATTCATTTGAGAGAAAGAGAGAGAGCACAGTAGGGGGAGGGACAGAAGGAGAGGGAGAAGCAGACTCCGCGCTGACCTGGGAGCCCAACCATGGGCTCGATCCCAGGATGCTGGGATCATGACCGGGGCTGAAGACAGAGGCATCATGTGAACCACCCAGGCCCCCTACAAAGTAGCATTTTTAACATCAGGAGCTGTGACCTACTCTTTCCCTTAACCCTTTCTCTTCCCCTGATTAGTACCTGATTCCTGGGCATCCCTTATGGGCAGAATACTCTTCCTTTACCACTTTATCAAATAAAAATATTCCTCTCCCCTCGTTAGCTCTGTGGTGATGTGGTGGTGGTTCCGTGTGCAGGCTTTGGAGCCAGACTTCACGAGTTCAGTTTCTGATATCACCATGCACATGACTTTGGCATGTCACTTAATTTCAGGAGGCCTCAGTTTACTTATTTGGGGAGTGACAATAATTTTTTCATATTTCTTTGTGTAATTATTAAATGAGATGCTTAGTGTAAAGTGCTTAACAAAATGCTGGGAATATCGAAAGTGTTGAATAAAGGTATGTGCTCTCTCTCTTTAAAATTACTCTTGGGGGTCAAATTTTCCAAGGTGGCTGGATTTTTAAGCAATGTGGACAAACCATAAGATCATGTTTTGCTTTTGGTTCAGGAAATATACTCACAATACCTCTTACTTCTAAGATGAAGGCACCTGAAAACTGCAGTTTAAAAAAGCATGTTATCAGGCGCCTGGGTGGCTCAGTGGGTTAAAGCCTCTGCCTTCGGCTCAGGTCATGATCTCAGGGTCCTGGGATTGAGGCCCGCATCGGGCTCCCTGTTCAGTGGGGAGCCTGCTTCCTCCTTTCTCTCTGCCTGCCTCTCTGCCTACTTGTAATCTCTCCCTCTCTGTCAAATAAATAAATAAAATCTTAAAAAAAAAAAACATGTTATCTATGAGGGATGTCAGGGCAAGTTATTATTTGTCCATTTGATCTTAACCCCTTATACTGGAGCAATGTATTTGCATAAAAAAGCAAGCTTAGAAAGCTCTCTGCATAGTCTTTACACATTCTAGGTAGTTGCTCAGGATCCTCTTCTTTCTGTTATTTCCCTTTCCTCATTCATTTGTTCCCAGATTGTAGTTTGGGCTCCCTTTTATCTGGTCGGATTCTGGGATTGGACTCCACTTTGAAAGTTGCTTCTGGCTACTTTAGATTTGATAGCCTTCAGTTTTCCTGTCATTTTTGGCCTTAGTACCCCGCCCATCTCCCAGCTCTTCCCATCTCTTTGCATATGGGGTCGCAACTGATTGCAGAAGTAGACCTAGGCAGACCTGAGCTGGACCTCCTGGGAGACAATACACTGGTGACTTTTCATTCACCCGGCCTGTGGTAAACCAGCATTGCAGTAACACTAGTGGGCAGTCAGATTCATAATCAGAGTCTCTAGAACTTGGAGGTGGGCTTGGGAGGATATAACAAAGCTCCATGGCAATGACAAAAGGGAGCTTTCAGAGGGACACAGCAGGATCTTACTCTGAGCAAATACTTAGCTATCATCAATCACACAGGTGCCTCTGTTGGGCAGGTGCGAGTGCCCTTCACTTTGGTTGTGCCATTGTCTTTCCTGCCATGTGTAGTTGTCAGTATGTAAAGTAAAGTTTGTTGGGGCACCTGGGTGGCTCAGTGGGTTAAAGCCTCTGCCTTCGGCTCAGGTCATGATCTCAGGGTCCTGGGATTGAGCCCCGCATCGGGCTCCCTGCTCAGCAGGGGCCTGCTTCCTCCTCTCTCTGCCTGCCTTTCTGCCTTCCTCTCTGCCTACTTGTGACTTCTCTCTCTATCAAATAAATAAATAAAATCTTAAAAAAAAGTATCTACATAAAAAAAAAAGTAAACTTTGTTGTTCACCTGCTTTTAAGGAACTTGTATCCTATGTCTGTGTCTGTTTTCATCAGTTAATGGTGTCATCATCCAAATGATCACTGTGCCCTGTTCTAGTCCCTGGTCCACAAGATTCCATCCACACCTGGAAGAGCCTACAAGACGCTGAGAGGGGAGCCTGGAGTCTAGATATTTCTAGAGAGCAATCTACATCTTTCTTTCTATAGAAACAAACTAACCCAAAAAAAAAAATAAATAAATAAACAGTGGTTTTGAGGACCTAGGGAATTTAGTTAGATGGCATTTTGAAGTCAGGGACTCTATCTTACTCATCTTCGCCCCCCTAACGTCTCTCATAATTTCAGGTGCATAGCAGTGTTGGAATTTTAGGAGTTGAATAAGTGGCACATTGCTTTCCTTCTCAAGCTGTGAATTAATTAAGAGATAGAGGATTCAGATAGCTGAAAATCAATAGGCTGCTGCTAGCATATAAACTGTCATTGTTCAGATCAGAAAAAGGCATCTTCTTCTTCCTTTGGGCATAAGAATTAGAAGAAAACACCCACTCCTGGAAGATGATTGTAGAGAGGGACTGCTTCTGGGTGGAAAAGCTGGAAGAAATGTGCAAAAAAGCTGGCTTCCTATGCGAGAAGCTGGCCTAGTTTCTAGTCCCTATTTGTCCTTTTGGCAGGTTGGTCTGGAGATCAAAACAGGAAGATATTTATTTTGTTTTTGTTTTTGTTTTTGTTTTTTAGATAATCTCTCATTAATTGAACTTAACCCTTCAAAATAGTAGGATTCTCTCTGTAGGGACAGAACCTGGCTTACTATGCTTAATCTCCCACCACCCCTTACTAATACACTATTTATTGGTCTTCCTTCTGTCAGACCCCGAGCCAACAACTTTCCCCAGGCTGCCTGGGGAAGTATGTGAAAAGGAACATACAGGGCAGACAAGACACTGGAGAAAGAGCTATGGGAGGTGGAGATGGCTCCTTCACATAGCAAAGAGGATGAGAAAGGCCACCATCAGGCAAAGGAGCCCCATGGCCTCCAAGAAAGCAAAACCCAGAATGGTGTAGGAGAAGAGCTGTTGCTTCAGAGAGGGCTTCCTGGCCTAACCAATGGTGAGGCTCCCAAACACAGTCCCAATTCCAGCCCCAGAGCCTGCCACCCTTACTGTGGCAGCCCCAGCCTCTATGAACTTGGCTGCTGTGTTGATGTCCCTTGAAATGGCGCTAGTTTGGAAGCTGTGACTAAGAATAAGTGAGGCAAGGGGATGTGAGGCTGCTAAGTTGTTGAGGCTCTCATCTGTCAGTGTCTCTGGTGGTTTTAGCACCACTACAGACAGTGATCTGCTCAACAGCTGAGGGGTGCTCCTGACCAAGAAGGGGGTGGAGGCGAACTTTGCACAGGCACACATTTTTGGGGGATGAGGGGCTGTGGCAGGAGAGGTGCTCCCAGGGCAGAGAAGACAGAGTATGGTCATAACATAGTAGAGAGTCAGCTAAGACATGTCCTCCCTACACTGGCAGAAATGAACAACTGAGGCTCAGGAGAGTCTCTGCCAAGTTTGCTTAGTTCTTTCTCCCAAAGTCCACAATAACATATATTTATTTCTTTGCCTTAGGTTGAATAAGTGAGGAGACGGGGAGGGAGGCTAGGAGTATTATTGTTGCAGGATGGAATCATGAGACCAGGAGAAAGGAGGGTCTCTGTAAGGCAAGTACTGAGTGTTTTCTTTTTCTTTTCTTTCTTTCTTTCTTTCTTTCTTTTTTAAGATTTAATTTATTTATTTGACAGAGATACAGTGAGAGTGGGAACACCAGCAGGAGCGGGAGTGGGAGAGGGAGAAGCAGGCTTTCTCGCAGAGCAGGGATATAGGGATCATGACCTGAGCCGAAGGCAGACGCTTAAGGACTGAGCCACCCAGGTGCCCTGAGTACTGAGTGTTTTCTGAACAAACGATATGTTTTAAGAAGAGGGAGATGTGCTGTTTATTATAAAAATATAGTTAGGAAAGGACAATGGTAGACTACTCAGGAGGGAAGTTTTGTAAGTTAAATGAATGTTTCGTGACTTGCTAATATACTGGGAGTATGTAAATCATACTTGGCTTGTTACTTGAGAGTTTTACTAAACCTTGACATTGGAGGTAGGGGGTTTCACTATGACAGAGGGACAGAAAAAGGGCATTTGAAGGGCTTAACTGTTCAGAGAGTAAGTTGGAAATTACTCAAGATATGTCGATTTTGGTAGAGAAAGGTTAATCAACTCATTTGGAAGCCATTCAAATTTGATGAGAAGGAAAGAGATAAGGAGTTAGAGAAATGATTTCATAACGGGTATATCTCTAGTGGAAATAAAAAGAATTAACTTTTATTTCTTGGAAGGAGGAAAAAGAGGTAAGTCCATAAATTCTCAAGTTGCTGCTTTGGAAGGAGAAATCCTTTCCTTTCTGTTAGTCAGAATGTTGCACAAAAGAATGATGGAAGAAATGGAAGGTTTATTTTGGGGCCTTTTTTGGGGATTCAGTGTGTATGTATATAGTCTTATTTATTATACTCTAATTACATTCGTTAGGATTATGTCCTATTTATAAATGAATTAATTCATATTAGTTTATCAGCTTAATCAAGGATTTTGAAGTTGTAAAAGTGTGAAAAAATGGATTTTGATGGTGGATCAGTTGTTGGGTGGGTAGTGGGTGACATTGGGATAAAGATGGGTAACCAGGAGGCAGGGTGAGAGGAGTACCTACTTGGAGGTATTTAAGTCTATGTTAATTATCTTTCACTGCATGAACAACTATCTCAAGGCTTAGTAACTTAAAACAACCGAAGGTATGGGATGGTTAAGGTAAGGGATCAGCTTGGTGGTTTTCTTGCTGGTCTTAGCTGGGCTTACTCATGAGTCTGTGGTTTCTAGCTGCTTCTAGAGAAGTTGGTAGGTCAGCTGGGGTTGGCTGGTGCCAGATGGCCTCCCTTAAATGCCTCATAGTTGGCTGGGTGTGGGCTAGGGTACATTGCTTCTCCTCCTGTGGCCTCTAATCCTCTAGCAGGTTACAACATGCCTGTGAAATGGTGGTTTCCAGTTTCCAGGTGCAGCAAGGGAATAAGTACAAGCACTTTCAAACCTCTGCTGTACTTCATGTTTGCTGCTGTCCCATTTAGCAGGTTATGTGGCCAAACTCAGATTCAAAGGGTAGGGAAATAGAATCTCTCTTTTGATGGGAGGATCTGTAATGCTACAGGGAGGGGAAGGATTTGATGCCATTTTTTTTTGCCATCTACTACAGGACTCTAGGCTGAGTGTAGACTGTAAGGATGTGGAGAGGGGGAAAGGAGGGCAGTAAAGATAATTTTTGTTTACTTCACAGCTCTTCGTGGTACTGCCCCTAACTTGGTCTGAGTGCCACTGTGTAGTAAAAAGAAATGTGGCAGACTCAGAAACTAAAGTTAACACCAGAAATTACTGGGTAAAGGAAAGCTAGTACAGGAAAGAAGTGTGGTGATTAGGGAATATGTATTGCAAAATTTTTTTTTTTAAGATTTTATTTATTTGAGAGAGAGAGAGAACTTGAGTGGGGGTAGGGCGGTGGGCAGAGGGAAAAGCAGACTCCCCACTGAGCAGGGAGCCCAATGTGGGACTCCATCCCAGGACCTGAGATCATGACCCAAGCTGAAGGCAGACACTCAACCAACTGAGCCACCCAGGCGCCCCACAAAAACTTTTATATGTTGCACAAGACTTAGCTCTACATAGTATTTCAACTTAGTCCAGTAATGTAGATCTAGCATTACCCCCCTGTTAGGAAAATTGGGTTATAGATATTATGCAATTCATAAAACTATATGCAAAGAGCTTGAGAAAACCAGAAGTCATGCTTATTAAAGCTGAAATCAGACATTGATGAAAAGGTATCATTTCCCTTATTGTTGGGGACAATTGTGCCAGGAGTAGACATCTTACAATGGGTTCTTTTTTACCAGCTTTGTCAAGAAAATAAAAGGACAATGTATGTGGCCAATATTACAGAATTGTGCATGCAGGAACCTTAATGAGATGATTAATGATCTAAGCAGAGCATCATTTCGATGGGAGGAGGTGGTGAAATGGTGCGAGGGAGCTGCTTTTCCTGCACTGAGTTCATCTATCGAGGGACTAGATGGCAAGTGGAGCCAAGGGAAAAACTTGGCTCATTCTCTCCTTACCTTCACCTTATCTTCTCTTTGCTGGGTAGTGTCAGATCTTGAGGCCCCTGAATCCCAATTTCCTCCCAGTAAAATGAGGACAATAATATCTGTCGCTTAGGCTGTTGAGCAATCTGCCTTAAAATTGAGGCGTGGACTTTACATCACCCAGAATTCCTGTACCTCTCTTGTCTTTTGTGTTTATTCACTGATGTTTTTAAAATTAAGACTGAATTTTTTTTAGAGCTGTTTTAGGTTCACAGTATAACTGGGGAGAAACTACAGAGATTTCCCATGTGCCGCTTGCCCTCACAGAGGCATAGCCTTCCTATTATCAATATCCCCCACCAGAGTGGTACCTTTGTTTGATTTTAAGTTTTAATTTGAAATTATTTCAAACAGGGGCGCCTGGGTGGCTCAGTCATTAAGTGTCTGCCTTTGGGGTCCTGGGGTCGAGCCCCACATCTATCCCTGTTCTGTGGGAAGCCGGCTTCTCCCTCTCCTACTCCTCCTGCTTGAGTTCCCCCTCTCACTGTCTCTCTCTCTCTTTCTGTCAAATAAATAAATAAATCTTAAAAAAAAAGGAAATTATTTCAAACATATGAAAAAGTTGAAATAATAAAAGAGGGCTCCCATATACCCTTTATACAGATTCAACAATTTTGGATACTTCGCCATGGTTGCTTTATTATATTGTCTCTCATTCTTTCCAAATATACATCATTTTAACTTATTTTCATAAACCATTTGTAAGTAGATTGTAATGTCATTCCCTTTGACCTCTTATTGTTCTATTGTGTATTTCTTAAGGAAAATAATACTCTCTTACATTGCCATAGTATAGTTGTCAAATTCAGGAAATTTAACAATGAAATGATATTTTTATCCAATCTATAGTTCATAATCCAATTTGTCATTTGCCCTCATAATGTCTCTTATAGCACTTTTTATCTTCCAATATGGTATTCAGTTCAGGATCACATATTGCAATTTGTTATCATATTTCTTTAGTATCCAAATATGAAATATTTCCTCAGTTTATCTTTGATGATATTGATATTTTCAAAAAATACAAGACTGCTACTTTATAGAATATTCATTACTTTGGGTTTGTCTGGTGTTTTAGGATGATTGGACTCAGACCACATGTCCCCAGATGCATATAACGTCAGCAATGTGTCCTTCTTAGGGTACCACAACTGGTGGCATACAAAGTCTGCCTTCCCCTTATTGGTGATGATAATTTGATCACCTAATCAAAGTGTTTTCTGGTTTCCCCACTGTATAGTTACTATTTACTTCTTTCAACCACTAAATAATCTGTGGGGAAATACTTTGGGGCTATGCACATATTTTGCTTCTTATCAAACTTTTCCTCCTGGATTTCATATCCATACATAAGTCTTGTCTGAATGAATCTTTTTTTTTTTTAAGATTATTTATTTATTTATTTATTTTTGTGTGAGAGAGAGAGAGAGAGCAGAAGTGAGCACAAGTGAGCTGGGGGTGGGGGGAAGCAGGCTCCTGCTGAGCAGGGAGCCTGATGTGGGACTCCATATCAGGACTCCAGGGTCATGACCTGAGCTGAAGGCATCTGCTTAACCAAGTGAGCTACTTGCAGGGCTTTCTTTGGCTACTTCATTCCATAATTTTATTTCTTTCTTTTCTGTAGTAGGAACGTGGCTGCCAGGGACATCATCACATTATTCATTTTCTCAGTCTTACAATATCCACAAAATAGTTTCAAATTGCTGCAGTAATATCACAATGAAAAACAAACCTACCAGAAAGAGTTCAAGATTTGTCTGCAGTTCTTTTCTTCCCTAGATTATGGGTATAAAGTCAAATGCTGTGCTCAAAATTTCCTTGGATTGTTTCACTTTTCCCCCTCTGTATGATATTTATCCTCTCCTATCCTAGACATGGTTATTCAATTAAAATACAGTTGTGTTAATTTGTTTCTCTGACCATTAAATTTTAGGTTTTTTTCCCTCCTCTACTCTGTCTTCCTGAATCTAATATCTATGGCCTACTCTATTAGCCTGCTAGGGCTGCCGTAACAGAATACTATCAACTGGGTGGCTTAAGCAACAGAAATTTGTTTCTCATGGTTCTGGAAGCTGGAAGTCCAAGATCAAAGTACGTACCGGCTGGGTTTCTAGTGAGGCCTATTTTCCTGGCTTGTAGATCACCACCTTCTTGTGTGTCTTCACATGGCCTTTCCTCTCTGCACATGCACCCCTGGTGTCTCTTCCTCTTCTTATGAGGGCACCAGTCCCGGTGGATTAGAGTCTCACCCTTTGACTCCGTTTAAACTTAATGATTTCCATAAAGGCCTTTTTTGCCAAGGATATTGAGGGTTAGGGCTTCAACATATGAATTGATGGTGGTGGGGGTGTGTGACAAAAGTTAGTCCATAACACCTACTATCCTTCATATCTCCCACGAAGCTCTTGGAACTGCTTTTGAAACTCATTAAAGCTGCTGACTCCTTTTTGTTCAGTTTCTTCCTTGTTTACCTATTTACTTATTTTTCACATATCCTTCCAATCATTCATTAATCTGCTTATTCAAAAACTATTTGTTGAATACCTATTAAGCACAAGGCACTTTGCTAGACATAGGAGATATAACAGTGAGGAGGAAAACAGAAAAAAGATATGTCCCAGGAGCTTATAGTCAACTGGGGAAGTCTGACATTGATCAAAGAGTCACCCAAATAAAAATTATATTTTTAGTTTCTTAAAAGTGTAAAATTATAATGCAATTGTGCTCCAATGAATATATACAAGAAAGAACAAGGGGGCGCCTAGGTGGCTCAGTTGATTAAGCATCTGCCTTCAGCTCAGGTCATGATCTCAGGGTCCTGGGATTGAGCTTCACGTTGGGCTCCATGCTCAGCAGGAAGTCTGCTTCTCCCTCTGCCCCTACCCCCTGCTCATGCTCACTCTTTCTCATAAATAAATAAGTAAGTAAGTAAATAAATAAATAAAATCTTTAAAAAAAAAAGTATAAGAGAAAAGGATTGGCCTATTTGGTGTGTTCAGGGAAGGTATCTCCAGTAAAATGATATTTATATTGGGATTTTTTTTTTAAGATTTTATTTATTTATTTGACAGATAGAGAAAGATCACAAGTAGGCAGAGAGGCAGGCAGAGAGAGAGGAGGAAGCAGGCTCCCTGTTGAGCAGGGAGCCCAATGCAGGCCTAGATCCCAGGAAGGTGAGATCATGACCTGAGCCAAAGGCAGAGGCTTTAACCCACTGAGCCACCCAGGCGCCCTTATGTTGGGATCTAATAGAAGGCTAAGAGTTAACTGGAAGAAGAGGAATAAAGAATGAGAAGGGGACATAGTGTAAGAGGGAAATGATGATTCCTGGCAAGGAAACAAAACACTCTAAGGACTATCATTTTAATAAACTGCACCAATACCATCAAATATTTTGGCAATAGTTGTGCATTGTTCACTTTTCCCAACTGGAGCAGGGTGTTAGTTCACCACTTATAAGACAGTGTTGCTGTAAATCACACCTGTATGTGGATTGTTCTGTAGATTCATCATCTCTGGTAGCAGTAAGTACCACTAACTGATGTTTCTGTGTTTCTGGGCAATTCTCCTATTGGTGCTGCTCAAAAGCTATTTCAGATCTGGCCCATTTCCCTTGAGCAACGTGCTCTATTAAGCCCCTCTATGAATGAATTTTTCTAGAAGCTAAATACTAATCATCCCATATGCTAGTAAGATTGATGCTGTCTATGCAGTCCCCCACTTTCCCCCTCAGGACCAAACATATCTGTGTCCTTTCTCATTCCTCTCTATTTTCCCTATTACCTCTGTTGAAGAGCTGTTTTTTCTTTTTGATTTTTGTTGTTTATATGCTGATGTAATCCTCTAGTGAAGAGTTGGGGGTGGGGGTGAGGCAGAGATAGGGTCCAGACTAAAAATGCCTTTTTCAGTCTAGGTTGAAAAAAGCCGAAAGATTGTGCATAGTCAGAGTCTGAAATAGGGGGAAGAAATGCTGGCTTGAGAAGCTAGGAAGCAGTCTATGATGGTTGTCAAATTTACAAGGAGGGACTGGTTTGGGGGAGTTGTATTACAAATATAAGAAATTAAAGAGACTCAGAAATAAAAGCAAGATAATTAGGCAGGTTGTGTTTCTGAGATAAGGTTGTTACAACAACCTGCAATAGCTTGCTTTTTTGTACCTTACTCTATACTAGTTAGCTGCTATTATTAATAAACCAGCACAAAATTTAGTAGCCTGAGGTGGTAAGCATTTATTATTCCTCATGAGGCTATGGGTGGTTGGACTTGGCTGATCTTGATTGAGCTTACTCAAGTGTTGATGGTCAGCTTTTGGGTTGCCTGAAGGCTAGTTGGTCTAGGATGGCCTTGGTGGGGGCAACTCAACTTACTCTGCAAAGAGTGTTTCACATCCTTCTAGACAGCTAAACTGGCAATGTTCCTGTGGAGATGGGAAGGGTTCAAGAGGGAAAGTTGAAACATGAAAGCACTTTTTAAAGCCTCTGATTACTTCCTATTTCCTAATGTTGCAATGGGAAAGCAAGTCACATGGCCAGGCCCACTATCAGTTTGGGAGGGAGCCCTGCTAGAGGGCAGGAATATAAGGAGGCATAAAAGATTGGGACCATCAGTGTAACCTATCTACTATATTCTCTATATTATGATATTTCTGTTTCTGTCATGCCCTTGAATCTGTTCTCAATTACCAAGTCTGGTAGACTAGTTTTGGGTCTTATACTCCCTGACCTTCATAGCATTTGACAATACTGACCATTCCATTTTTTTGTTTAAGATTCTTTCTCCTTCGATTTTGATAGCAGCATTTTCTCCTGGTTTTCTTCCTATGTTTCTTATTGTATAGTCTTCTCCTTCCTCATGGCATCCTATTCTTTTTCTTGCTGCTTTAGTTTTGGGTTTCCCAACTATGTGGATTTTAGAGAGTCCACAAACAGCACTTCTTTCTTCATTTCCTAAGTTTAAAATCAGTTGAGGAATAAAACACATAGAGATAAAGACCCACCTTCATCACCGATAAAACTAATTATAAAATGTGTCTTTGAATGGGTATTTACAATGGCGATAAAATACTTAGCTGTAAAATTAAACTCCCTCTCCTAGTCACAGTTTTAGGCACCAAGGAGCAGGGACAATGAATGCCCTAGAGAGGCTGATAGTCAGAGAGAGAGAAAAGAAGAGGCTACATCCTCAGTTCCTTCCCTATAGCTCACCCTGTGGGATGCGATAAGTGGAGAAATAGGCCAAGAACACTATACTAGTGGAATTCCTCCACGTATTAATTTGAGTCCAGTGGAAAAAAGGTTCTTCCCTAATTCCAAAGTTCTGTCATTGATCCTCTTCTATTTTTATTTTAGTCTCTCTAGAAATGCCATTTACACATGCAGTGATTTAGATTACCTATTTATAGTCCCTTTTTCTTTAGTACAGAATTCTGTCCAATATTTCCTAGACTACTGCTTATCTTTTTTAGATGTTGAACATAAGTGAACTTAATACATTCCAAATTGAAATTATTTATTTGTTCATTTAGTCAATAAAAATTATCCAAGACATTTCCAATTTTCCCATTCTGCTTCTTATCTCTGGGCTATCATCTCCCCAGTGACCCAAACCAAAAACCAGAAAGTCCTCCTGAGCTCTCTCCCTTACTTCTCAACATTCAGTCTGCCACCGCAGTCTTATTCATTCAATCTTGTCGATATCTCTTAACTGACTTATTTTACTCCACATAAAACACTAACTTAATTCAGACTCTTGACTTATTTCCTTTAGGTTTATACAAAAGCCTCTTAAATATTCTACCCCCTGCCTCCTATCTTATCTCTTTAATTTATCCTGTATAGTGCACAAGAGATTGTTTCTGGTACACTATATTCTACATCATGAAAAAGAGTGTAGCTTTTAGAGCAGAACCAGCTCTGCCATTTAGTTATATGTCTTTTTTGCAAGTGACTGGATTTCTCTATGTTTCAGGTTTCTTTTTTTTTTAATCTATAAAATGAAGATAATGCCCACCTTATCTGGTATTTAAAAAGATTTACGTGATGTATAAAACATGCTCAAGAACAGCAGCTAGTCTAGTATCATACTCTACTGATGGTTAGCATGACATTATGAGGTAGGCTTTGTGCTAACTGCTTTTGCACCACCTTATTTATCTTCATTTATCTTTGGGTGGATTTTATTATCCCCATTTTATGGATGATGAAATGAAGCACAAGCTGTACGGTCACACAGAAAGTAAAGTGAAAGGGAGTTCAAGCCCAGTCAGTAGGTCTCCACAACACCTGCTCCTAACGACACCATAGTTATTTTGAGAGCTAGGTGGGAAAATGAGAACATTGTGAAATTTAGCCTCTGTCCTTAGCTGCTAGATAAACTTGGGCAAGTTTCTTAAAGTTTTTGAGCATCAGTTATCTATAAAATAAGGATATAATACCTACTAACATGATAAAGAGAGTTAAATAAGATTGAATAATATAGGGGCTCTTGGCTGGCTCTATCCATAGGTCACGTGACCCTGTGAGTTCAAGCTCCACATTGTGGAGCCTACTTAAAAAAAAGAATGAATAATATAAAATGAATAGCACACAGGAGCACTCAATAAAGGAGATCTATGATTATCATTATTTCTAGATTAAAACTGCAGTTACTTAGCTACTCTGTTTAAAAATCCCATTGTCCCTCTGGCTCCAGGGAAAAGTCCACAGTCTTTAGCATGGCACACCAAGCCTTGCATTAATGCCTCCTCCCCTCATCTTCCAGCCTGAGCTTTAATAATAATCACTTGCAGTTCCCCCAATTGTACATTTCTCTCTCATAATTCTCTGCCTTTGCAGCGCTGCATCCTCGGCCTGAAAAAGCTTTCCTCTTTCTCTTGTTCCCACCCAACCATTTTATCTTCTGCCTAATTCTCATTCTTTAAGGCTGGGATTCCCCTGCCTTAAAGACCGACTTCCCCGCCCTCACCCCCCACCCCCATTTTTTAACAAAGCGGTATTTGGTGAATATCTCCAACTCTTCCAATCATGGCTGGACATCATTTTTTAGATTGCTTTGTAAGTGTGCAGAGGTCCATAGAACTTCATTTCACAACTGTTTACTGGTCATTTCCCCCTCCCTAGACTGTGAGCTACTGGAGGGACAAAGATCGAGTCTTTTCATTTTGGTATTCCAGGACTTAGCACAGTGTAGGCACTCAGTGACTGTCGGATGTGTGAAGATTAAATGCAATAATCAGAGGCACAGTAGAGCCTGGTTCTTGGCAGGTGCTAAATAATAAATATTTTCTATAATAATTTTTGCACAGTATGTTTATTATATACTATGTTCTATTTTAATAATATTTATTTAATTATTTATAATTTTAAGGTGAAGTTTTGTGGCTCAGCATTCTTAATTATTTATAATTTTAAGGTGAAGTTTTTGTGGCTCCGTATTACCCTTTATTCCCCTGTACACATTTTAGTATTTCAGCAACATGTTTAGGGAAGTCTCTCTGCTACAGTTTATTCTACATTCTCACTTACCAGTTGGAAGTACTTATAAAGTTATTCTGGAAAGTGCTTATTTTCCTCATGGTTCAGAGATAGTGACAGTCGCCAGTTATTTGGATTTTTTTAAAGCACAATTACTAACCAAATGTAATGTCTTTTGTTAAGTTATTAACTAATCTAGAATATGGACATTACCACTAAATCAAACTAAGACGAATCAGCAAGGATTATACAAGAATTACATAAAGAAATAAACATGACAAGCAACACAAGAAAGGTGGCAATCTTTTAGAAAGGTATAGTTTGCTAATCTGACTGTGTCTTCTCTTTTGACAAAGATTCTGTGGTGGGAGCCCCTGCAGAGAGAGGGTGGAGGAGGAACCCAGGACCCGCAGGGACACAATTTAAATGTTTTGACAGCTTAGTCAGAGAGTGAATTGCTGCAGGCATTTGCACATTTTAACCCCTGCTGTAACAGCTAGAATTCTTGCTTGCACTATCCAAATCCAAGAATTAGCTCTTTGGAAAGCTGAACACCTCATGCCCGCCACAAGAAAAAAAAAAAAAGTGAAAAGTATTAGGTGGGGCACCTGGGTGGCTCAGTGGGTTAAAGCCTCTGCCTTCAGCTCAGGTCATGATCTCAGGGTCCTGGGATCGAGGCCCGCATCAGGCTCTCTGCTTGGCAGGGAGCCTGCTTCCTCCTCTCTCTCTGCCTGCCTCTCTGCCTACTTGTGATCTCTCTCTCTCTGTCAAATAAATAAATAAAATCTTTAAAAAATAAAAATAAAAAAAATAAAGGAAAACCCTCTTTAAAAAAAAGAAAAGTATCAGGTGAACAAGAAATTAAATAAACTCAAATCTCTGTTAGATGGCAAGAATTTATTTTATTTTAATTTTCATGCTTCCTTTCTTCATTAGGCTGTTATCCCAGGCATAACCAAGAGTGCTAGAGCACTGTGCCTTATTCTCTTGGGCTCAATGTGTAAAATTTCAGCAACACATTCTGGCAGGATGAGCAGATTTAATGGTAAGGAGTTAAAAAGTCTGCTATGATTTAGTCCCAAAGTTGACTGAGTTAGTGCTTTGTAATTTGTAGATGCTTCCGGTCATTTTTTTTTGTCAAAACAGTGCTTATTGGAAGAGAAAAGTCAATAGGTAATTGTTTCTCATTGTTAGAAAAAAGCATGGTTTTTTAGGATGGCAGGACCTTTCTCTCTGTCTCTCCCTCTTCCTGTCACCCTCTCTTGCTCTCAATAAGTAGAAATAAGGGTAAAAAGAGAAAGGAAAAGAGGAATGTAGCATTGTATTCTGCAAGTAGGATTTTTTTTCTTGGTCTGACTGTTGTTTGAAATGAAATCTAGTAGCACTAAGCCTCATTATAAAATTTCAACTTAACAATTCACAATCACCTACCACTATGTTAGGCATAGAGGAGAATTTAAGAGTTACAAAACAATGTCCATCTGTCCTATCTCCCTATAAATGAATTAGGCAGGAGTGTACATTTCAGCAAAAATGTCTATAATTTATTCAAAAAAATTTTCCCTCCTTTTTCTAAGGTTTTATTTAAATTCTAGT
This sequence comes from Ailurus styani, assembly GCA_002007465.1. Lineage (NCBI taxonomy): Eukaryota > Metazoa > Chordata > Mammalia > Carnivora > Ailuridae > Ailurus > Ailurus styani. The sequence continues at coordinate 517,423 of LNAC01000229.1, read as the reverse complement.
TAACCTACAGTGTAATATTAGTTTCAGGTGCAGAATTTAGTGATTCAGCACTTACAGATAACACCAGTGCTTATTACAAGTGCCCTCCTTAATACCTATTATAATTTATTTTTAAACTAGTAAGAATTTTTGTGAATAAACAAGGCCAGCATTATATCATTTAGAATGAATCCTCTCCCTGAAATATTATACTTAATTGTATTATGAAATAAATTTTAAAGTTTTGGAGAACTTTGGTTTCTAATAAACTGCAGTATTTCTTTCTTTCTTTTTTTTTTTAATATTTTATTTATTTGACAGAGAGAGATTACAAGTAGGCAGAGAGGCAGGCCGAGAGGAAGCAGACTCCCTGCTGAGCAGAGAGCCCTTGTGGGGCTTGATCCCAGGACCCTGAGATCATGAGCAAAGGCAGAGGCTTTAACCCACTGAGCCACCCAGGTGCCCCCGCTTCTCTTTCATTACTCTTGTTCTTTTCTATGGCTTTTTTTTTTTTTTTAAGATTTATTTATTTGACAGAGAGAGAGAGAGAGAGAGAGATCAGATCACAAGTAGGCAGAGAGGCAGGCAGAGAGAGAGGAGGAAGCAGTCTCCCTGCTGAGCAGGGAGCCTGATGCGGGCCTGGATCCCAGGACTCTGAGATCATGACCTGAGCTGAAGGCAGAGGCTTTAACCCACTGAGCCACCCAGGTGCCCTTCTATGGCTTTTCATGTAGAATTACTAAAACTCCATGATTTGCTTTCACTTGACTTTAAAGTAGTGAAAGAAAATAACTCAGAAGTGCCAAAAACATAGAGAATCAAGCAGTCCAGGGGCGAACTTGTCAGGTTGGTGGTTTTCAACAGATGGTTTCATGGGACTAGTTTGAATTTTTTGTTCTTTTAAAATTGTAAGACAGCCCTATTATCTTAGGTACCTGTTTCTAGCAGTTCATACTTGCCTTTAAACCGCTCTTTCCATTGTAATGGACTTAAGTGGTTGCTCAGCCATGAGAACAAATAAGCCTCCTTAAGTACTTAACTCACTGCAGGAGAAAGACTTCCAGAAGGTTTATTATGTGTCACAGCTAGAGTCAACACTCAAACAATGGAAGAGAACCTCACCAAATATTTTTAATGGAGACTAATTAAGGGGTAAACAAGAGGAATGGAAGCTGCAAGTTGTAGAAGTGTAGAGGTGGGAATAACAGTGGGAAAGGTTTTTACTCCCCCAGTTTCACAACTTTCATGGGAACAATTCTGCAGCTTCAGAGCTGTGTTTGACCAACTGAATTTGGGAAGGGATTATGGTGAGTGGATTTTAATGTCGGCGGCTACAAGTTTTTATGACCTTTATTTTCTCGAACGTTTGTTTTCTTCATCTCATGCCAGGGTGGAAGGGAGGTATTTACAAAAAACTCCTGAAGAGCTGTCAAAATGTGTTCACTCATATAGTTATACTTACATTTATATGTTCACTCAAGCTTCTTTGGAATGCTCACTTTGGGTCAAGTACTGTATTAGTCAATACTTTGGCACACTTTCGAGTTTTGTGACTTAAACTGGGGTGGAGTGGGGTGAGGTGAGCGAGGATGATGATGAAGGTGGAAGAGACATACTTTCATGACCAGTATGATATTCGGTGCAAGAAATATTCTCAGTGTACTCTGGTACAGACAATAGGTAATGGAACTTGCTGAGTCATGTTTGGACATATCTATGTTTTTGAAGGACAACTGCTGAGTTCACATAAGAACTCCTATTTAAGTATTTCACTTGGGTTTCATTTCATTATATAATGATAAGTTAATTAAGTGCTTTGTTTTTCAAAACAGTATATTAATTATAACATTATGGATTTGGTCTCAGGAGGTCTTGGTATTGTGTATGCAAGCTACGTTAACACTGTTTAATCTCTGCTAGAGATTGCCCTCCAAGAACCTTTAAAACTTTCTATGCTAACCAGAAAAATAGTCAAATGTAGGTTTATAGCTACTTCATTCAGCTCTAACAAATAACTGCATGTCAATGATACACCAAAAGCCTACAAAGATGAATGAGATTGAATTCCTGGTGGAAATAAGTACAAGATACAGTGTAAAGTTAAAAAAATTGCTAAATAATATGTAGTACATGCACCCATTTATCAATAGCAAGGCACATACATATGCATAGAAACATGTGGGACTGGACTGAATTGTTTGTTTTTTGCTTTGAGATTATACTGGTTTATTTTAGAAATAGAGAAAGAGAGCATGAGTGGAGAATGGAGCAGAGGGAGAGGGACAAGCAGACTCTGTGCCGAGCATAGAGCCTGACTCTGGGCTCCATCCCAGGATCCTGAGGTCATGACCTGACCAAAGTTAAGAGTCTGATGTGCAACCAGCTGAGTCACCCAGCGGCACCCAGACTGAATCGTTAATAGCGTTTATCTCTGGAAAATAGCATTCCTGGTTTCCAAAATCACCTCACGTCTCTGGGGGTTTTCGCTATCCACAGGGAAATGGCGGTTCGGCCATTATAGATACATTACACATCCCTGCCCCTTGCTGACCTCAGCTAGTGGGTCCGGGGCAGGCATCAGAACAAGGGAGAACCAAAGCATTACCTAGAGTGAACCAGTTTAGAGTCTCTCTAATGGGGGTTTGTAATTTGGACACAGAAATGCAGATGAGTTGATAAATTTGCTAGAGCTGGCTGTGTTTAGGTCATGGGAGTGAAGGAACAGAAAAAACTAGGCTGGGAGTGGAGGAAGAATATTTCCTGATCTCGTTCCAATTTCTAAGACTCAGCTGTGGAAGTCTGACTGTATTTTCTGCCTTCGAGTCCTTCGAAATACTTCTGATATTTTTTTCTTTTTAAATAAAGAACACCTCTCTATACGTATTCAGTTTGAGTAGAATTCTTTCAATTAAGAAAACTTACACAGTTTTTTTGCAAAAGTGATTTCCTCTTTTTGTAAAACTCAATTCTGTTGTCCTAAGGTAACATCTATTGCTGTTATGTGATAGCTGTTGAAATATGGCCAGTTTTGATTCCTTCCAAATAGAAATACAATGCTTGTGGTTTCAACATATTTTAAGGCCACTATTTCTAAGCAAAACATTTAGAAAGACTTCAAAGTTTTCATCAGTCCTAGACAGAACATCTGAAGAAACAGTATTTCCATTGCTAAATATAAGTGAATCAGAAATGACATTATTTCCTCTGAAAAATTCCAGGGAATATTTTTTCCCTATGTATTTATGTATATAATGTTTTAAGCACTTCTGAATTTAACCTTGTATTCCAGTCTTCAAATTTATTTATTCTTTGTACTCTGTAATTTTTTTTTACCTCATTGTATAAGTAAAATGCCAAACTATTCTTCTCAGATGTCCACAAATGGATAATTGAATAAACCTGTTAAGCCATTGTATTTAAGATTTCTTAATAAGATCCATAAATACCATTTAGAGTTGTTTTTATTAGATTGAAAACACTGTGGGAAAATAAGATTATAGGACACATAATATTAGCCTACTGGAAAAAAGTATTTTAATGGACTAAAGTGAACTCCTATTATCAAGCTAAGTTTGTATACTTCTCAGAGTTCTATTTTTCTAAAAAGGAAAACTCTTTAACTTGGAACATTCATCAATTTAAAGATGAAAAACAGCTGAAATTAGAATTTGATATATATAATGCATTTCAGCTTCCTGTACTCAATTTTGAGTCTTCCTGAATTTAATTTGATTTTCCTGTACTCGATTTGATACATACAGTAAGTTTATTATGACATTGTTTATTATGACAATTGGTTTATTTTTGATGAATGTTGCTATGAAATTTTCTCAGTAACTACCACAAAATCCCTAAACTCTTGAAAAGCAATGGACTAATTTCATTCAAAGGCAAAATTCTTGACTTACTCTGAGTTCCATATATTTTATTTACATTTTTAGTTTCTACAATTATCCTTCTTGGTTCATATTACAGAGTCATCCAGAAATCACGTGGGTTCATCTTTGTTAAAAAAAAAGTAAAAATATAACAGATGCATTGTAGTAATAATATAACAATTTCTGTTGCAGGCAAAAAGGATCATTCAGGCATGTTAATTGAGCCAGCAGCATTTCACCATGCTAACAAATATACTCTATTGCATCTTCCTGAAATTTGTATTATAGCATATGTGATAACAGGAATGATGTGGTAAAATGTTTTATATTTTGGGGAAACAACCTTTTTCATATAATCAACTTTATCTTAAATTGTAAATGTATTTTTATTTTTCAGATAAACTTAGGAATAACTATGTATAATTTGAAGAAGACATAAGAGGCCAATTATTTTGAGAAGAGATTGCTTTGGGTATAGGCTTTCACTAGATTCAGTTTTCATGGGTTAATTTCTTATTTTCTAAGAACAGATCAGTTGGACACTTATGAAATAACTTTTTCTTAATGATAATTTCCCCATAGTATCAAATTTTCATTACATCTGTACTGTAAGCACTAAATATTTTAATTTTTAATTAGCATCAGTAAGTATTTTAGTAAAATTAGAACTTATAACTTGCTTTGTTTTGGTAAATGTAATAGCCACTAATCTTAATTGCTAGATTTTGAATAGCGTGACTTTCACTTTAGTTTATTTGGGCATTCTTTTTATTATTTTTTCACATCATCCTTTTTTTTTAATAGATTTTATTTATTTATTTGACAGAGAGAGATCACAAGTAGGCAGAGAGGCACGCAGAGAGAGAGGAAGCAGGCTCTCTACTAAACAGAGAGCCCTATGCGGAACTCAATCCCAGAACCCTGGGATCATGACCTGAGCCGAAGGCAGAGGCTTAACCCACTGAGCCACCCAGGTGCCCAATCACATCACCTTTTAATTATCTTCTATGATAAATTTTTTAAAAAATCTTTTTTGGTCTTTCCTTAAAGGAGGATTTTCTGTATGCAAAGTAACTCGTTCCACTAACATTTAGGTCTTTCCTCTGGTACCACACAGTTATGAATTCTTTTGGTTGCAAAGATAGAATAGAGAAAGAACAAGAGACAGATAAGAGAAAAGGAAAGGAGGAGAAAAATAGGGAGAATGAAATGCAAACAGGTGAAGAAATTTTATTTGACAGAAGGAGGAATAAGTAAAAACATTAACTTTGAAGAAAAAAAATAGATTAAAAAGATTAGGAGATAGATATTAAAATAAAAAGACATCATAGGATAATGTAAATATTCTATGTTATTCATTTTAGTGAAAGCAAACATAATCTCATGAATAAAAAGAAGTTAAATTCTCCTAGATGTTAATGTCAAAATATCTATTCGGACTTGTCATAAAAGCATAATCTTGCACCATGAAAATATTCTGATATTTTTTTTGTAAATATAATTCTCTGGGACAGGAAACTCCAAATGACATCAATTTCATGTTTCAATTACAAACAAAATTAAAATTATTTAAGAATAAAAATAGGATGCATCTTCATTTAGAAGCCAGATGTCTTATTAAATATAATTTCCTCTGTTGGCTGCTTTATATTAAGGGTAGATTTAAAACAAGAACAGCTTCTGTGAAATATAATTATACCCCTTGTGTGGCTTTCATTGTCATGGAGGCTGGAATATGAAACTAATTGACAGAAAAATCTGCAAAACAGTTTTTCTTTTCTTTATCTAAAAGAGTTGCTTAACTCTTAAATCAGCTATCATTTTCTTTTGCTATTCTAGAACCTTGTATTGTCTAGATTATGTTGGATTGATTGATACAGTCATTCAGTTTCCTGTTACAACTTTTTCAGAAAAAGCCTCTCATTGCCCTAACATTCAGTCATCACATAATTTGGTGGAGAGTTCACATTATTTTACAGTTTTCTTAGTCTTATGAAAGCTCTAAGACGGAGGCAGTACTATTAAAGACAGAAGCATAGTTACATCTGGTGTTTGGGAGTTAAGAGTTATTTTTGTTTCTTTCTACGTGCCCATTCTGATGAAAGAGTGATTTCTTTTGCCTATAGATTGTTTTGATTTTGCTCCTTCTCCTCTTTTAAAAAAACTTCTTAAAGCATATAGCTCTCAATGGAAGGTATCTGCTATCTTCTTTCTGGTACCTGCATTTAATGAGACTGGAAATTATTGGCCATTGGAAAATCTTGGCAGTAAGTGATGGCCTGGTTCTTCAAATAAAGTTCACTCAGGTGCTCTCTGTCCACAGGACAGAATCATAGGATCCAGAAGCTGGTTACATGGTCTACCAACCATCCAATACTTGCTTTCTAAGTTTCTAAGTGTTCATACAGTTCATGTCTGGACACTGGCACTGATGAAGTGCTCGTGACTTTCAAGGTAGCCCATTCCACTTTTGGACAACTCTGTTAGACAGTTCTTTATTTGATTGTGCTGAAGTCTTTCTAAAACTTTTGTTTACCAATCACACTTCTACTTAATGGCAATACAGGAACTTCTATTCTCCCACATAATAACCCTTTCTATATCAGAAGACAGGTGCTCTGCTCTCTGAATCTTTTCTTTCCCAGATTTAACATTCACTGTTTCTTCACTGGTATTTCATATGAGTTCCCTGACCAGCCTGGTCAATCAGGAATTTTTTTTTTTTTTTTTTTAAGATTTTATTCATTTGACAGAGAGACACAGAGAGAGAGGGAACACAAGCAGGGGGAGTGGGAGAGGGAGAAGCAGGCTTCCTGCAGAGCAGGATGCCTGATGCGGGTCTCAGGGCTCCATCCCATGATCCTGGGATCAGGACCTGAGCCCAAAGCAGATGCTTAACGACTGAGTCACCCAGGCGCCCCTCAATCAGGAATTCTTAATCCTACATCTGCTATTGCTGTTTTTATCAAGACATTTTGAAAACATTCAACTTTTTAGTCAACTATTTTTTCTATTTAATAAGGGTCTTTCAAAATCTATTTTGTATGATGAAATATTCAAAATGCAAAAAAAGTTCTTTCAGAATCTGCTTTGTATCATGAAATATTCAAAATGCAAAAAAGGTATATGTATCTGGACTGTCAAATAAAAAACAAATCCAGAATTAGTCAGGAGAGGCTTTATGTGAGAGGATTATTGCAAGATAGGGAAACGAACTATTGCAATAGACAGAATGTTTTGAGCCACAGGCATCTCAACAGTCAGGCAAAAAAGGACTTTGTTTTGCCGAAAGGTGTGGGGAAGTGGGATGAAAGACTAGCAAAACTGCATAGTAGATTAGAGAACATTCTACCCTGAGGCTAGTCCGTTCTGAGGAGGGTGTGTGAAGTATGAGTTGTCTGCTTGCAGAAGTTCAGGGACCTGGAATTGGGAGAAAGGCTTAACCACAGTTTGATCAACATGTGTTTTGTTCTTACTGTTCCACTGGGTCAAGGAGTTCAGCTAAGCATTTATGAGGCAAAAAATGGCAATTTGGAAGATCTATATCTGGTTATATCTAAGATAAACAAGGGGGCATCTGTGATATTATCTAGTATACATGGAGACCAGTGGTTCTTTGCAGTAAGCCATTTTCCCAGAACACAAGAGTGGGTAGGGAGATTTCTTCAGCCATCACTGTTTTCCAGGATTACAGGCTTCAGTAAAAGTCAACATTGTTACTATTCACTACCTGATTTAACAAATGTCAACTTTTTTTTTAAACCAAATTTGTTTTAAAAACAGTTAAAAAATATGTATTACAGACACAGTGAACCCTCACAACTTAATTTCCTTTCTCCCCAAAGTTAACTGCTATTGGTAGGTACATATATATTTCTTTTTTCATGAGGTTGGGTTTATTTTAGTATATTTATAGGCCATTTAGTTTTTTATTTTTGCAAGATAGCTATTCATATTCTTTGTCCATTTTCCTTTTGAGTTGTTTTTCTTTTCTTAGTGATTGGAGATATTCTTTATGTTTCTGCATACTAATTTCTTTGTTGATGATATACTTTGAAAACATCGATACCTAATCTTTTGCCTATGGTATCTTTTACACACACACACACACACACACACACACAGTTTTATATTTGAATGTGGCTAAGTGTTTCAGTCAGCTTAAGTTAAATCATGCTGTGATAACAAAACTCCCAAATCTCAGGGTTTACTGCAACAAAAGTTTATTTCTCACTCATATTCACACAAACAGTTTCTGGCTGCTCCACATCTTCACTTTAGGGACTACAGATGAAGACATGGCTCCTATCTTGAACATGGTCTTCTTATAGCAGAGAGAACAGTCTGCAGACCCACAGAAGTCTCCTAAGCTTCTCTTAGCAAGGGATGCATATCACTATTGATGAAAGCAAGTGTTTGGGTGAGGGTATATAATCTCCCACAGTTGAACCTGGTAGGGAGGGTCAGCAGATATTTTCACAGTGGTGCATTCTACCATTCCAATTTTCCCAATCTGATCCCTTCTTTGTGGTTTGTGCCTTTTATGCTATGTCTAAGAAATAATTTCCTAATAAAATTTCATAAAAATACTTTCTTATATTTTTGGAAGACTTGATTTTTCATATTTGTGTTTTTGATCTATCTGGAATGTATTTTTGGGTATGGTGTGAGATAGAGATCTAAGTTCATCTTATTTTTTCTTATGGATAATCAAATATGTCTACCAGAATTCATTGGCTATTCTACCCCTTATGATATTCTTAACGTGACCTGTGCCATATATCCAGTTTCCATGTATATGTGGTCTCTTTCTGGCATCTCTAATAGGTTCTGTTTGTCTATTTGTATATGCCTATGACAAAAAATAAAATAGGTATATATTTTTAAATTCAGAAATATATCCAAGTATGGTTCAGCCTTCGGGTTTTAATTACTCAAGGGATAATTTTTCTTTAACCTGAGATCTAGATTGAAATTATTTCCTCATTTGCCTATGCCATTGGGTGGAGTTTTTGTTTTGTTTTCTCATAGATTTCCTATCATGTAGAAAGCTTGTTCCATCTTTCCTGGGTCTGCCCTCCAGATCCATGTTATCTGCCTCTTTACTTATATCTGTGGCTTTGAGTTCCTGCTTCATTTCAGGCACTTGAGATTCACATTCTTAATTTATTTTTATTTACCCAGCTATGTAAATTAATTTGGGACTTATATTTTATCCAGCATTTTGTTATGTTGGTAATGTGAGAAGAGTGTACAGCTCAGTCTGGCCTGTTGCTGAAAACCATAAGAGACTTTTTTTTTTTTTTTTTTTTTTTTTTT
>LNAC01000229.1:494225-508112 GCA_002007465.1 Ailurus styani | reverse complement strand
TGTGGGCCTCGATCCCAGGACCCTGGGATCATGACCTGAGCCGAAGGCAGCGGCTTTAACCCACTGAGCCACCCAGGCGCCCCATAAGAGACTTTTAAAAGTTGAAAATTTATGGGTGCCTGGGTGGCTCAGTTGATTAAGCAACTGCCTTCAGCTCAGGTCAAGGTCCTCGAGTCCTGGGATCGAGTCCCACATCAGGCTCCCAGCTCCATGGAGAGTCTGCTTCTCCCTCTGACCTTCTCCCCTCTCGTGCTCACGCTTTCTCTCTCTCTGTCAAATAAAGAAATAAAATCTTAAAAAAAAAAAAGTTGAAAATCTACAATATTCAAGTGAGGGAAGATCTAATTATATTTAGTGGTAACCTGATTAACAAAAAGATCTGTATTTTACAGATCGTAAATCATGTCAGGGTGTCTCAAGTTATATATTGAAGCAACTAGCTTTTAAAATTAATTAAAAAGCTATTTGTTTAACCCAAGCTATTTTGATAGGCATACTCAGCTTATAGGAAATTCTCTGGCATTTGTCCTCACTATGGCGTGTTGAGTTTAATGTCTCTGCCAATTTTCTCTAATTATTCTCAATAAATATCAGAATCATAATGGGAGTCTTTCATATTTCAGTGTGTGTGTGTGTGTGTGTGTGTGTGTGTGTGTGTGTGTGTGTAGAAGAGAAGGAGGAAGTAGGAATTAGGGAAAGGGAAGAGGGAAGGAAATACTTCTTTTGTTCTTGACCTCTCCCTATAATATGCTTCCCTACTTGTAACAATTTCTCTCCCTTACAAGCTTAGAGCAAAAATGAATATTATGTGTAGCCCAAGTATCTGATGCCTGGATGAGCCCTAACCACTTAATAGAAGATCTAATTACCTACCTTCCCTAAACAAGAATCAACTTGCTTTGGTACATTTGTGCTGCATGTTAGTCATTCCTGTTTCTAGCCTGTTCTCTCTTGTTTAGTTACTAGACATGGTTTTAGTTCTGCCTTGGGCCTCTGCATGCTCCACTTGTTTTAATAATGCAGTGGATAAATATGCCGACTCTGGAGCCAGGTGGTCTTGTTTCAAATCCTGGCTTGACGCTTATCAGCTGTAGGATCTTGGACATCTCAATCTTTCTGTATTTCAGTCTCCTCACCTGTAAAATGGATATAAAACTAATAGCTACCTCATTGGGTTGTGGGGATTATGTAGTAAGTGGGTTGTCCAATATCCTCAAATTTCTTTTCCACTTTTGTACATGCATGTTTCAGATGAAATGTCACTTCCAAGCCAGCACCTGGTGTCTTTGTTGTCATCTGCTCTTGCCTGTCGAATCTGCATTATTTATATTATTCTAACACCTAAAGTACTTGGGAATTTTTTGTCCCTTGTCGCCTCTTCCCCCAGCCTTTAACCAATGACTGACACTTTCAGGTTATCTTCATCTTCCTTGACCCCTAGCCATCAGACACACCTGGGTGATATGTAACTAACTCTGAGATATGTTTCACACCAGTGGTCCCATGAGGTTGAGCTATCCTCTGATGTGGCTTACACCTTTCCTTATGCTGGGCTGTAAGTGTTCAAATAGCTGTATTGTGTGAAATTCTAGAAAACTAGCTTTGCCATGAAAATGTTATTATAGTGGAATTATAGGTAGGCTATTGTGATTTTGTCTCTGGTCATAAAAAAAGTAAAGCAGTGAAATTCACACCCCAAGGGTATCTGAAGATGCAGAAGCAGAGATAAATGAGCCATTTCAGTTACTATAAAATAAGACTCTGGGTCTCCCCCATCCCATCTTTCATTTGTAAATTAAGTAATATTCCAAGTGGAAGCCTGATGTGGGGCTCAATCCTAGGACTCTGGGATCATGACTTGGGCCAGAGGCAGAAGCTTAATGGGCTGAGCCACCCAGGCACCCAAGACTGTCTTTTTCTTGCCTGTATATTCTCTTGTCTATATATTCTTGCCTCCTTTGTCATATAAGCGTGGGTTTATTTCTGGGCTCTGTCTTCTCTTCCATTGACCTATGTGACTATTTTTGTTTTTTAGCTTGAATTTGTATTCTAAGTTTTTAAAGTAAATAGGAGGCATATGTTTATGTTACCTTTATGACCATAATTACATTTATTATTATCTTTTAATTAGTACCTATTGGTCAGCTCAGAGCTCCAGAAGATTTTGATGGATTATAGGAATAGAAAATTTTCATGGAAAATTAGATCTGGAGATAAGAAATCAAGCCTCCAAGAACAAGAGACAAACAACAAGGGGTTAGTAGATGTAATAGCAGAAAATGCCCATTTAGGGCACCCGGGTGGCTCAGTGGGTTAAAACCTCTGCCTTCAGCTCAGGTCATGATCTCAGGGTCCTGGGATCAAGCCCCACATTGGGCTCTCTGCTCAGCAGGGAGCCTGCTTCCTCCTCTCTCTCTGCCTACTTGTGATCTCTCTCTCTCTGTGTCAGATAAATAAATGAAATCTTAAAAAAAAAAAGAAAGAAAATGCCCATTTATAATAGTGATAAAATATGAAATTCCTGGGAATGAAGTAAACAAAAATTTGCAAAGTCTATGTGAAAAAATTAAAATATCACTAAAGAATACAAAGAAAACTTGGAAAAATGTTAAGGAATACCATGCTCTTGGATAGGAAGACAATATTATAAAACTGACATTTCTCCCTAAGTTAATCAATTAATTTAAGCTAAAGTACTAGTAAGGTATTTTTGTTTTAACTAGACAAGTTGACTCTAAATTTAATATGGAAAAATGATCAAGGAACTATAGCCTAGAAAATTCTAACAAAAAAGAAGAAAGAGAGAGAGATTTGGGAAGGATTTGCTGGCCACATATTAATATGTGTATGCCACAGTAAAGCTAAATTAATTAAAAGTGTGGCCCTGGCATTTGAACAAAAAGAATGGAAAATTAAGAAATAGAGTTAAATTTATATGGGATTTTAATATAAAAGTGGAATTTCAAATCAATAGTGGAAAGATACTTTGTTCAATAAATTGTTAAGGGACATTGGTTAGTTTCTTCAAAGAAAGATTAAAAGGTGACCCTTGTCTTCCCCAAAATAAATCCAGATAGGTTGCAGGCATAAATATTAAAATGTGAAAACATAATAGTATCAGAGGAATAATGGGAGATGATTTCATAACCTTGGTATTTGGAAGGCCTTTCTACAAATGACATACCCCCCCCGAAATTCATTAAAATGATTTAATTCAACTTTATGAAAATTCTAAAAAAAAGCCAAAAGCATCATAAGCCTAGAAAAATTTTAAAACTGGAAAAAAATCTGAAATATATTATACAAAAATACTTAAGTTTTAAATATGTAAGATATCCGATAAATCAATAAAGAAAAAGACTATAGGCTAAGTGAAAACGAGGAAACTTCATAAAAAAGGAAATGAAAATGATTCATATGGGGGCGCCTGGGTGGCTCAGGAGCCTAAGCGTCTGTCTTTGGCTCAGGTTATGATCCTGAGGTCTTGGAATCGAGTCCTGCATCAGGCTCCCCGCTCAGCAGGGAACCTGCTTCTCCCTTTCCCACTTGCCTGGCTTGTGCTCTCTCCCTGTCTGTGTCAAGTGAATAAATAAAATCTTAAAAAAAAAAAAGACTCAAACAGATGAAAACACTTCACTCATGATAAGAGAAAGACAAATATAAAACCATAGTAATATATCACTATTTTCACTATATTAAGTTGGTAAAGAAAATTTGATAAGGACATAAAAGAACTTACTCTCTTATATGACTGGTGGGAATGTAAATTGATCCAAACTGTCTGGAGGATAACCTAGCAATATAAGAAATTCATGCATGGGTGCCTGGGTGGATCAGTTGTTTAAGCATCTGACTTCAGCTCAAGTCATGATCTCAGGGTCCTTGAGCTCAGCAGCGGGGGAGTCTCCTTGTCCCTCTCCCTCTCCGTCTGGCCCTCCCCACCATCATGCTCATTCTCTCTCTTTCTCTCTCTCTCTCTCTCAAATAAATAAAATCTTTAAAAGATATTCGTGCAGGCTTTGATCCTATTTTCTATGTATTGATCCTACTTATACATGAACATGATGACTATGTACAAAGATATTCATGACAGTACTATTTATAATAGAAACATTTGGAAGTAATGCAAATGCCCTATAATAGCATATTGGTTAAATACACTATGGTTTGTGAGACTAATAAGAGCTTTTTTGAATGTTTATTTTGTGTCAAGTACTATAGTAAGCACTTTACATATATAATCTAATTTAACTCTCACAACAAATGTATGAGGAAGGACCCTTATCCTCTTTTTACAAAAGGGAAAACTGAGGCATAGAAAGGACAACTAACTTACTCCTTTTTTTTTTAAAGATTTTATTTATTTATTTGACACAGAGAAAGAGAGAGAGAGAGATCACAAGTAGGCAGAGAGGCAGGCAGAGAGAGAGGGGGAAGCAGGCTCCCTGCTGAGCAGAGAGCCCGATGCGGGGCTCAATCCCAGGACCCTGAGATCATGACCTGAGCTGAAGGCAGAGGCTTAACCCACTGAGCCACCCAGGTGCCCCCTAACTTACTCCTAATAAGTAGTGAGGCTGGGACTCAAACTTAGGCTTTAGAGTAGACACATTCTTACTAGGTAGGGCACAGGTTCTCCCATATATATTTAAATTCGAGAATGGTGTGAAAAAGAAATTCAAGGAAGCCACTCTATGTACTGTACTGATGATCTAGATTGCCTAGAAACACACATATATATGTACTTCTAAGATACATTTTATGAGAAAACTGCAAGGAATCAAATGGGGTAGCATATCATCTTTGTGGAAAAAAGAATATATTGAAAAATGTTTATCAATACATGGTCTATCTTCATAGATACACAAAAAATTAGCACAGTGTTTGTATTAGGGGAGAGGAACTGAGTGTCTTGGTGAACAGAGGAAGAAAGAAGATTCATTTATGTTTATTGTTTTGTGTATTTTGAATTTTGTGCCATGAACATATATTCTTTATTAAAGCAAAAGAAATGAAGTAACAATAACAAAAGTGGTAAACATAGGGCAAGGTAATTCAGAGGCCTGGTTTATTCAGCATGTTTTTGTAACTGTCATACTTCCATTTGTAAGGAGTTCATGTTATGAAAATTTAACATGCGCCATTAATAAATGAGAAGATGAGTTCCAAAAACTGAGAAAAGATATTTATTTATACCATATAGAACTAACAGAGGATTATTACCCACATATCAGTAAGGAAAAAGGCAAACAAACTAATAGAAAAGTGAAGATATGAAAAGTGAAGAGTGCAGATATGAACAGGTAAATTGTAGAAGAGGGAGTTTAGGCTAATGAACTCATAAATAGATGATCAACCACACTAGAATTGTGGGAAGGCAAATTAAAATGAGCTATTTCATTTCATACCCCAATATTTTAAAGTTGGATGGTAAGAAGTATCAATGAGGATGGATAACAATAGCAGGAATGGCTGGTGAAATGCAAATTAGTACAACCGCTTTGGAAAATAATGTGGCAATGCCTAGCAGAGTGGAAGATACCCATGAAGACCCTATGACTCAACAGTTCCAATACACACGTGCTCAGGAGACATGTACAAGGATGTTCACAGAGGAGTTTTTTAAAATAAAAATTTGTTGGATATATCAGGTGATATGATTCTCAAATATATCTTAGAATTTCCTTTTTAAAAACTTATTTATTTATTTATTAGAGAAAGAGAGAGGGCGAACAGGGGGAGGGGCAGAGGGAGAGAGAGATAAGTAGGCTCCCCGGGACCCTGAGATCATGACCTGAGCTGAAATCAAAAGTCAGACACTAAACCAACTGAGCCACCCAGGCATCCCTATCTTAAAATTTCTTTTTTTTTTTTTAATTTTTGACTTTTGATTTAATTTTCTTTTCTATAATCCACTAAAGAAAATACTAGAATCATGACCTATCTTAGAATTTCTAAAGAACTTTGCAGTTGATACCCATGGTATCTATGAAATTGGCTTTGCTACCATGTTTTTACATTTTTAATGGCTGCTGTAGAGTTTGCAATATACATTTACAACAAATTCATGTACAATTTCAAATAACATTATATCATTTCACAGGTAATGCAGGCACTTTATATTAACCAAGTATGATGGTGAATTTTATGTGTCAAATTGACTGGCCAAAGGGTACCCAGATTAAACATATCTTTTCTAGGTATGTGTCTGTGAGGGTGTTTCTAGATGAGATTAACATTTCAACTAGTGGATTCTATAAAGTGATTGCCCTCCCCAGTATGAGTGAGCATCATCCAATCTGGTGAGAGCCTGAATAGAACAAAAGGTAGAAGAAGGAGGATTTTACCTCCCTGCCCTGCCCTCCCCCCCACTCCCACCCCATCCTGCCTCACTGATTGAGCTAAGACATCTCATGTCATTTTTTAAAAAAAAGATTTTATTTATTTATTTGAGAGAGAGAGAGAGAGAGAGAGAGAGAGAGTGCACAAGCAGGGGGAGTGGCAGAGGGGGAGGGAGAAACAGACTCCCCACTGAGCAGGGACCCCAATGTGGGACCTGATCCCAGGATTTTGGGATCATGACCTGAACCAAAGTCAGACACTTCACCAACTGAGCCACACAGGCGCCCCTCATGTCATCTTTTACTGCCCTCAGTTGGGATTTACACAGTTGGATCCCCTAGCCTCCCAGGCCTTAAGAACTGAGATTGAATTACATTATAGCCTTTCCTGGGTTTTCAGATTGCAGATGGCAGATACTGGGATTTCATAACCTCCACAACTGTGTGAGCCAATTCCTCACTGTGTGTGTGTATCCTATTTGTTCTGTTTCTCTGGAGAACTTTAATACACCAAAAATTCCTGATTTCTCCATCCCATGCCTTGTATCATTGCTGTGATTATTTCACTTATACATAAGCAATAATCATTGACTATACTGTTGCTATTATTATTCTGAACAAACCGTTATTTGTTAGATTCACTAAAAATAAGAAAAATGAAAATTTTTATTTACATTCACTTATTCTTTGACTAGTACTCTTCCTTTCTCTATGTAGATCTGTCTGACCTGTATCATTTTCCTTCTCTCTGAAGAACTTCTTTTAACATTTCTTATGAAACAGATCTACTAACAACATATTCCCTCAATTTTTATTTTTCTGAGAAAGTATTTCTCCTTCACTTTTGAACAGTAGTTTCGCAGGACATAGAATTCTATTTTGCTAGTTTTTTCCCTCTTAACGCTTGAAATATTTCACTCCACTTTCTTGTTGCTTGCATGGTTTCTGAAGAGAAGTCAGATGTAATTCTTATCCATGTTCCTTTCTTTTTTTAAATTTTTTCTTTTCTTTTTTTTTAAAAAAGATTTTATTTATTTATTTGACACAGAGATAGAGAGTGCAGGTAGGCAGAGCAGCAGGCAGAGGGAGAGGGAGAAGCAGGCTTCCCAAAAAGCAGAGAGCCCGATGTGGGACTGGATCCCAGGACCCTGGGATCATGACCTGAGCCAAAGGCAGACACTTTTTTTTTTTTTTAAAGATTTTATTTATTTGACAGACAGAGATACAGCAAAAGAGGGAACACCAGCAGGGGGAGTGGGAGAGGGAGAAGCAGGCTTTCCCACAGAGCAGGGAGCCTGATGCGGGGCTCGATCCCAGGACTCTGGGATCATGACCTGAGCTGAAGGCAGATGCTTAACAACTGAGCCACTCAGGTGCCCCCAAAGGCAGACACTTAACTGACTGAGCCACCCAGGTGCCCATCTGTGTCCCTTTCTATAGATAAAGTGTTTTATCTGCTAGATTCTTTCAAGATTTTTTATTTTCTAAAAAAAATTGAGATATATTTCACCTATAGCAAGATTTTTTCCTCTAAGTTTGATATTCTGTGGTTTGAATATGATGTATATATCCAGGTGTGATTGTTTGTTTTTTATTCTTTGGAGCATTTATCTTGGCCCATTTTCTTTGAGCTTCCTGGAGCTATCATTGGGTGTCAGACATTAATTTGAGGAAATTCTCAGGCATCATTGCTTCAGATATTGCCTTTGTTTCTTTCTGTATTTGTTGTCCTTCTGCAATTCCCATTATATATATGTTGCATATTTTGTAGTTGTAGTTTTTGGATGTTCTGCTCAGTTTTTCTTTTTTTTTTTTAAGTCTTTTTATCTTTGCTTTTCAGTTTCTGTTGACATATCCTCAAGTTCAGAAATTCTTTCCTCAGCTATGTCTAGTCTATTAATGAGTCCATCAAAGGCATTCTTCACTTTTGTTATAGTGTTTTTGATTTCTAAAATTTCTTTTTGCATACTTTTCAAAGTAAAATAGCCCCTATTTCAATCTAGGAACACAAAAGGAGGTCTCCTTATATGTTATTAAAGTATGGAGACAAAAATCAAACAACCTCGGGATGCCTGGGTGGCTGAGTTGGCTAAGCGTCTGCCTTGGGCTCAGGTCATGATCCCAGAGTCCTGGGACTGAGTCTTGCTTCAGGCTTCTAGCTTGGCAGGGAACCTGCTTCTTCCTCTGCCTGCAGCTCTCCCTGCTTGCTCTCTCTCTTTCTCTCTTTCACAAATAAATAAATAAAATCTTAAAGAAAAATTCAAATAGGCTTAACAAAAACTGTCACATTCCCTGGGAAATGCTGATGGAAACCAAATCAGACTCAGAAAATAAAACTAATGTTTTGTTTTTCCATTTTATCCTTGATCAGGTAATCACGAAAAGGAAAAACATTGGTGGCATTTTCCAAATAAAATGATAGCTAGAGTCATTATGTGATACTTCATATTTTCTTAGAATTTCTATCTCTCTGCTTACATTACCCATCTGTTCTTGCATATTGTTTATTTTTCAATTACAGTTCTTAGCATATTCATCATAATTGTTTTATTTTTATTTATTTATTTTCAAGATTTTATTTATTTATTTGAGAGAGAGAGTGAAGAAGAGAGAGCTTGAAAGGGGAGAAGGTCTGAGGGAGAAGCAGACTCCCCATGGAGCTGGGAGCCTGATGTGGGACTTGATCTGGGGACTCCCGGATCCTGACCTGAGCCAAACGCAGTTGCTTAACCAATTGAGCCATCTAGGCACCCTCATAATTGTTTTAAATTCATAGTCTGATATTCCAACATTCCTGCCATATCTGAATCCAGTTCTGATGCTTGTTCATGCTCTTCAAACTGTATTTTTTGCCTTTTATTATGCCTTGTAATTTTTTGTTCAAAGCTAGACATGATATACTGTTTAAAAGGAACTCCTGTAAATAGGCCTTTAGTGGTGTGGTGGTAAGGTATGGGGAGGGGAAGTGTTCTATAATCCTATGATTAGGTGTCAGTCATTTAGTGAGCCCACGTCCTTGCTCTATCAACCTCACAAGTGCTTCTCAGCTTTTCCCCCTGCCTTAGGTGGGACAGGATGGCTAGAGGGACTGGAGTTGGGGTTGAGTGGGAGAAGGCTATAGTCTCTTCCCCCAAGTACATTAGGCTATGATAAAACCCCAGTAGTTTAGGGTCTGGTAAAATAATTTCTCCTGAGGGCACATATTGTTAAGAAGAACAGAATGCTCTGGTAATTTCAAAATGGTTACTTTTATCCTCCCTCTGCCAGAAGCACAACAAGGTTTTCTTCTAATCTTCACCGTGAGAACTTGGTAAAGGTCCTAAAGCTAACGTTACAAAAGTTTGGGGTCTCCTAAAATTTTAACTCTTGGATTTGTCCGCACTGTGCCTTCACTAATTCAATTACAGTTCAGGTTTTTCTACCCTGGCACTGGTTCTCATGGAGGTTTCTGCTTGTGGATTTCTACTCTGGTAAATTGGGATTCTCTGTACTTGTTACTCTAAATTTGGGACCAGCACTTTGCCCTGTGACCTCACTTCTTTGGTGGACCTAAGAAAAGTTAATGATTTTCAGCTTTTTACTTGTAGTTGGAATGGACTGCCTATTTCCAAGCTCCTTACATGCCTGACTGGAAACTGGTTGTCTGTTCAGTGGCCAGTGTTTTAATATTGAAAAATTTGAAACATCCTAAATACCTGTCATTAGGAGAAGGAATAATTAAATTGTGGTATAAATATAATGGAAAACTATAATGCAGTTAAAAAAAGGTATTGATTTATATGATTTAAAGTGTCAGAATCATAAAAATAGAGTAAAATAAAGAAGATGCTAAATAATATATAGAAAATAATCCTACATATTGTTTATAGACCTGTATGTATGTATTAAAAGTAAAATAATGTAACAGAAAGGTATGTATCATCAAGACAGTGGTTTCTTCTGGAGATGTAAGGGGTATTTGAATCAGTGAGGGATAAAACAGAGACTTCATTGTGTGTAATATTTTATTTCCAAAAGAACAAAAGATTTAAAGTAAATACACAGCATAGTCATGTTAATTATGTGTACCTTTAGGAAAGCTAGTGAACCTCCAAGTGCTTTAATTTTCTTTTCTTTGACATAGAGACAGTAGTAATACTTACCTAGTAGTTGTTTTGAGGTTAAATTAGATTACCTATATTTCTATTATATTAAAAATTTTTATAATAAGAATGTAAAGAAAAGTTAATATGAAAAAAGAAACATTTTAAAAATTTGAATGAACTTAAAAATGATATTATGTGGATTATGATTGTAACAAGTTCTACCATATTCAGCTCAAATTAGAACAAATGTATCTGCTAGCAGTCCTTATTCTAGCTGCCATTTTATTTGGAAAATGCCACCAATGCTTCTCCTTTCAGTGATTAACCAATCAAGGATAAAATGGAAAAACAAAACATTAGTTTTATTTGTTCTAGAGGAGTCAGAGTCTGATTTGGTTTCCATCAGCATTTCCCAGGGAATGTGACTGTTTGATTTTTGTTGAGCCTGTTTGACTTTTGTCTCCATACTTTAATAACTCACAAGGAGACCTCCTTTTGTGTCCCTAGAAATACAATTCTTTTTAAAGCTCCTGTGGAAGTTTCTATTCATTAACAAAATACCAGGAAGCTGCAGGAGAGCCTTCAATGGGAACAAGAGAGAGAACCAGAATGCTCTTTGAATGCTGCTTGTATGTCTTCTCTTCTGATTCTTTGTCTTCTAGTGTGGGTGGTGCCTCTGATCTGAGGGACACTTTACTCCTTGTTTTCTAAATTACTTGAGTCTTTATAGCATATTAGATTGCTGTTACCTTGCTTAATATTGCTTTGGAAAGTACAGTGCTTTTGAATGACTTGGAAAATACCTTCTGTTTAGGAAAATGTTCATTTTGTTCTCTAGTTGCCAGTAGGCTGAGATTATTAAAAAAGATGAAGAAGATAAAGTCCTCTGGGCATCATCTTTCTAGCTTTAAGTGAAAAGAAACCTACATAGCCATATGAACTAGGAGCGCCACTGTTTGAAGCCTGAAAATTCTTTTGTGAAATAGCATGTTTTTGAGACACGTGCTTTGTGGCTAAAAGGTTTCTGTAACTATGTAATGTAAAAGTAGGTCTTTTTGACCCAAACCGAGGGAAGAAACTGTTGAAGTGTGAGTTCCTTTGTGAACTCAAGGCCTGTAGCAAAATAAGAATAAGGATATTTTAGCAGTTCTGGTGGAGGCTTTAGGATGAATCAGAACATGACCTTATCTAGGTCAGATATTGTCTATGACTAAGTGAAAAAACCTAGGGAGTCCCAGGTTTACTCTGAAGAACAAATAGACAGGCACGTATACTTCCATGGTGTGTATGTGCAAATATGCACACACAAATGTACCCCCATCTCCTTTATCTGGCATTTATCTGCTGAGGAATGTTTTCTCTGTACAAATGAAACTTACTCAATGAAGTAGAATAGTTTAATATTTAATATGAATCTGCCTTCTTTCATAAGTATACCAAACACATTTTAATGTTTTCTTGATGATTCATCCATCACTATTAATAATTAAATATGATGTTTTTATTTCTCTGTAATGCTTAGCTTTTATTCCTTCTCCATCTCTGTTACTGAAGCAGTACTCATTACAGAAAATAAAAAATACAAAGAGGAAAACACCATTTATTACACTTATCCAGAGATAATCAGTGTTAACTCTGTGTATTTTGAAATGACAGTCATATGCACATAGTCTTAAACAAATGGAAACATGCAGTAATATCTTTTGTGATCTGCCGTTTCTCATAGTGATTTATCGTGAGTACTTCTTTTTGTATCAGTAGACCCATACCATTTTAAAGGACTAAATGATGTTCCACTGTATGGACATATTATATTTTATTTCAATAATGCCATATTCTTAGATTATGTTCAACATTCTTATATCACAAATAACACTGTGTTTAATGTGCATGTGTATGTTGGTATGTATATGTGTATAAATATGTACCTTTATATATATCCTTGATTATTTCCTTATAATAAATTATTAGATGTGTGATTTGCATCTTAAGAAACATACCTATCTTTCAAGATTCTGATGTGTTTGGTCAGTCAGGGCTAATATTTATTCATGTATCTTGGTGTGACTATAGAGCTAGTCTAGGGCTGGTGTCCATCCTGATTGTTCAGTATCTGTGCTGCACTGGTGATTAAATGTCTTGAAATGTTTATTTTTGCAAACCATCCATAGGAAAGTGATATGAATGTGTATTCTCACTTAGATTTACATTTTGGAGAGAGGTGAAAGGGTCTCCTTTAAAGGTTTTGTTTTTATTCTCATGTAAAAATAAACACTTGAAACTCAGAAAATATTTAAACATAGGAATTTTGGGGCTAAAAACCAAATTTTTTTCATGAATTAAAGTGGACAGTACTTGAAAGATTTAAGCATGCACTTCACTAAAGTTATATGAATAGCAACTAAAGACATGAGAAGGTGCTCCACAGCATTAGTCATTTGGGAAATAGAAATTAAATCCAAAATGAGAGAGTACCACACACCTATTGTAAAGGATAAAAAAAACCCAAGTTCCAAGTGTTGATAAGAATGCAGAACAACTAGAACTGTCAGATATTGCTGGTAGGAATGCAAAAATGGTATAGCTACTTGGAAAACTGACTGTCCTTTCAACATTAAACACATACTTACCAGATGACCCAGCAATTTTACTTCTAAGTACTTAGGACATCGAAAAACTTCTGTCTGCCCAAAAACATACACAAATACTTACATTGTCTTTATCCATAATTGCCAAATACTTGAAACAACTCAAATATCCTCCACTGATGAATGCATAAAAATGGGTGGTACATCTATGAGTGGAATAGCACTCAGAAATTAAAAGAATGGTGATGCCTGGGTGGCTCAGTCGGTTAGGCATCTGCCTTTGGCTCAGGTCATGATCTCAGGGTCTTGAGATCGAGCCCCATGTTGGGCTCCCTGCTCAGCAGGGAGTCTGCTTCTCTTTCTCATTCTTCCTCTGTGCTTTCCCTCTCTCACTCTCTCTCTCTCAAATAAATAAAATTTTTAAAAAAAGAAATAAAAAGAATGAATATGAATATTGATGCATATAGGAATATGAATTAATCTGAAATTCCTGCAGACTCAATAAGCCACATAAAACATGATTCCACCTATTTTACAGAAAAAGGAAAAATTATAGGGATAGAAAACAATTCAGTGATTGCCAGGGGCTGCCGGAGCTGGGGTGAGAGAGAGACTTTAGTTTTTTAAAGATTTTACTTATGTATTTGAGAGAGAGAGAGAGAGCGCATGCACACATGCATTTGTGTAAGCAGGAGCAAGGAGGGAGAAGGCAGAGGGAGAAGGAGGGGGAGTAGCAGGCCTCCTGATGAGCAGACAGCCTGCCCTGGGGCTCTATCCCAGGACTCTGGAATCACAACCTGAGCTAAAGGCAGATGCTTAACTGACTGAGCCCTCTAGGCATCCTTTGGCAACCACCACCGCTCCTGCCACCCCCCC
>LNAC01000229.1:451032-494022 GCA_002007465.1 Ailurus styani | reverse complement strand
GGTACAGCAGACTCCTCCCCCCTCCCCCCCCCTCCCCCCCGCTGCTTCAGAGAGACTTTAAAAGTTGTATCATGAGGGAATTTTTAGGATGAGGGAACTGATACATAGTGGTGTGGCTATATGACTGTATGCATTTATCAGTATGCATGGAAATGGCCACCAAAAAGAGTTAATTTAACTGTAGGGAAATTTAAAAATTGCATACAAATTTGTATTTAAGTTTTAAATAAAAATTTTAAATTCTATTTTTATAGAAAAAAGAAAATACCATGTGGAAGCATCTGTAGTGGCCATAAGAATGGGTATTGCATACTTCCAACAAATGGGAGAATGATCCACCAAAGGCCCCAGCTGCTGTGCTTGAAAGCCTTTGCTGCAATTTGCCAATGACTGAGCATGGCATAATAGGGATAACAAGAAAAGTCCATTCTGAGGGGTCGTGGGATTCCTAGGTGGCCGTTTTGAACTCCTATGGACTATCCTATAGAATAGGACACTTCCACCCAACTTTCCTTTCCTCCTCAAGTCAGACTTAAATGGTGGTTATGGCTTTCCCAGGCTCATTAGCTTCCTACTCAGTTGCTCTCACACAGGCATTTCACCGAGTAAAATCCTTGCACATTTAATCTTGTCTTGGCAGCTTCTTCTTGTAGGATTTGAACTAACACAACTACTTTTGTACTCTATAGTTTGACCACCACAGAGATAAAATGCTTAATCACATTTTAAAAATACTTTACCTAATCATTTTTTCATAAAAATATTTATTGAAGTACAATATACATAAAGGAAAATATGCAAAATGTAAGTATATAGCTCTATGAATTTTCACAACTTGAAAATGTCACCCAGTTAAAGAATAAACATTTCCAGTCATTCAGAAGCATTTCCTCTTCCTATTTATGCTGTCAGTCATTGACTAATTGCCTCTCAAAGTAATTAGTGGCCTGAATTTTTAACACTATAGATCTGTTTGCCTATTTATGAATTTTATGTAAGTGACATCACTCAGCAGATACTTTTATTTTGGTCTGGCATCTTTTAATTACCATTATGTTTGTGAGAATTATTCTTGATGGTTTATTTAGCAACAGTTTATTCCTTTGCATTGTTGTGGATGATTCCACTAAATGAGTATACCACAACTTATTTATCGGTTCTACTATTGATGGACACCTACTATTGATAGTTTTTGTTTTTGTTTTTACTTTAGTGATCTTACAAACGCTGTAACAAACACACTATAAGATTATAGCCAAATAAGTACTATTTAACGAGTTAAGCCAGTAATCATCAGAACCCAATGAACAGTGAATCTCTATATCTAATGTAACAGATGGAACAAAAGAAACAAATGAAGAGCTAGCCTTTTCTGACTGATGGGAGCTACTGGAACTACATTTTTAAATATTTAAGCTCTAGCCATATTCTATTGGTGCTGTGGTGACATTATAATAGTCTCTCTTCTATTGTAATTTGTTACATTTCATTTAAGAAATGCTAGTCGTAGCTCCCTAAATTGATTTCACTGCCCATTAATGGGTCATGAATTTTGGTTTGAAAACTACAAGTGTAGGTGATGCCAAGGATCAGTCTTACTGATGCTCCCTTACCCTGGAGCCTTGCTGCTGGCCGTCAGTCCAGTCATGGTCTAGTAGTTAATTAATACCTCAAGTTCATCAGCTGTTCAGCCTGGTAAATGTCTCAGACTATGAGAATATTTTGACCCTGGATTATAGATGGGAAAATGAGATAATATATAATTCCTACTACATCTTTCTTTGTCCACAAATCTCTATTTATTAGTCTACTTTCTACTTTTAAAGTGATTAATATAAGAAGTCATCAATTTGATAGAAACATAGGTAGCCTAGGGGAGGTTTTAATAAAATAACCCAGAAATAAAAATAAGACCTGAAACCTGATCCAGAATTTCTGTGTTTGTGAAGTGGAACTGAAAATTTTTACCCTATAACATTATTATGAGGGTAAATAACATGGTGAATATAAGTAAAATAGAGCCTAGGGTGGGTGAATGGTTGTTTGTATTCCTGTATTGATGCCCCTTTGTAACATGATTTTCCATTCCTTTCATACAGAAGTGAAGTTTATCTTTCTGATCCATCCACCCACACAGACTCCCACCTGAGTCTGGGCTGTTCATATTTACTTTAACTAATGAAATGTGGTTGAAGTAATATTGTGGTGCTTCTATGCTGAGGCATTAAGGGGTCTTGAGTTTTTGTTTTCAGCTTTTTGAAATTCTTTGACTTCCATGTGAAGAAGGTTTCTTGAGAATGAGAGACCAGATAGAAAGAGAGGCCCAATCAACAACCAACATCATGGGAGGGAGGCTGATTAGCCTTCTCAGCCCCGTTGCCATGGACTGGATGTTTGTGCCTCTCCAAAATTCATATGTTAAATTCTCATGCTCAATATGATGGTATTTGGAGGTGAAGCTTTTGGAAGGTGATTGGGTCATGAGGGTGGAATCTTTATGAATGAGATTGGGTACAGTCCCCTCAGAAAAGAGGCTCCAGAGAAATCCCTTATCCCTTCTGCCATGTGAGGACACAGTGAGAAGAAAAACCCATTTATGAATTAAGAAATGGGCTCTCACCAAATACCATATTTGATCAGAATAATGTCATGTGAGACCAGCAGAAAAACCACCCAGTGGAACCCAGTACAAACTGTTGACCCATAGAATCATAAACAAGTAAAGTGGATGTGATTTTATTTTATTTTATTTATTTTTTATTTATTATTATTATTATTTTTTAAATGGGTGTGATTTTCCGCTGACTTGGAGTAGTTTATTATACAGGGATAGATGAGTAATAAATCTGGCATATTATAAATGTTCAATAAATGAGTATAAATCCTTGCCTGTTAAAGGCTAGGTAAATTTAATCTTAAAGTACAGTTTCAAAGGGAATCCTTCCTGATTACTGGGATTTATTTCTTAGGTGGACATCTTAAAATGTTATTTGGCTTATTATTTTTTCACACTGTTTATCTCATTTTAATCACTATACATATATATCTAAAATTATTTAAGACAAAATTGAGTGTGTTGAAAGTTTGTAAACCAGGAGGAATCTTAGCAAGTTCTTAGTTGGGGTCACTTACATAGGGATAAAATGGTTGGGTAAGTGGGACACAAATATCATAGTCTTTGGAGATAGGTCTGTATTTTACAGTGGAAAAGATATGGGAACTTGAGCATTTTTTATCCCTCCTATGAGAAAACAATGAGACAGATAATTTTCTTCTTTGAGCCTAATGGGGGATTATGACTCTAAAGTTTGCAAGTGCAGATTATTTTTTCATAATGTTTGTAGAGGAAATATTAGTAATAGCTAATACTTCTGAGCATTTAATGTGTCAGGCATATTCTAAGAGTTTTGTAATTAATTCTCAGTTTCCTTCTCTGAATAAAGGGATAATGATAGTCGGTATGGGTGAGGAAAGTGAGGCACAGTGACTTGGTTTGAGTTCTCTAGAAATAGAACCCAAGATGGGGGTTCCTTTTGCAAGTGACTTATTGCAGGCATACTTTCAGAAGAAAGGGGTGAAGGAATCAGAATGGGAGAAGGAAGAAAAGCTGGCATGAGTGTGCTCTCAGTTGAAGTCTAACTTTGACCTAATCCTATGGGGAGTTCTGTAGTATTAATTGCACTGAAGGTTTGATACTATCTTGAAGAAAGGAGTCTAGCTTTTTGTATTCCTCTACTGGGCAGTTATCAGCTGTGGGTTGGCCCCAATTGTGCTTTCTAGGGTGCTTAATGTCCTTGTTGGAGAGGAAGCTCCTATTGTCCAAGGGAAATTCTTGAGCAAAAGAGGCAAATGTGAGTCAGTAACAGAAATTACAACAGTTAAGGGGTGGAAGTACCAATGGTATAAAGAAATCTGAGAGGAGCATCAGTTCTGATTAGTCCTCCTTTGCACTAATGAAATCTACTTGCTTCTCATATTAACCTCACTCTAACTATAGCTTTTCCAGGATTCTGGCTGAACCCAATTTCTGGAAAAACCTACTAGAGGAAGGTTAGTAGGACAAACTGCAGTCCCTCTTGCAGCAGTTGATCGTGAGATTCGTACCCATTATCTTTTGCTTTTGCTTTTCTTTCTATTTTCCTTCCCCCCCCAGTTAGCACTTCTTCAGTTATAGATGGCCTGTCTACTGTAGTGATCAAGCCTCTCAATCATGGCAAGCTCCTGATTGCCTTATCAGACGAACGTTCTTGAATTTATCCATTTAGATTTGAAACTGGACATATGAATACTAAAAGATGTCCTGTAGATCATGTCTAAGTATCAATCCATAATTCTACCTGCCCCCACTAGGTAGTAATAGTTCTTTATTCTCAGGATGACCAGGGTTAATTATCCCTGCCAGTATATTAACTTTTCTGTTTGCTGGTCTTTTGGCACAAAGAACACAAAGTGACCAGGCAGCAACTATAGTTCAGTGGAGCTCTTAATGTATCCCCTGGTAGAAATGAGTACCCAGTGAGTCAGGATCTCTAGACCCACAGTATCTAAAGATTCAGGGATAGGAAGGACAAATTCATCAAGTGGATTGCTGGGGTGACTGTGAGTAGGACAGCTACTTCTACCCATATATTTTACCTTTTGGAGAAACGCAGAAGAAAAGCTCTTAGTTTGATGAATAAACTGCATCCTGATGGTTAGTGCTCTGTCCTACCAGTGTGTCATCTCTAAATTGGCCTTATGCTAGATCTTGAAGAAGCAATGTTCTATCAGGCCAGCAGCTCTGGATGGTGGTAGCGTGTGTTAGACTAGTAGATTTTATTATCACCACATCATCATTATTCCTCCTTTCCCATAAAATGGGTTCTTTGGCACAATGTCATGGGAGATCTCAGCCTATAACTGGAATAGTTGTCAATCCTGGTCAGATAAGTCATTGTCCTTTCCAGGAAGGAAGGGACCTGATGTAATCATTTTCACATTAATAGGCTGGTGGTTATCCATGAGGGATGGCTCTGTATTGGAGGCTCAGGATTTGTCTTTGTTGCTGACGTATTGGACAGTCTACAGTGATAGCTGCAAGATCAACTTTGATTAGATGGAGCCTGTGCTGTGCAGTCATGAATGCATAGCCTCCATTCTTGCTACTATGGGCTTTCTGTTCATGCAACCCTTGTTTCAGCACTGGGGTGGCCAACTACAGAAGCTAGTTGACATCCTAGTGGCAGAGTCATCCTGTCCACTTCATTTTTTAGTACTTATTCTGTGGTAGAGGCTCTCTGGTGAACATTAATATGTGGTACAAAGATCTTTGTGACAATTCCCATAAGTCCTTCTACATGCCTCTTACCTGGACATTCTTGTCAATGACTTACCAATCTTGCTATTTCCAGGCCCCTGACTAACCAGCTAAGCCACTTGTCTCTCAGAGACTGCATATATTCTTACCTTGGTCCCTTCTCTCTCCATGTAAAATGAATGACCAGGTACTCTGTACAAAGCTCTGCCCATTGGGGGAATTTCCTCTCACTGCTCTCTTTCAGGGTCAACCTGAGTGGCACTGTAAACCAGCAGTTGGGTATTATTAGCTTGCACTGGCATACTGAGCTGCCCGTCTGTGAACCAAGTTCAGTTTTTGTTCTTCATCAGCTAGTCATGGGGAACCCTTCCATCTCCACCCCTGTTAGGTCCCAGAATGAGCTAAGGGAAAGGCATTGGTGCAACAGTGGTGAATGACATAGAAATTTGGGCCACAGGGTCATGTAGCTTTCTGTGTCCTCTGAACCTACCAGTTATACCACTTTTATTTTGTAAATATTTTCAGGGTTGGTTCTCTGGAACCCGAGCCTAGGAAAAAGTTTGAGGTGCAAGATATTTTGTTTTGCTTTGTTTTAAAAAGATTTCATTTATTTATTTGACAGAGAGAGAGAGAGAAAGATCACAAGTAGGCAGAGAGGCAGACAGTGAGAGAGGGGGAGGCAGGCTCCCTGCTGAGCAGAGAGCCCGATGTGGGACTCGATCCCAGGACCCTGAGATCATGACTTGAGCTGAAGGCAGAGGCTTAACCCACAGAGCCACTCAGGCTCCCGAGGTGCAAGATGTTTTTAAAGAATCAACATTTGTGGGATGCCTGAGTGGCTTAGTTGGTTAAGCATCTGCCTTTGGCTCAGGTCATGATCTCGAGGTCTTGGGATCAAGTCCCGAGTTGGGCTCCTTGCTCAGCAGGGAGCCTGCTTCTCCCTCTGCCTGCTGCATCCTCTCTCTCTCTCTCTCCCTCACAAATAAATAAAATCTTAAAAAAAACAACCAACATTTATGACAGGAAGTAGAAAGAAGCAAGATTAGGCAACGAAGGAAGTCAAACTTCCATGTCGGTCCACTAAGGCCTCATCTAACCTGGCTGGGAGCTCTGTAGCAAATGGTGTCCACTGGAATGTCTTGCAACAGGCTGCAATAGCCAGGCCTTTGTACCCTTATCTCACTCACCAAGTGTGGTTGCTAGAAACAAGTGTGGGTGACCTTGGGTTAAGTGTCTGATTGTAGCTGAGGCAGACCTGGAAGGAACAGATAACTGGAATTTCTCTGTACATTCTACTGTTGGATGGCAAGTCTTTTTTTGAGGGGGCTCTATATCTATTTCAGCCAGACTAACCTTATGACTCAATGAGATGATCTGACAGTGTCATCTGTAGTTACAAGGGCATGTCCAAAGATCAGATGCTCAAATTCCACCTGAGCTCAGGAACCTGTCAGAAACTGTTTTTAGTGTATGTGCTGCCGAAGCGAGCACCAGAAACTGTTTTTAAATGGTACATAATTCTATGCTACAAACGGCGTGCCTTTATTCTCAAAGCCTAAGGGTATGTGCTATGATTCCCTTTTGGAGCTTGCCAGAAATTCTACTCAGTGTCTTTCTCTACCAAAGTTACCTCTACTGCCAAGGATTTGCTGGTTACTATGGCCCACGATATGCTTATATCACAGCCTAGACCTTCTGTAAAACCTTTAATTAATTAATTAGTTAATTAATTAATGCCCTGGGACCAAATCAAATCTAGCTGTCTTCTTTATTACCCAATAAATGGTTTGGTGTTATATCCCAAATGTAGAATATATTGCAGTAAACCTCAAGGTGGTTTACTAAGTGTTGTGTTTCTTTCTTAGTGGTAAGATATGTGAGGTGGGTAACTTGCTCTTTAATTTGAAGAAGATAGTTGAGCATGACCCAAAGCACTGGAATCTTAAAAATTTTACTGATGAGGAAGGCCCTTGAGTTTTTGTAGTGTTTATTTCTCACTCTCTGGAGCACATGAGTCTTATTATGGCACCCAGAATACTTGTCACTTCTTGCTAATCAGGTCTGATTCATACGACATTATCAGTATAGTGAATTAATGGAATGCTCTGTAGAATATCCAATGGTCCAAGTGCCTTTGTTAAAACAGGTAATAGGAGAGTTATAGCTGGGGGGTTGAGACTCTGAATTAACATTGTTGTTTGTGTCATGTGAATGCAAACCATGAGATAGACTGGGCCAGAACTCCATTTTCTACCTCATCTCCATAATGAAACTTTGGATCACCAGATAATCAGTGTCAACTCAGACCCTGTGTATAATAGCCCCCCGCCCCCAGATCTGGTATTCTCTTTTTCCATTGTATCATTAACTGAGTGTATTGCTGTAGTCCCTTGGGGGAAAGGTTTGGGGAATTACTATTATATATACTTTCCATAGTATTTTATTAATCCTTTCCAATATAGATCCAGCATTTTCTTCAGTGAGTGAATTCTGGGTCTGAGAATTGGCTCAGGTCTGGAAATTGGGCAAGGAATCATGATTTTGGGAGGGCTGACTTAAGCCTTCTGCTCATTTATTTATCATCTCCTTTGGCTTTTTAAATTAAGGATTTAGTGGCTGTTCATTTATCTTTCCTCTAGAAACTCTATTTTTTATTTGCCATCTCCATTGATTCCTGTGAGTCAGACCTTTCTGTCCTACCAAATCCCATTATGGTAATTCTGCCTTTCTTGGGTCTAAGGGTTAGGTGCCACCACTTAGCTTTGCTATTCTGGGATCACGTCATCCCCATGCAACAGTGGATGCAGTTCTAGAGCAGCACCTTCTATTATCAGCTCTAGGTTTCAGAGGATGATCAATCCCCAAGAAGCTTCCTTTATACAAATCTCTAATTTAGAGTCTGTTTTCTGAAGACCCAGCCTACACTGGGTTAAGCCAAATTTCTTTACTGCAGGGTTTTGAAATATCTTTTGTGTGAAAGTAGAATAGGAATTTCTGTGAAAAGAATATAAAAATTTGAGTAGAAACTCTGCTTAACTATTTTGTCAGGTAACACCTGAACTCCCAAACTGGCATTTGATTGAACCCCCAATGTTGCCAATATTATAGATGAAAAAGATCACAAAATATTATTTTAATTGTAATTCCTTAATTATGAACATATTTTCATGTAACACTTGTCTTTCCTTTTCTAATAACTCATTTGCTCACTTAAAAATTGATTTGTTAGTTTTTTATTGATTTGTAGAAGCTCTGTATGTGTTGTGGGAAATAGCTCTTTGCCCAATATGATAGAAAATATTTTTTCTTAATTGCCATTTGATTTTTGAAATTGTTTAAGAGCTTTCTTTATTCTCTCTTTTTTCTTTTTTTCTTTCTTCCCTTCATTCATTTCTACCTTCTTCCCTTCATCTCTTACTCCTTTCTTACTTTTGTTCCTACTTTCTTTTCTAGCCTGAGCCATTGCAACAATAAGTCTTCTAACAATAATTGCCTTTCATTCCTATCCCTGTCAGTTTGTTCTCTGTACAACAGCCAGAATGCTTTTTTTTTTTTTTAAAGGACACATGTGAAAAGTACACTATGGCTTCCCATACTTCATTGGTTTCTTGTTGCTCTGAGGATGAGATACTGAACTGGTTTACAAGGCTTCTCTAATCTGGGCTCTTGCTTACTCCTATAGTCCCATCTCCAGCCACTTCCTTTCTTTTCCACTACTGTGCCAGGCCCCTGTTTCCCTCAGATCCTTCACACGGAGGATCAGCTGTCCCTCTTTGTGTTCCTACAACTTTGCCTGGACAATTTTTTTTGTTCTTCAGTTCTTAGCGTAAATCTCCCTTCTCTGGGGACAGTTTTTCCACCCCTCAGATTAGGTTTAGTTAACTATCTGTATTTCTTGCTGGAGTCTAATCTCTGTGCTGTCAGGAATTTTGTTTTTTTCTCCCTCTCCCTCCTTTTGTATTCTGAGCACTTAACCAAGGGCCTGTCATGTGGTAGATGCTCAGTGAATAATTGTTAAAAACTGTTGGTTGAGTGACAGAATGATTGAGGTTTAAGAAATAGGCAGTAGAAAAATGACTTTAATGCTATACTGAATTTATACTTCTTGCTGTAGAAAATGAAAAGCCATTGAACCATTTAATAACAGAGATCAGTTTTATGTTTGATGCTGTTCTTCCCTCTCTTCTTACAGAATGTTGGATTTTCAATCAATAACTATTTCTTCAGTATTTTTTTTTTATATAATCAGGAACCTATGCGGTTACGTAGTAGGATATCTGTAATTCCTTAAATGAAGTAGAATGCATTCGTTTTTCATTAGTTTTGGGAATTGACTTTAAAGGTGAATCTATTATCTCTATATATCTGACTTATTTTATTTTAAGCAAGAAATTTCTAAAAGAGGGGCACCTAGGTGGCTCAGTTGGTTAAGCATCTGACTTTTTTTTTTTTTTTTTTTTTTTAAGCATCTGACTCTTGGTTTCAGCTCAGGCAGGTCATGATCTCAGAGTGTGAGATGGAGCACCATGTTGGGGCTTGAGATTTTTCTCCCCCTCTCTCTCCCTTCCCCTTTTCCCTTCCTCTCGCTCACAGGAGCATGCTCTCTCTCTCTAAATAAATAAATAAAATCTAAAAAAAAAAAGAAAAAAAGAAATTCCTTAAAGAGATCTACCACCTTTTTCTAGTAATCTCCCAAGTAAAAAAAATTTCAGTGGTCTTAGCCTTATCATGATATATTTTGAAATAGGTTAATATCATTGCATTAGGGAATCACAGATTTTAATAGTAATCATATGCTTAATACTACTTTTGTGAAGTAAGGAAAACACCTCTGTGTCAGGTCTTGAAAAAAGATCTGCTTGTTGTCTTATATCTTTTAATCTAGAAAATTAGATAATGATCTAATAAACAACATGATAATAATAATAACAGAGTAATAATAATAAAGAGAAAAGATTTCTCTGTACTGCTTTGCAGATTGACTCAATAATTTCTGATTTAATAAAACTAGGACTATTTTCATTTATGTAATGTTTTTCATGTTTGAATTGCTTATCCAAAATTAATTAATCCTAATACTAAACCCTGAAAGGCAGATAAGAATTATCTTCATTTTACAGATTAAGTCCAACGTACCATATTCCAAATGATTAATGCTTTGAAATCTCCAATACCAAATGGTTTATGTTCCTCTGGAAGCATGTGGAAATCCAAATTTACATAGTAATTATGTGTTCAATTGTGCTGAGGAAGCAAGTGGCAGGCCCAGATAATCTTTCAAAAAAATACTGATAATATACAAAATGGAGGCAAGCTGTTTTTTTTAAATCCTTGTTGAATGATAGTATTATTATTCATATATAGTGATTCCTTCCTCAGAAGTCCTCCAAGCTAAAGACAAAAACAAAAAAAACCCACAAGAATCTTGGTAAATGCTGTTTAATGTACAGAACAAATCCAATGGTGGGTAAAATTTGCATCTTGACAAATGAAAAAGAAGCCACAGTCTATTTGGAGATAACAATGATGCACAGCCATTTCCTTATCACTTAGTACATAAATACTAGTATTGGGCTGTATTCTGGTTACTATTAATATACCTTCTGGATGAAGAAAATTTATGTGAGGACGATTTGTGTTAAAAAAAAGAAATACTGAAATATTAAGAAGTAATTCCTTAGCCTTACATTGTGGAAGGACTCTTTATTATACTGTTTCCATTTTTGAAACAACACAGCACTTTTTCTCTTTTTTTTCATGGCAGTGAAAAAATGAGGAAAGATCTATCTATCTGTCTGTCTATCTATCTTTCATTCCCATTTCCTCAATTCTATGATCCACTGTGTTCAGAAGAAAAGCCATCCCATGCAAAAATAGAAAAGGAGGGTGTCTGGTTGGTGGTATTTTAGTTCAGTGAGAACAGTTTCTTCAACACTGTCTGGTATTATGTAGAAGTGCCAGAAATATTACTACTTAGAGATTCAGGAATTTCTATTTCTGATAATACGGCATACCAGATATCTAGAGTAAGGCTCCTTGTAAAGAAAATCTACAGGTCCTGGATAAAATTTTAAAAAATCAATTCTTAGATGACCTTTTTGGAAAATAAGGAAAATTGTCGAAATGACAAGAAGACATGAATTAGAGGGGCAAGAGATAATCAGAATCACTTTAATGAGCTGTGAAAGAGGTATGGGAGACCAGTTATGGGATTTGTATAAAGTACACGGTTGGGTCACAAAGCTAGATGCTCCACATCTTCAGTGAATGGACGAGAAAAATTCCTGCTTCCTGTAAGGTGATGTAGGCATTCTTGCCTGTCTCTGCCTTGGGTCGGTGGGAAGCAGGAGAAAATGTGTCCTTTAAGAAGTCTCCATGAGACTAGCCCTTACATAGATTTTTTTTTTTGACAAAATCCATACTATGACGGATTAAAACTGAAAACTAAAGTGCTCCAAGGATTTGAGTGTTTCAGGACCCCAACCAAAATCAAAGACAGATCTCTGGAGGAATTAGTTATAACCTCAGGCCTCAATGAAATCCTGAAGATAAAATTCCTATGCATATGAGCAGATAATAAAAATCATAAAACATATGCAGAACCATGTGCAAGAACAAATAAAAATACCAAAGTATAAAGTCAGACCAGCAAAGACTATGGATATTGGAATTTATCAGATGCCAAATGTAGTATGAATATTTAATATTTTTTTTTTTAAAGATTTTATTTATTTATTTGACACAGAGAGAGAGAGAGATCAGATCACAAGTAGGCAGAGAGGCAGGCAGAGAGAAAGGAGGAAGCAGGCTCCCTGCCGAGCAGAGAGCCCGATGTGGGCCTCGATCCCAGGACCCTGGGATCATGACCTGAGCCGAAGGCAGCGGCTTTAACCCACTGAGCCACCCAGGCGCCCAATATTTAATATTTTTAAAGAACATGCAGGATACTATCAAAAGTACCATAAAGGACAATGGTCTACCAAAACATTTTAGGGGAGTCACTAAAGGACAGAAGTAGAGTATAATAATGACCACATATTCAAGGGAGAAATATGAAATAAGAGATTTGTTTATGTAAATTAGTTGAAACTCTTTAAGCTGTCAATATATAATAGAGAACTTTGTGCAATCTCTTCTTCACACCTCAGGGAAAACATCTTAACCCTCTTTGTCTTTTGCCATTTTTTCTTTCTCTTTTTCTTTTTTCTTTCCTTAATTATTCTTTGGGCACCTGATATGTAATAGCGTTTATGTAGGTGCTGTGGATTCAGAAATAAATAAGACATGGTGGTTTCTGTTTGTAAGCAGTTAACAAAGACCACCTATTCTCTGGTAGCTCTGAAAGAAGGAAATTTCTGATGAGAAAAAAAAGGGATAATTTTGATCTTTTGGAGTATGAATGGAGCTTCACAAAGGGCAATTATGAGAAACCAGAGAATAGGAGGGTCCTACGCACTGAGCTATTAACAGTTCTGAGCCGTGAGGGTGACATAGACGGTTTTCATTGATTTGGAAACCACATTTGGCCATTCAATGCTGCTTAGATATTTTCCTTGAAAAAAGTGATCAAGTTGAAAAAAAATGAAAAACTGGGTACCGACTCTGTGCAGATTTTTTTTCCCTTTCCCAACATTTATGGAATACTTATGATTATGTGCTGAGTACTTTACATTCCTTCAACTATTTAATTCTCTCAAATGACATATGAGGTAGTGTTATTATCTCTACTTTAAAGATGGGGAAAAGCAGGTTGAACTGGGCAAAGCGACTTGCACAAGAACATGGATGGTAAGTGAATGGAAAGGGATCCACGCTTAAATAAGTTGAGGTTACGTAGGATTAAAGAAAGTTCAGCATATAACTTTTCTGATGTGTTTCCCAGATACTTTATGTATTCCTAAAAGGAGGTTTTAGTATGACACATTTCCTAACTTGTGAAATTGTCATGTTTAACCTACACAACTTGTGGAATGCAAAACAAATGCATCTCTCTGAAAAATTTTCAGGGAGGTGTATTTCCCTAGTCCCTGGATGAATACTTGATGATGCCAAATTTTCTGATTATTTAGTAATAAAATCTTTGATTTACTCTAAGTTGGAAACAACATCTTAGGTCAGTAATTAAACATTGTTCTCTCTCCTAGTAGGGGCTAGTTGCAGGGTGGCATTTCTCTCTAGCTAGCTGCTCTTACAAGACCCTTCCTCAGTAGGAGCAGGAGCGGGAGGGAGGGAAAAGGAGGCAGAAAGTTCTTAATTTGCCTGGCCATAATAGCATGGCTTTATGTTTGAGGAATTTGTCAGGTGTCTAATGCTGGATCATTCTTTCCTGGGTGTTTTGGAACCTCCCCTGCACCTCTTCTGCCAGAGGCACTGATGCTCTATTTTTCTTTGCTCTCACCTTTGGTTTTTTGGTTATCTGTTCCATACAGATCCAGTCTCTTGAGCCCACTCACTTCTTCAAAGTGGTCTTCTTGCCAGGTGTAAATGGCTGCAGACCATTTTCTTTTCAGGTGACCCACCTCTGGAATATATCTACACCTTGGAATACATGTATATATTCTTTGGCCTGACAAACTGGGAGTCTTGAGGCCAAGGCAAGGTGTCCACCCCTCCCTTTTTCCTGCCTGTGGGTGCCAACTATGATTTCTTGTTTATTGGCTTTTGTAGGTTAGGAGTAAGCCTCCATTTCACTTTGTATGCTCAACTAAGGAGGTCATATATTATCCTCTCTGATTAGAACCACTGAAGTCCTTTTCATAGATTTGAAATGAGCACTCCTTTCTTCCTCTTTATCCACCTCAGCACTCTCTGATAATGGTGGGGATATGGACTTACAGTACTTTAAAGTGTCCCTTTAAATAAATCCTTCTTACAAATCCTCTTATTCTATTTCATTGAATCTAGGAGGTCCTTTATATTAGTTATCTATTGCTGCGTAATAAATTATCTCACACTGTTTCTGAGGGTTGGGAATTCTGGATCAACACAAAGTCATTTTGGCCAGGGTCTTTCTTGAGGTGGTAGTCAATGTATTGGCCAGGCTACAGTAATGTGATGTTTTGACTAAGGTTAGAAGACTTGCTTCCAAGATGGCTAATTCATGAGGTTGTTGGCAAGAGGCTTCATTTCCTTCCTGGCTGTTAACAAAAGGATTCAGCTCTATACCATGTGAGCTATCCATAGAATTGTTCACTTTTCCCAAAGCCCAAAGTAAGTGGTGTGAGAGAAGGACCAAGACAAAACAGCAATATCTTTTATAACCTCATTTTGGAAATGATATGCTATGACTTCTGACATATTCTATTGGTTACATAGCCCACACCTGGTACACTGTGGGAGGGGACTACATAGGTTGTGAATGCCAGGAGGTAGGGGTCATTGGGAGCCATCTTGGATGCTGGCTACAACACAATCTACTGTAAAACCATTTACTTTATATACCACTAAGAAAGAAAAAAATGTTGACAATAATGATATGCCGTCGAGCGTAAGATGTATCTGACTTTGGAAATGTTAAAATGTGACAGAAATGAGTCTTAAAATTGATGACATGCAAACTATCTCCCTTGTGGGTAAGGGTATTTTAAAATCATAGCATTGATTCTTGATTATTTCTATTGAAAACTGCATCTTGGTCTAGAATGTTGCTTTAGATTTTTTAATCTATTGTATCTTGGGTACTTCAGTTGAAACCACGAGTTTTCCCATTCTCCTTCCCCACTCGCCACCTTTTTGCTCGAAACATTTTCATGTACTAATTTTCTGCTGAATGCTTTTTGGGAATGTTGTTCTAGTTTGAATGCTAGTTAGTTCTCTCTGCTTGTTTCTGTGGTTTAAATCCCTTTATTATTAAATATTAACGGAGTGCCAACATTCAGCAGAACAT
The DNA here is from genome assembly GCA_002007465.1 of Ailurus styani. NCBI lineage: Eukaryota > Metazoa > Chordata > Mammalia > Carnivora > Ailuridae > Ailurus > Ailurus styani. Next base: position 478,840 of record LNAC01000229.1, on the reverse strand, counting down.
CATGTAGATTACAGTAGGACACAGATACTTTTTAAAGCGTCTTTGTAATCTCATTTTAGGGAGAGGATAAGCTACAGCAAACATAATGAAAATATCTACTCCACTGGATGGTAGAGAAAATTTTTGATTTAAAATAATTTGACAAGCTAGTTCAAATATTTAAATTACATCTTTGAAGGTCTGATGAACTCTACAATTTTTAATATGACTTTTTTAGAAGTGTTTACTTAAGTAATTCAGGTTAATAATTGTGGCTTTTTAAATATTACCCACCAATATAATCTGATACATAAAAATCACAACATATTCAAATATATTTACTTTGAGTATTTATATCTATTTTTCAAATTTTAGTATGATTTGTAGAAAGCATGGGGGGCACCTGGGTGGTTCAGTCATTAAGCTTCTGCCTTCAGCTCAGGTCATGATCCCAGGGTCCTGGGATCGAGCCCCGAATCAGGCTCCCTGCTCTGCAGGAAGCCTGCTTCTCCCACTCCCATTCCCACTCCCCCTGCTTGTGTTCCCTCTCTTGCTGTCTCTCTCTCTGTCAAATAAATAAATAAAATCTTAAAAAAAAAAAAGAAAGCATGGACTTTGAAGTCAGGCAAAGCTAGGTTGAATATCGTTTTCACTCATTACTGGTGGTGGTATTGAGCACAATGTTAGTCTCTTTGGGCTTCAGCTACCTCTTCTGTAAAATAAGAATAACGTTACCCTTGGGGCGCCTGGGTGGCTCAGTGGGTTAAAGCCTCTGCCTTCGGCTCAGGTCATGATCTCAGGGTCCTGGGATCGAGGCCCGGGTCGGGCTCTCTGCTCAGCGGGGAGCCTGCTTCCTCCTCTCTCTCTGCCTGCCTCTCTGCCTCCTTGTGATCTCTCTCTCTGTCAAATAAATAAATAAAATCTTTAGAAAAAAAAAAAGAATAACGTTACCCTCTCTACTAAGAAGTAGTGAAAATTAAATAACATAGTTTATGTAAAGCCCTAGCTTATTGACTGGCACAGAGTGGCCCCCCAAAAAAGGTAGTTATTATTATTATTTTCCTAGAGGTAGTGTCCCTTATTATTAATTCGTATTTGGCATACTTGGAAAAGCAGTGTGACTGTATTTTCAGAGCACACAGGAACACAGCCTGGAAGCACACACACTTCAGGTTATGTGATACTGATACTTTCAACATAGCCTGGGGACATCTCAGATATACCCTGGAGATAAAGGATGACTGGTATAGGATGCTGTCATCATGTCAGATGTGACAGGTACAGGACCTCCAGATTTTCTAGGCTGTGTTAAAAACTGTATCTTTCGTAGCCTACCATCTAACTGTCATAATCATTAGCAAGGACATCCACTACCCCTACTAAAGCAGCTGCAGCTATTTGAGTTTTATTATAAGCCAAGTAGTTTACATACATTAACTGATTTAACTTCTTAGTTAATCCTTATTTTTAATTACTTTTTTTTTAAAAGATTTTATTTATTTATTTCACAGAGGGAGAGAGATCACAAGGAGGCAGAGAGGCAGGCAGAGAGAGAGGGGAAAGCAGGCTCCCCGCTGAGCAGGGAGCCCGATGCGGGCCTCGATCCCAGGACCCTGAGATCATGACCTGAGCCGAAAGCAGAGGCATTAACCCACTGAGCCACCCAGGCGCCCTAATTACTTTTGTTAATAAAAGCTAAGTATTCTTTCTGAGCTCATTCTAGTTAGACCAAGTTCTGCCTGATCCCAGAGATCTTACTCTTTCCTTTTATGCCTTAATTCCTTTCTTCTCTAAATCCTCTGGTTTTGCTGTTTATTGCATATGCATCTATGTCCTGTGTTTAGCTTCTGGATGTTTAGCTTCTTAGATAGAGGCCTTGCCTAAAATTCTTTGTATCCTCAGCATATAAATATAGTGCATATGCATAACAGATGATCAGTCATTATTTACTGATGTTATGTTGATGCTTTGGTATTTCAAGGATGGAAAGACAATTGAAGCTTGGCTATTTAAATTATTTTGTTCCACCTAGTTTTTTTTAATAGAAATATTTATATGATAATAATGAGGAAAATTCTTGGAATGTCACTATCAGAGAATGCCTTTTCTTTTCACAATTGCTTCTGCAGATAATATGCATTGTACACTAAGATATTTTGACTTCATTGTAATGCTCTTGTGTATGTAAGTACTATGAGGGGAATATAACCACCACAATCATTTTAGTTCTATGTATTTCTGAAATGAGGGTCCAGAAAAAGAGTATTGATATCTGCCAGTGGAAAACAATGAAGCTAATGAGAAAATAAACTTTAGTTTTCAACCTTCACAAAGCACATTAGCAAATAACAAAGGCTGGGGAAAGAGTTAAAATTCATTAAAAAAAAAAAACCTCTTATGCTTTTCTTAATGTGTTTTGCTTCCTGATATAATTCCTATTTGCTAGAATTTTCCAATTTTCATTATCTTAACAGGCTGTTCTCATTTCGATAACACTCCCAGTTGAGTTTCAGATACCCTTCTGTGCATCATATATCCTTAAAACTTTATTGTTTTGTTTATATACTTGTCAGTCTGTTTTGAAATTTACTTGAGCGAGAGTTTAAAATATCCTGCCTTAAAGTACACTAAAGATAATTATGTCTTTGTTGGCTTACTGAGAGTGCCAATGATATTAATATATGTAATGTTTAAAGTTGTGGAATATTTACTTCTCAAAAGAGAAATAAGTTATTCTGATTCCTATACTATTCTTGTCGGTATATTAGGAAGCGGATATGTAGCCATTTTTTTCTTATTTCACTATTTTTAGGTCCTTAGTAAGTGTCAATGCAATGAAAGGACCAGAAAGATATCACTACCCCAAAGCAAATAAAGGGACTTGGCATACAGTGGAACTCAATAGCTGGTGGCAGTGATAGTTGTAGTTATTGTGGGTGTCCTTACTGATGGCTATGTCAGTTAAGTGACAGGCAATATGAAAATATCGTCTGGAAAAGATTGAAGTATTTGAGTCTCTTTCCCACCTATGCCTTCAAATTTAACATTCGAGGATCATTCCCATGTGTTAGACATTGCCCTCTATTTTTATCTTCTTTAAAAATGCAACTACTCTTGGAAGTGTAATACATTCAGTGTAGTACCTACCACTTCATTCATTTGGTTAAAATTCATGAAATAGCTGTATATTGCAGGCCACTTTGATGGTAGGAACAATGTACCTGTGAACAATACAGATAAGGCTCTTGCTCTTGAGGGCTGGAATGTTAGAGCCAGATGATCAATAAATACACAAAAAAGTTAATTGATGAGATGAAGCTATAAGGAATGTGGAGAGGGTGCAGGGACAGATAATCCTGTGAAGGTGGCAAGTGGGGAGGACTACTTTAGGTATGAAAGCTCCTCTCTGAGGAATCGGGAAAGCCTGAGAATGAGAAAGGCCATAGAGTTGGCCACAGAAGAGAGAGTAAGCCTGAGGTACAGTGAGCATAGGGCTGAGAAGTACATGATAGGGCCAGAGAGGAGGGCAATCCAACCCTGTAGGGCCTTGTATGTCATGGTGTGGAATTTGGGTTTTATTCAAAGAACAATGGGAAGTCCCTGACAGGATTTTGTCAGAGGATTAAAACTATATATATATATATATATATATATATATATATGATTTTGTCAGAGGGTTAAAACTATATATATATATATATATATATATATATATATATATAATCTTATTTATTTATTTGAGAAAGAGGAGCACAAGAGAGCAAACATGCGCAGGGAGAGGGAGAGGGGCAGAGGGAGAAGCAGGCTCCCCTCTAAGCCGGGAGCCTGATGCGGGGCTTGATCCCAGGACCCTGAGATCTTGACCAGAGCTGAAGGCAGCTGCTTAACTGACTGAGCCATCCAGGTGCTCAATATTGTTGGTTTTTAAGAGCTTGCTCTAACTGTGGTGCAGTCAATATTTGCAGCTAAGTTAGTGGTGGGCTAAGATCTATTGGCAGCCCCTTCCTTCCTGAACTGTACTCCATTTCCTTTCCTTGGTGCTGTGTATCTCCTTTGCCTGGAGCAGGCTCCTTCTTCCCTGAACAACCCATTGTCCAGGTGGCTAACTTCTACTTGCTTTCTTAGATATAAGCTCAAACGCAGCCTCTTCTATGAATAAAATGGCCATATAAGTGTCATCCTCATGGGATATTTTGAGGGACACTATTAAAAACAATCCTAGGAAAATATGTGTAAAATAGATTATCCCAACAACATTAGTTGCTTTTACTTATGTCTTTATAACACTCTGTACTATTATCCCTGCCCTTGGATGAGTATTCTTAATGGTTAAGGTCATGGACCCTGAAGCCAGGCCACCAGACTTCAAATCTCAGCTCCGTTTCCTCATTTTGAGCTGTGTGACTTCGGTCAAGTCACAGAAACCCTCAACTTTACTGTCTTCATTTGTGAAATGTGGGTAATGATGGTATTTCCTTAATTATTTTATTGTAGACAAAAAATTAATAATACATGCAAAAGACTTAGCACAGAACCTGGCACATACTTAGGATTCATTAAATATTAACCATTATTGTTCTTTTCAAACAGGACTACAATTATGTTTATAGGTCTTTCTCTCCTGGTAACTATGAACTCCTTAGGGCAGGGACCATGTATTATTTATTCACCTTTGCAGTCTTAGTTTATAGCACAGTGTCTAGTGTACAATGAATTTTTAAAAAATGACTACAAATGCAGAAAAGATGAAAGTCAACCTCAAGATTTTAAAAATTCTCTTCACTCCACTTTTTACAATACGAAGGAAGAAAGTTTAAGTGTGTTTCTTGTGTCACAGAGAGAGAGAATCAGAATATAGTTCTCTCCATTGCCTGGCTATAATGCGTAGTTTAATTTAATCGTACTGAGAATAAATAGAAGATATCTATATACTATCAGGTAAATATTGAAGTAATTAGAAGGGTCTGTTTCTCAAAATGTGGAACAAGTGCAAATGTTTATTCAGTTACTACTTAGGAGCACTGGTGTTTTTAGATAAAATTAAATAGCAACTTCTTTGGCTTAGTTCCATTTTGTTTATAAGCTTACAATTTCAATCATACACAGAGCTAAAAATTAAAATAAAACTTATTATCTCAAGATTTGTTCAAAATATAATGATGATTTAGGTAAACCTACTAAATAAGTCAGAAAAAGCTTATTAGCTTACACATTTCTCTTTAAATCTGAGCAATTTAAAATATTTTAAAGATAATTAATAATTTATTGTTATTAAACATAAGAAAATAATGTGAATGAAAGCACAGTACCCACTAATCCAGAACAATAGGTATCAGGTACTTGGTATTATTGTCAGTCAGTGTAGTAGAAGCAAAAAGGGCAATAGGACTTGGTGAAATAACCCAGAAGATGGGAACTCCTCTTGCACATTCGAATTAGTCACATGTATATGCACACATGTGTGCATGTACACATTACATTACTTCATCCAAAATAGATTTTGTATACTTAACTGGATTTTTTTTTAGACAGTTACATTAGTTTAATTTTTCTTTGGTCTCTTAGGGTACCATCATTCCCTGGATTTGTGGACTATCAATTAAAGTACTTATGGTTAATATGAAAGAGTTTTAACAAAGGAGGACTAGTTCCTCAGTAATCCCAAATAAATATTTAGTTTTATATCTGATTCATATCTGAATAAACTCTTTAATATTGTATTCCAGTATTTAGAAAAATGACTGAGAGCTGTCCTTATAAGTTAGTGAAACAGGTGACAGCCTGGGGCAGGCATTTGTTGCTCAAATCTACCTGAGACATTGCCTCTCATGTGAGTTGCAGCCTCTTATCAAACATTTATGGTATGTTTACTGTAATCCCCCTTATGGCTAATTTTTCTTAGAGCCTCTAAACTTTTTAGGAGAAGGAACTAGGTCTCATTCTTTGTTTATCCCAATGGTTGGTGCAGAATGTGGCACATATTTACTGACATTCAGAATATTGGTGATGGAATGAGTGAGTACAATTCTATTAATAGCCACAATGATGAATAAGATACAGTTAGAAGTTCTTCTTTGGGTCCTTATATCTCTTGTTTTCAAGACCTTCTGTAACAATTCAATGATAATGTATTATTTTGGATATTAGTTGATGCCACTGAGCAACAGAAATTTCTAGAAAGGAGTATAAGAGAAAATAAGCCAGAACTTGGAACACAGGTGTTTTAAAGCTTTATGCATTTTTCTGTAATCTCAATGAATATTTTCTTATGAAACATCATTTCATTTTCATTAAAAAGTCACCCCTCAAAATTGGTAAATTTGAAATTCAAGTAAACTGTATACAAAAAACAAATACGAAGTGATTATTAAAGCAACTCAACTTTGTCACTTATGAATATATTAAATTTTATGGAAGGGAATTGATTTAAAATGTGATCTCCTTCAACTCTGATGGTATAATCCATTCAATTTGAGTCTTACCATGTATTGATGTAAGATCATATTGTATGATAAATTGTTATATATATAATTTTTGTGTTCATACGTGTATGTGTTGTAGAGATCATTGATAAATAAGGATGCACAGTAATATTTTGCATATGGTATTTAATTTGCAGAAGTGATGTTTCAATTGTTTTACCACCCTTAAAGGAAGAAGGAAAGCAAAACCAGTAAGATTGATAAAAACACAGAGACATGATAAAGAAATATTTTTTCATTTAGAAAATGACACATTTTCATAGTCAGGGCTATTCTTCATAGCCAGCAAAAGAGGTATATTTTCAAATTTGTGAAAGAAAACAACTTAGGTGTGTGCTTGCAAATATTCTGCCATTACTGTTTTGTGATAAATAGTGTTTAATTGATCTAGCCTGTAGGAAAGATCACAATTCTGGACATCAAGCCCTATTACAAGCTATAATCATTGAGACAGTATGGTACCGGCATAAAAACAGACACATAGATCAATGGAACAGAATAGAAAACCCAGAAATAGACCCTCAGTTCTATGGTCAACTAATCTTTGACAAAGCAGGAAAGAATATCCAATGGAAAACAGACAATCCAACAAATGGTGTTGGGAAAATTGGACAGCCACATGCAGAAGAATGAAACTGGACCATTTCCTTATACCACACACCAAAATAGACTGAAAATGGATGAAAGACCTCAGTGTGAGATAGGAATCCATCAAAATCCTTGAGGAGAACACAGGCAGCAACCTCTTTGACCTCAGTCACAGCAACTTCTTGATAGACACATCTCCAAAGGCAAGGGAAACAAAGGCAAAAATGAACTATTGGGACTTCATCAAGACCAAAAGCTTTTGCACAGCAAAGGAAACAGACAACAAAACCAAAAGACAACCAACAGAATGGGAGAATATATTTGCAAATGACATATCAGATAAAGGGCTAGTATCCAAAATCCATAAAGAACCTATCAAACTCAACACCCAAAGAACAGATAAACCAATCAAGAAATGGGCAGAAAACATGAACAGACATTTCTGCAAAGAAGGTATCCAAATGGCCAACAGACACATGAGAAAGTGCTCAACACCACTTGGCATCAGGGAACTACAAATCAAACCACAGTGAGATACCACCTCACACCTCACACCAGTCACAATGGCTAAAATTAACAAGTCAGGAAACGATGATGTTGGTGAAGATGCAGAGAAAGGGGAACCTTCTTACACTGTTGGTGGGAAGCAAACTGATGCAGCCACTCTGGATGTTCCTCAAATAGTTGAAAATAGAGCTACCCTATGATCCAGCAACTGCATTACTACTGGGTATTTACCCTAAAGATACAAATATAGTGATCTGAAAGAGCACATACACCCCAATGTTTATAGCAACAATGTCCACAATACCCAAGCTATGGAAAGACCCCAGATGTCCATCAACAGAAGAATGGATAAAGAAGAAGTGGTATATATATATATATATATACAATGGAATATTACACAGCCATCAAAAAGTAATCTTGCCATTTGCAATGACATGGATGGAAATAGAGCATATTATGCTAAGCAAAATAAGTCAATCAGAAAAAGACAATTATCATATAATCTCACTGATATGTGGAATTTAAGATATAAGGCAGAAGATCATAGGAGAAAAGAGGAAAAAATGAAACAAGAGGAAACCAGAGAGTGAGACAAACCATGAAAGACTCTTAATCATAGGAAACAAACTGAGGCTTGCTGGAGGGGAGAGGAGTGGAGGGCTGGAGTAACTGGGTGATAGATATTGAGGAGGGTATGTGATGTAATGAGCACTGGGTATTATATAAGACTGATGAATCACAGACCTGTACCTCTGAAACCAAAAATACATTATATGTTAATCGAATTTCAATAAAAATGTTAAAAAAGGAAAATAGTGAATAAGCAAAAGATATATTGCCAATAAATTCTCAGCAAAGACAGAGGGAAAAAAACCAAATGGAGGAGCATTTGTATTAAAATCCGTGGTTGCTAATTTTAGCTTATAATTGATTAGGTCTTCTTGAAGAGTTTTAAATTACTACTCTGGTACATTTGACAAAAAATGATTTTGCCAGAAGTCTAATAATCTCTTATTTTAATTATAATTTCTCTCTAACTGATGTCTGAAAACAGAACACTTTCTATGATATTGGATAAAAGTACACAATTTTTTTAAATATGGGGTTTGAAGAGAAAACACATTTTAGATGGTGATTTAGAAATGGCAAACACCACACATTGAGAAAATAACTCCAGATTAAAAAAAAATAATTTATTTTTCCTAGCTATACACTCAATTTGCTGTTAAATCAAGTTATTCAACAGTGTTTATTGATTACTGTGTGCCTTTAATGGTTATACTATTAATCATAATCTCCAACATTTATTGAGTGTATACTGTGTGTAGATTACTGTACTAAAGGGAGTTAGTAGTTTGAAATGATTAATAGTGTGTTTATTTGCGGTAGAGCCAGGCTCTGCTGTGTTCTGTTTGGGGCTTGATGTTTCTGTGAGGTAAGGTGTCATATGTTTAGAGAAAAAGGTTTGTTCAAGGTCATCTGAAACAAGGGAATAGATTTGTAATGAAGAAAAATTTCTGTATTTTAGGCCAAATTTTGGGGAAGATATCATGTATTTTCTCTATAATTCTTCACCTTTTGAGTACCTATTATACACCATATACACATGTGCAAAGTACTATATGGGTAAAAGGTTAATAAAACATATCATCCATATACACAATATACTTATTACCTGTCTTCTGTTGGGATAATTCACATCCTACAGTATGAAGGACATTTTCATTTTCCTAGGAGAGTAAGATCTTTTAGGCTAAGAGCCCAAATAAGCCAAGTCTTGACAGGAGAGAAGAGGATTTGAGAAAGGTCAGTGAATGGAGGTCACTTGGGTGAGGCAGCAGGAATGGCCTTGAGCATGCTGGAAATCCAGTAGGATCTCACAAGGGTAAATAAGTTTCTCAAGGACGATCTCCAGATTAGTTTAAACAAACTCAGAAATCATCTATAAGTGAATATTAAACATAGTACCTCAAACCATTCTTGTTCAACTCCATCAAAATTCAGTTTCTGTGGTTAAGTGACTCATGCTGAAATAGCTAGACCTTGGGCGATAGCTTTAAACACGTTATTCAAGCATTACTCTGAATTACAGGCAGGAAAATTAAAGAAGAGATACACTTGGGAAATGGCCTATGTTTGTGGCAATTTAAGAATCTATGTTTTTCAAATTAAATCCACAGATGCAAACCACCACAGAAAATCAAAACAATTTTGGGGGGGATAATTAAGTGTAAATAAATAAAAACTTCACTGTAATTCTTTAGCTACTCAAATAATCAGTATTGAAGGGTTTTATTTTTCTCAGGAGAATATGAATTTTCTCTAAGACCCCTAGTATTAAAAAATTCTACTTTTATTTATTTATTATTATTATTATGCAAGATTTTATTTATTTATCAGAGAGAGAGAGACAGAACACAATCGGGGGAGCAGCAGCCAGAGGGAAAAGCAGGACTCAATTCCGGGACCATGGGATCATAAACTGAGCCAAAAAAAAAAAAAAAAAAAAAAAAAGAAAGACTCTTAATCAACTGAGCCACCCAGGCATCCCTATTACTTTTTTTTAAATAAAGATTTATTTTTATTTTTATTTTTTTAAGTAATCTCTACACCCAACATGGGGCTCAAATTCACAAGTCTGAGATCAAGAGTTGCGCACTCCACTGGCTGAGCCAGCCAGGCACCCTCAAATATTCTATTTTTAAAATAACTTCAAAAATTATGCAAAGAGCACATATTTATTGTACAAGATTAACAGGTATAACTGTGCAAATGAGAAGAAAAATTTAAAAAGAAGCTTTGATGATTCTATGAATGCTAGGAAACAATTGTTAATTTTTTGATGTATCTTTACACTATTTCTAGGTGTGCATATAGACTGTAGTTAACACAGGTTTTTTTCCCTGAGTTAGAGAAATGAGGGAGGAGTGGGTGAGCAGTGAAGAGATGGTACTTTATCCTACATATAATGCACCTACATGAGCAATTCCACTTAGAGGTTTTAAAGAGAGAGGCTCTTTTTTTTTTTTTTTTTTAAAGATTGCATTTATTGAGAAAGAGTGAGAGACCACAAGTAGGGAGAGGGGCAGAGAGAGAGGGAGAAGCAGACTCCTTGTTGAGCCAAAAGTGGGATGGAGGGCTCGATCCTAGACCTCAAGAGCATGACCTGAGTCAAAGGCAGTTGCTTAACCAGCTGAGCCACCCAGGTACCCCAAGAGAGGCTCTTAATACAGTGTGGGGGAAAACAATGATTCTACCTCTGATCCCAACTTTCCATCTTTCCCTTGGGTCCAGGCCTAGAAATTCCTGTCAGGAATTCATTCCTTGAGAACAATGTGCTGATGGTAGATTAGTATAGGGGACTCCCTCTGGACCATAGGTTAGCCAGTACTGGGCCCTCGTATATGTTGTAGGTGTTGGGAAACTAAGAATTCAGTTTGAATCTCTGTCTTCTGAACAAGAAAGGTATGCATGGAGGTAGCTTCATTCTGTTGACTAGATCTTAATTCTCTTAAAATGTGCCCCAACCCAGGCCTTGTCATCAAAAGCAGGGGCTTAATCTTTCCTGGCTAATTTCCTAAAGGAATTTTGGGACAGTTGATGAGGGATGTATGAAGTATCCTACCACCATTTCCCACCTGGTCTCTCTTTATAAGTTAATAACAATAACAGGAACAAACTTTCATAAGCATTTCCTTTGTTCCGGACTCTATACTCATTAACTCATTTGGTTCTCAGAACACTCCATGAGGATGGTTGTGTTTGTTTTCTAGGGCTGCCTTAATAAAACACCACAGATTAAGTGCCTTAAACAACAGAAATTTATTCTGGAGACTAGAACCAGGATTAAGATGTTGACAGGGTTGTTTTCTCCTGAGATTTCTCTCCTTGGCTTGGAGATGGCTACCTTCTCACTGTGTCCTCACATGACTTTTCTACTGGGAATGTATCTCTGGGATCCATTCTTCTTATAAGGATGCAGGTCCTATTGGATTAGAGCCCCATACTTATAACCACATTTAACCTTTTTACTACTTTAAGGACCCTCCAAATACAGTCACTTTGGGGATTAGTGCTTCAACATATGAATTTTTTTGGGGGGGTCCACAATTCAGTCCATAATAATGATGTCGTTACTATTTCCATTTTACAGAAGAGATGATTTTACAGATTTTAATTTACCAGGACCACCTAGGTCATGAATAACTCCAAATACATCCAGAGTGCATACTCTTGACCACCATGCTGTTCTGCCACAGATGCAATTTGGATACTTTTTTCTTTATCTAGCTCTATTCTCCACTATAACTACTATACTTTATTCTAGGATTCTGGCATTAGATTGTCCTTTGGTTTTAGTTTTCAAGGCTGTTGTGAATTTTTATTGCTCTCCTCTTGAGTGTTTTTGTGAGAACACAAAAGAAATTGTGTTAGCAACTACTAAATAGTTTTGAGCCATTTGGACTAGCTAACTTCTGATCTCAAGTATATTTTGTATGGGTGGAAATAACAGACTATGAAATTATATAAAATCTATAGCTCCTCTTATCAGAAGGTAGAGTAGGTATATTCTATCCCAAATAAAATGCCTGCTTACTCCCTCTTTCCTATTGATTATTATAGTTCTTTGCAGAAGAAAACATGGCGTCAGAGATTCACAGCATCTGTCTTTTCCTTGTAGTTAACAAAAGTGGTGTTGTGTAATAATGCTGCTTTATAATTTCTCATAGCAGAACTCAATTTGACCTCAACAGAATTAGAATTCTGAAGTCATGAGGTAAAAATGGCACTGAAAGTTAAGCTGATTCTTCTATTCCTACTTTAATTTTCTCATGTCACTGACAATCATAGACTGCAGGATTGCCTCAATCACCCTATGTTAAGTATACCAGGCATTTGTCAGATTCAAATGCCTTAATGTAAGATCTTAATGTTAAAATTCTTTGTCCCAAGAAAAATTTAATATAAACTGAAACTTTTAGCCAGAGTTCTGGTGTCTCCTTCATCTAGCATCTTCAGTTTTCATTGGCATTTCATTTTCAAATGGAGTCTTGCTGCTTTGGAGAAGATGTAAAGGAAGAGTAACAATTATGTAGGTGGAGGGAAACTCGTGACACAGGGGTAAAATAAGGCCATGGTCCTCTTTCACCTTGTATCCCATCTATGTAGCAATGTCTAGTGCATACATAGTAAGTACTCACTAAATGTTTATTGAGAGATTGAATGTTGCTTATAAATGGAACTAGCCAAACTGCTGAAAAAGTCCACTGTAAGAGTCATACCATTATCCAAAAGTCTCTTTACAGGCAGGTAAGGATTTTTCCACACATTTTTTTTTCTAGGGAAGTTGCTGCCTCCACCCTCTCCCCAACTCCCTGCCTACTTCTACCTTCAAGTCAACTATAATTAAATAATAAGGGCTACTTAAATAAAACACAGAAGATAACATGCTTGTCTTCTAGGTTGTTACAGTTTTGTTGATGGGCACAAGATGTACACACATGAAGATTAGAGAGTTCTAAAAAATTATTTGAGAGAGAGGGAGAGAAAGAGTATAAGTAGGAGCAGTGGCAGAGGGAAAGAATCTTCAAGCAGACTCCCAGCTGAGCACATAAACCACGCAGGTCTCTATCCCATGACCCATGAGATAGATCATGATCCGAGCCAAAACCAATAGCTGGATGCTTAACTGATTGAGCCACAATGGCGCTGCAAGCATTAGAGATTTTAAAGTACAAAACAACACAGAAAATTTTGACTTTTTTAATACATAGAATTTCTATTGCTCTTGACAGTTGTGTTTTATTAAATAGGTTGATGTAATTGCATTTTAGGTAGTAGCTGCATTGCTGTTTTTAGTGACTGAGCTATATACAACATATATTTTCCCATTCTTAATTCATCCAAGGACAAAAAAGGAAAAAAAAAAGCAGAAGTGCCAAAGCTTTCCTCTTTTGCTACAGGAGTATTTTGGGGGAACTTTGTTTATGAAGATTTGAAAGAGGTTAAGTAACTGGCTTTCAATGTAACTTTGAAACTGCTAGGATGATGTTAGACTCAGCAATGTCTTTCTGTTAGTAGCAGGCCACCTGGCACTATTTGGATGGAGAGGCTGGACCCAGAACCCTGGAAGGTTTTCCTCTCTCTTTTTTACCCCCTGTGATCCTTTGTTTTGTTTCTTAAATTCCACATATGAGTGAAATCTATGGTATTTGTCTTTTTTGGTCTTATTTCACTTAGCATAATACTCTCTAGCTCCATCTATTTTATTGCAAATGGCAAGTTTCCATTCTTCTTTATGGCTGAATAATATTCCATTGCGCGCGCGTGTGTGTGTATGTGTGTGTAGATATATACACACACCACATCTTTATCCATTCATCAGTTGATGGATTTGGGCTGTTTCCACAATTTGGCTATTGAATCATGGCTATGAATCATGCTGCTATAAACCTCGGGGTACATGTTTTCCTTTGAATTAGTATTTTTGTATTCTTTGGGTAAATACCTAGTAGTGCAATTGCAGTCTCTTCAACATACTGTGTTGAGAAAACTGGACAACCACATGTAAAAGAATGAAACCGGACCACCTTCTTACACCAGACACAAAAATAAATTCAAAATGAATTAAAGACCCAAATGTAAGACAGGAATCCATTAAAATCCTAGAGAAGAACATAGACAGTAACCTCCTTGACATCGACTGTAGCAACTTCTTACTAGATATGTCTCCTGGGGCAAGGGAAACCAAAACTAAAATAAACTATTGGGACTTCACCAAAATAAAAAGCTTCTGCACAGCTGAGGAAACAATCTACAAAACTAAAAGGTAACCTACAGAATGGGAGATGGTATTTGCAAATGACATATCTGATAAGGAGCTAGTATCAAAAATATACAAGAACTTAGAAAACTTAATGCCCCCCCACCCCAAATATATATGTTTCTAATTGTTGAAAGAGAAAGAATGCAGAAACTGGGACCTACTAAGACTTTATGATATCAGTTATCTAGGCTAAAAGAAAAAGTCAGCACAGTCTGATCAAAATAATAAGGAACTTACTTCAAAATGGGGAAATCCTGAAGTAATATGGATGTCAGGCAGTTTGATCAGGACACTGATTCATAAAATTATTTTGGGTCTACCCTACCATGTTTGCTCCTTCCTCAGGTTGCTTTCTTCATGATAGTAAAGTGGCAGTTATTGTACCTGCATGTCACATACTTAGGAGAAATAGAGATTATCTGTATACCAGAATATCCAGCATAAGGCCTGAGATTTTCTCTGATTGTATTAGCCTAGATCACATGCTCATGAATGAACTGACAATAGTGTGTAGAGGGTGGAATGCAATGATTAGCTCAGACTAGGTTATATACTCCATTCCTGGGTCTAGTGGTCAAGCCAGCTTTTCTAGGACCACATGGGTCTAACGTCATGAATATGGGGTAGAAGGGTTGTTAGAATGATAACCAGACTGTCCATTACATTCGCAAACACTCTTTTTCAGTGGACCTGAACCAAACTGTAAAAGAGAGAGAGAAAAAAAGAAAGGATTCCTTGTAGATAAATCATGTTCACCAGGCCTAAAGTTATGGCCAGATTTTTTAAAAATTAGAAAAAAAAATACAACTAATTGCAGCTATCCTTTACCCCATTCTTTAAAAAAGCCACACAAATGGGATTAGTATCATCATTTATTTATTAATTCATTTACAAATTTAATAAAAGTTGAGAGTCTATGTACTCGGACTTTGGCTGGAATTCAGATATTACAGAGCTCCCATCTGATGAGGGGGGCAGACTCATAAGCAATTATAATTCAATATGGTAAATGTAATTGAACAGCAAAATAAAGTGGTTAGCATAATGGACTCTGATGGCAGACTGACTGAACTTAAGTCCCCACATTGCCTTTTACCCAGTAGATGACATTTGTAGACCAAATCTATGAACCTATCCCCTCTGCACTCACCATTTTCCCTTCCGTGACTATAGGGAAGACTACCTCCTCCCATCCTCCACATGTACTCTTGATCACATTTTCCTGCCCATGTTGTCAGGAACATTTACTTTCTAAATTTCAGTTTCCTTTCAACAAAGTAGGGATAATAATATTGCTTTTCATATAGGGATATCCTAAGTGTTAAGCATAATATTGCCTGTAAAGGGTTTAATATAATCCTGGCAAATAAGGAGTGCTAAACAAATATTGACTATTAACTATTTTTTGGTGTTTGGTGAAAGTGTTGAGGTCTGGATTTTACCCAGTCTTTTATTCCTGATTCACCTGATTAATTCACACTCATATTTGAAAATTTATCTCAGACTTACCTCCTATTCTGGGTTGGGGTAAATGACCTTCCAGTGTACCCCAGTACCTCCCTGGAAATAGCATCATTGTACAGAGTACTTACCAAAGTAAGTTGTATCTTCTTGCTTACTTCTCTGTTTTTCTAAGTATATTGTAAGCTAGTGGTTCTCAGCTTAACTTGTAGCAGAATGGCTGGACTAAATCTCAGAGTTTCTAACTCAGTAGGTCTGGGATAGGGTCTGAGAGCTTGTGATTCTTACCAGTTCCAGGTGAAGCTGAGGCTGTTGGTTCAGAGACTACACTTTGAGAACTACTGCTATAAACTTCTGGAGTGCTTACTCAACCAGGTTTGCTTCTTTTGTTGCTAGCACAGTCATGTTCCATATACAGTTCTCCCCCTTACCCTTACTCTGAAACATCCAGGGCTCATATGCTCTCTTGCTCTTCTTAAAGGCTAGTCTAATATTAATCATTTGCATCTTTGTGAAATTATATCAGGCAGTGCTGCCAGAAAGGAAACCCATCTCCTTCAACATTCTCCAGCTTGGAAAAAGAAAATCCTTTTGAGCATCTTCTGGTTTCTTTATACGCCTAAATTCTTTCCAGTCTTAGGCACTGATTATTCTGCTCAGGTGATTGAAGCTTTGCTTTTATATCTCACTTTCTTCTATTTTGTCAGTTACAATGTACTACATAGATAGGAGTTACTGGGTGGTTGGAAGAAGATGATGATGAATGCTAACATTTGTTATTCCAGGCACCAGGCTAAGAGAATTAACTCATTGAATTCTCACAACACACTTATGAAAATATATTCTATTATTTGCTTGTTACAGATGAGGACACAGACACTTGCCTAAAGTCACACAACTGATAACCCAGCACTCTACCAACTAAGGATGTGTTACTAGGACTAAGTAAGAGAGCTTGATCAGGTCTGGAACAACCCATATATGTCCACTTATTCTGCGGCTCTAAATGGTGTTAGGATGGTAAATATCTATAATATATTTTAAAAATTACCTTTAATTTGATGAAATAGTTGTATATAAGTTTGCTGTATTGAATACTAGACAAAATTATATATGGGCCATGTCAATATGCAAATTTGCACTTGGTTTCTTTAAGGCTAGTATGAATTCTAGGAGTTTGAATTCCCAAAACCAAATTACATTGGCACCTCTTTGGACTAAAGTTACATGTTTAATTAAAAGAATAAAATGTAAATATTAATAATTAAAAGAACATACCTAATTTCCCCTTTAACTGCTATTAGAAGTGTATAGCCAATTATTACATATCACTCTACCATTATGTCATACTGAACAGTCAACTTTCATCTTAACACCACAAAATAAGTCTGTGGCTTTATAAAAATTATATGAAATATGAGAAATGGTATTACCCATTTGATTATTGAACCAATAATTGGTAAATCCAGACCCAGAAACCAGAAATACCAGCCAGATTGGTTCAGATTGGTTGACCGGCCAGACTGACTTAGAGGAGAACAACCCAATCAGAATGTGTGGAGCTCCGTGTCTGGACAACATGGTAGCAAGTAATAAGAAACTCAGACAGCTGTCACTACTGTCAACATTTATTGAGTGCTCACCATGTGGCAGGTACTTTCTAAGACTTTAAAATACTGAATCACTCAATTCTTATATGAATTAGGTCTATTATTATCCCCATTTTATAGATGAAGAAAATGAAGCTTGAAATGTTAAATAATTTGTTTAGGGCCACACCAGAACGAGTGACCCCGGCAATTGACTCCAGGTAGTTTGGCTTCAGAATAAGCATGTAGAAGATTTATGATGAAGTAGTATGTAGCTGGTACAACATGCAGTGAACCCTAAAATCAGTAAGGTGTGAGAAAAATCCAGGTGGGCCTTGGAGAAGGTAGGTTTTTGGTTAAAGTATAGAAGCAGGCTCTAGTTTGGGGAAGTATGGCAAGTGTAAGCCAGTCTTGGACATAAGCTTCGTATGATTTCTAATTCCCCATGTTCCTTAGGTGGGTGCTGCCCTGGGGAGTGACTGTGCAGATTTTTTCAGTATTGAATGACTTTAATTACACAGTGGCAATAACACCCATTATATGGAGTGTTGTTCACTTCAAATGGAGAAATGTTAAATGCTTTGCTTAAAAGCAGTGACCAGTTCTCCATTGCTCTGAGAAGATTCTTTTTTTTTTAAAGATTTTTTTTTTATTTTATTTCACAGAGGAAGAGAGATCACAAGTAGGCAGAGAGGCAGGCAGAGAGAGAGGGGGAAGCAGGCTCCCTGCTGAGCAGAGAGCCCGATGCGGGCCTCAATCCCAGGACCCTGAGATCATGACCTGAGCCGAAAGCAGAGGCTTTAACCCACTGAGCCACCCAGGCGCCCAGAGAAGATTCTTGATTTAGAATTATATCAGGAAGTTATTGAAAATTTTGAAATTTACTAAGACAAAACAGCAATAGATAAGACAATATTAGGGCCAGAAAGGCACGTAGGGTTTTAGGACTCAGGGTCAGCTTTGCACAGAGGTATTTTCTGCAAATTATAAAAAGGTTTTCCTTCTTCCCAGTAGTTAGCATGATGAGGTGACTAGACTATAAGAGGGATTTTAGCATCAGGCCTATAGGGTACTTAAGCTAACTTTGCATTAAAAATTTTTTCCTTCTATAGATTTAATATAATCCCTATCAAAATTACAATGACCTTTTCCACAAAAATACAAAAACAAACCTAAAATTTGTACAGAGTCACAAAAGACCCCAAAAAGCCAAAGCAATCCTGAGAAAGAATGGAGCTAGAGCCATCACATTTCCTGGTTTCAAATTATTCTACAAAGCTATTGTAATCAAAACAGTATGGTCCTGGCATTAAAAGAGATACATTGGTCAATGGAACAGAGTCGGGAGCCCAGAAATAAACCTTAGCATATACATACATATAATACTTGATAAGGAAGCCAAGAACATGCTATGAGGAAAGGACAGTCTTTTAAATAAATGGTGTTGGGAAAACTGGATGACCACATGTAGAAGAATGAAATTGGACACTTATACCACTCAGAAAAATAAACTTGAAATGAATTAAAAAGTTAAACATAAGATCTGAAATTCTAAAACTCCTAGAAGAAAACATAGGGAAAAAGCTCTTTGATATTGGTTTTGGCAATAATTTTTTAGATAGACACCAAAAGCACAAAGTGGTACTACATCAAACTAAAAAGCTTTTGCACAGCAAAAGAAACAATCAAAAAAATGAAAAGGCAACCTATGGAATGGGAGAAAGATATGACCAGGTCATATATATGATAAGGGGTTAATATTAAAAATATATAAAGAACTTATATAACTCAATAGCAAAACACAACCTAATAAAAAATGAGCAAAGGAACTGAGTAGTTTTCCAAAGAAGACGTACAAATGACCCAGAGGCACATGGAAAGTTTCTGGACATTAATAATCATCAGAGAAGTGCAAGTCAAAACCACAAGTAGATCACCAGACACTTGTTAGAATGAGCATCATCAAAAATCTAAGAGATCGCAAGTGTTGATGAAGGTTTGGAGAAAAGGGAGCTCTTGTTGGTAAGAATGTAAATTGGTATAGTTACTATGGGAAATAGTATGGAGATTTCTCAAAAATTTAAAAATAGAACTACCACATGATCTAGCAATCCTACTTCTGGGTATATATCCAAAGGAATTGAAATCAGGATCTTGTAGAGATATTAGTAGTCCTATATTCACTGCAGCATGTCAATAAAGCTGGAAAGGGGGTGCCTGGCTGTCTCTGTCAGTACAGCATGCAACTTTTGACCTCAGGATCACGAGTTTAAGCCCCATGTTGAGCATAGAGCTTACTTAAAATAATTAGATAGATAGATAGATAGATAAATAAATAAATAAATAAATAAATAAATAAAGCTGGAAAGGAAGGACAAAGAGCAAACAACAACAACAGAGTAAAAATTCCTTCTTACCAATTTTTCTTAGTAAAAGAAGTCTGCGGGCTGCCTGGGTGGCTCAGTGGGTTAAGCCTCTGCCTTTGGCTCAGGTCATGATCTCAGGATCCTGGGATTGAGTCCCACATCAGGCTCTCTGTTTGGCAGGGAGCCTGCTTCCTCCTCTCTCTCTCTCTCTGCCTACTTGTGATCTCTCTCTGTCAATTAAATAAACAAAATCTTTAAAAAAAAAGTAAAAGAAGTCTGCATATTATTTCCAGCCAAATCAGGGGGGAAAAAAAAAGACATTGAACTGCCTAGCTCAAATTCCCACAGTATTTCTTCTGACTCCTCCTGGCTTTCCTGGGCTCTTGACAATGGAGAAGAGAAAGAAAAACTCCTTTTTGACTACCTAACTAGCACTTAGCCTGGCAGCTGGCTCCTAAATTGCTGCAAGTTCTTTCAGCATGGGGTATCTGCTAGATCCTTGCTTCTGCACCCAATGGACCCCCTTATCAACCAGCTCTAACTGATAGATGACAGAGTAAATAGTTGGACTGGATCTTTAAAAATGATTTAATAAGGAGACCATTACTTTATAAACCCAAACCAGCAAATATGGCCTGACAACTACACATGGGCACAATAGTGCCGTTATGGGCACAGTAGTAGCTACCTTCTACTGGATGCTGTAGGTCACATGCTATAAAGTACTTTCTACAAAATAAAATTAAATGAACATTGGATACATGCCAGAATCCTACCAAACTCCTGTGAAGGATTTTCTTGTTTGATCCAAATAAACCATTCTCAGAAGTAGGTCATAACACTATCCCTATTTTCTTATTCAAGGTTATAGAGTTCAGAAGTAAATACTTGGGGATTTGAACCCAGGAAGCCTGTCTCCACAGAAAGAGCCCTTAACCACTGCACTACTCTTATTGTCTGGCTTTGAAACCAGGGCTTTAAATACCTGGTGCTTATGTTGTACCTGCGAGATTCCTTCCAGTGCTGTGTATAGATTTGTCCTTCTCTGCTTGCAGATTATCTTTCTCTGAAATGTTTTTGCTTCTTTTCTTTTTAAATGGAGCTTAAAGATGACAGGATCAAGCTGCCAGAACTCAATTTTAAAAATGAAATTAAAGAGATCATAATAAGAGTTTTAAACAGTGATAAAATGCTTTTTGCATAGTATATAAAAGTAAGAAAGCATCACACCTAATGGATGATATAGAAGTGGCATGAAACAGTAGGCATTGGTGAATGCATTAATGTAAAAAATGCCAATGAATCAAGAATCAAGAGTAACGGAAGGCTGGAATTCAAGAAAACAGTCCTAGATTCTGTGCATTCAGCCTTAGGGTGCAATTTTATCACAGGAATAGTTAATTGCAAGAGGCATTTTGAGAGCATTTACTGATTGCCTTGCTTTTCTGCCTTGAGTATTGTACCACTCTCTCCTCTACCAGTCAGATAGTATAGTTGTTAAATCCACCCTGAGTGAAGATCATTTCATAAGAATGGAACAGAATATTGTTCAGACTTTGGAAATGGATTCCTAAAACTTGACTGAGAACTCAGGGAAGATATAAGAGATAGATAATGTGCTCTGATTTGGGGAGTCGGCAACAGCAGATTACAACTGAGAATTACAAGGTTGGACCTGACTTCATGACAACATGATTATTACCTTGGTTTTTGGTATTAGATTTGTCATAAAGATTCTTTTTACTTTGGGAGGATAAACAGACACAAGGGGGTCAGAAAGGGGAGAAGAAAGTGCTTACTCAAGTTCCATCTAAAAAAGTTAGGCAAAGACTGGGTGTTATAACTAATCATGCCATATGATCCTGTGCCAAAAATCCATATGAAGCCATCAGTATTTCTTGTTTCTGAATTATCAGGAAAAAAAATTTGACTTAGTTCCTGCCATTCTTCCTCTGATTCAATATTTATCACTTGACACCATATTTAACTGCTGCTCTAGCCTTAGTTGTATCATTGGTGCCGTAAGATCTCACTAGAGGTATCAGCTATGAGAATGAGCCTTTGCACACCTCAAACTGCAGGTGTAATTGACCAAGTGCTCTGGCCACTCACTCTGAAATCCACTGTTGCGTCTTAGCCCAGACCCTGTTTCCATAACTGCCTCCAGTCCATGACCAGGCAGAGATTCTTAGGCAGGCCAGTTCCTGGGAGACTTGGGCCAGCTTTGGATTCAAGTTCTCCCCAGTGGCCTTCCTGAACATTCTAGACTGCACTGCAATCTATAATGCTTCCCCACTGAATTTCTTCCCCCCCCTTTTTTTTTCCACTCAGAAATTTCTGTTAATGAAATCCTTGAACTTTTTATCCCATTTTAGCATCAACTTCTCAGAAAATCTGGATTAACATACTACAGATTAACATCTCACAATCCCAAACGTTTTGCTCACAGGTTTGGTGGCTTATTTTAAAATATTCTGGCTGATGAGTTTGCTTATATTTTCTGTACTGACTGGACATATTTTATTTTATTTTATTTTATTTATCAGTTGTATGTAATTTTATTATTTTTTTTAAATTTTATTTCTTTTACTGGTTAATTAATTAATTAATTATTATTATTATTTGCCCCAGGGGTACAGGTCTGTGAATCATCAGGCTTACACCTTTCACAGCACTCACCAAAGCAGAAACCCTCCCCAATGTCCATAACCCATCCACCCTATCCCTACGCTCCTACCCCTGAGTAACCCTCACTTTGTTTTGTGAGATTAGGAGTCTCTTATGGTTTGTCTCCTTCCCCATCCCATCTTGTTTCATTATTTTTCCCTCCCTATCCCCCACGACCCCCCGCCCTAACCCTCAAGTTCCTCATATCAGAGAGATCATACGATAATTGTCTTTCTCTGATTGACTTATTTCGCTCAGCCTAATACCCTCTAGTTCCATCCACGTCATTGCAAACGGCAAGATTTCGTTTCTTTTGATAGCTGCATAGTATACCATTGTATATATATATACCACATCTTCTTTATCCATTCATCTGTTGATGGACATCTATGTTCTTTCTATAGTTTTGCTATTGTGGACATTGCTGGTATAAACATTCGGGTGCATGTGCCTGACTGGACATATTTTAAAACAGTATTATAGGTTGACCAAATAAGTTCTTCTGCCCTGTGAATTTGTGTGAATTAAAATTGTGAATTCGAGAGATAGTGATGGTAACTCATATGATGCTGTGTTTGTGGGTACAGTTGGCTTTAGACATGGTTGGATCAAAGGACCCAAACTTTGTGATACCATCTCTATCTCTCTCAATTCTGCTTTCCCCTGCACTGATTTTATTTTCTTCTAAAGTATACTCTCCCTGAAGTGAAAACAATTTCCTCTTAGCAGCTCTAGACTTAGATCATCTTGTTGTGAATAATTTCAGTGAAATGAGAATACCAGATTCCCTACGTTCCAGCAAATCTCAGGTATGACTTTCCTTGTTCCAGACTGGGTCATGTGCCCATATGTAACTAATGACTATGGTCAGGGGTGTGGGGTGCTTTTTAGCCAAGTCTGAGCTATGTGTTCACCTCTGGAGCTGCACAGTGAAGGAGGAGGAGAGATAATTTTTCAAAAGAAAGTTTTAAGGCACTCCAGAACAGTAGCAGATATCCAATACTGAGATTATGAACCCAATACAAATTTCAGTACTGTTCTCTTTGGGCAGATAATCTTAATATTTGTAAAATGATCTGTAAATACTGCTATAAATCTATTTTGAGTTTTACAACACCCCGTGAGTATTACCTTTATTTTATAGATGGGAAAATGAAAAGTAGATATTAAGGGATTTGTTAGGATCATAGTGGTCAGTAATAAAATATATAAATTTATTTACTTATACTTCCCTTTAAAGACATATAACAAAATAGAAAAATTGAAGTGAGACAGAGAAATATGTTGGACTAAAAGGTACAGAGTAGAACATGGAGAATATCGTGCTCTATGTAATGAATTTGGGTCACATGTTTAGGTGTAATCTTCTAGGTAGACAAAGGAAAATGAGAAACATAATTAATAAGAAAAAAGCATATTAGCCCACAATGGGTGTAAAGCTTTTTCTAACTATACGATTTAAAAAATATTTATTATGTAGCACCGTATATAGGACTCTCTAGTGAGTAACAATCTCAACATCTCTCTAGCTATGGCAATTTTTTTTTTAGCTATTAAAATTTTTAATACTATTTCTTATATCGTCTATCACTAGAAGCCAGGAGTCTGAAGCCGAAGTGTCAATCAGTAAAAGCTAGTCCTGGTGGAGGACAATGCATACCTATTTACCGAATTATGTATTTACATACATGAAAGATAGAAAGCATATCAAAAATTGCATTTCTGTTGTAATATATAAGAAGCTAATGATAAACTCTTTGTTCACGACAGAATTTGGTATTTATTTTTTGACTAAAAATTAGTGCCTTTCCTGTAGTAATTTGCTTTAAACATATTTTTAGTACTGTTAAAGGAATAGAAGCAAATCAGAAATAAAATTCTGTTAATAAAGCACGTAGTCAGATATAATAAGTCCATTAATTTGTAATTCTGTAAATTATAATTTACTGAGAAAATTGACTTAGTGACCCACAATCAATTTTGCAATCAATGTTTACTGTCCATGCATATGTAAGTATATCATAAAATCTTCTTACATTTATTGGATCTGGTGTAACTCTTTGACAAAATAAAAGAATAATAGTTAATTATAGCTTAGTGTAGAATTATTTTATAAGTAGATCTTACATTTAAGCCTCTGAACTTTTGCCACTAAAATGTCATTGAATTAGAAGTAAGTGGTTTCCAAAGAATTGCAAGGGAGCAAATCCCACCATTAAACTCTTCTTTCAGAGAGCAGTATCTGTTACATGTTGAATAACATCTTATACAATTAGAAAGCTTATTGTAATGCTTTATTTTTGTGAAGAATGTAAATTGACTCAAGCTCATTTATTAGAGAAAATAAATTAACTATTAAAAATATCCGAGTTTGAGTACACTAATATGGGCTTTGGAACTAAAAGGTATTTTCTGTTGTGCTTTCATGTCTTTGTGATATCTTACTATTCCTAGTAAGGTGAACCTCTCCACTATTTAGAAAGGAAGAAAGGAAGGAAAGAGAGAGAGAAGGGAAAGAAGGAAGGAAGGAAGGAAGCAAGGAAGGAAGGAAGGAAAAGAAGGAAGGAAGAAAGGAAGGAAGGAAGGAAGGAAGGAAAGGGAGGAAGGAAGGAGAAAATAATTACTATCTTTTGCTTATTTTACTTATACATTACTATAGCAATGTTCTCAGGGATTGAAAGATGTCTGCTTCCTCTTAATATGACATTTGTCTTGAGAAACTGTACTAAACACGGGTGTGGAAAAGGATGTATTAGTAAATAATGTCAGAGAAGAGGTGAGCTTTTGTCAGGAACTTATCGAACCCCAAGGCATATCATTAAAATTTCCAATATAGTGGCAAAATAATGATAGCTTAACAGTGACTTTATACATGATGTGATTGTAAGACTTAAGAAATATATTTATATGTCTGTATGGGAATATATTATTCATATATTTATGTATTAGCAATACATGCCCACAAAGAATTCTTTAGTTGTATCATGTTTTTAAGGTTGTAGTTCCCCATACTCATTTATATCTCATCTAAGTGATTTTTTTGTAGAAACTGTTTAAGTATTATGAAATATTTATTTATTTACTTATAAATATTTTATTAATTTATTTGAGAGAGAGACAGAGCATGACTGGGGTGGGGGGGCAGAGGGAGAGGGAGAAGCAGATTCCCCGCTGAGCAGAGAGCCCAATGTGGGGCTCAATCCAGGACCCCGGAATCATGACCTGAGCTGAAGGCAGATGCTTAACGATTAAGCTACCCAGGGACCTCTGTATTATGAAAAATTTAAAATAAATGTCTTTTAAAGTAGTTATCAAGTTTTCATCTTTTCTAATATTGCTAAGCAATCCAGTCCATAGGAAGAGAAGGTATCTTGCATTGTGGAGCCCAGGGAAGGAAAACAAGCACTTTCTGGAAGTTCCCAATGTCTTGAGAAGGGGCAAGGATGCCAAATACCATATAATTCTTCTTCCAGAATATTTGGAAGTCTTTAAAAGAGGAGAGTTTACTCATCTGTCTTGAATAATGAAGTATTTACTTCCCTTGAAAACACAGTTGAAGTAGTTGACCTTCTATATCTTGGCAATTCTACATAAAATATACAGTTGTAATGTGGTCACATTTTCTTCATCAGAATCTTTTTTTGCAATAGCCAGTGAAGCTCCATGGAGTAGAGATTATCTATCAATCAACTATCTATCTCTCTCTCTCTCTCTCTCTCTCTCTCATCTCTATCTCTATCTCTATCTCTATCATCTACCCACATATTTATCTATCACAACACTTAAGGGAGAAATTTATAAAGATGTCAACAAAAGATTTCATTTAGATTGACTAAATCCTCTTTACAGAGTGAGAACCACACATAGTTAAGTTAGGCCAACCACAATGGGATTCTTGATTTATAATCTCTTCTTACTGAGGAGTTAATAGAAACATTTTAGGTGTTTAATAAACATATCTTTCCTAATATATTCTAGCATCATTTTTCTTTCAATTGTATGCTCATTTCATTTTTTTCTTCTTTCCCATATAGTTTTGCTCTAGGCTAGCACTGTGCAACAAAGATATAGCGTAATCCACAAAGGCATATCATGTATGGAATTTTAAATTTTCCTAAAGCCATGTTAACTTTTTTCATGGGATAAAATTAATTACCATTATCTGATGATTTTTTAAAGTGTTAAATATATTATTTATTTATTTATTTATTTATTTATTTTATTATTTGCCCCAGGGGTACAGGTCTGTGAATCATCAGGCTTACACCTTTCACAGCACTCACCAAAGCAGAAACCCTCCCCAATGTCCATAACCCATCCACCCTATCCCTACCCTCCCACCCCCCAGTAACCCTCAGTTTGTTTTGTGAGATTAGGAGTCTCTTATGGTTTGTCTCCTTCCCCATCCCATCTTGTTTCATTATTTTTCCCTCCCTACCCCCCACAGCCCCCCACCCTGCCCCTCAAGTTCCTCATATCAGAGAGATCATATGATAATTGTCTTTCTCTGATTGACTTATTTCGCTCAGCATAATACCCTCTAGTTCCATCCACATTGTTGCAAACAGCAAGATTTCGTTTCTTTTGATAGCTGCATAGTATTCCATTGTATTTATATACCACTTCTTCTTTATCCATTCATCTGTCGATGGACATCTAGGTTCTTTCCATAGTTTGGCTATTGTGGACATTGCTGCTATAAACATTCGGGTGCACGTGCCCCTGAGGATCACTACCTTTGTATCTTTAGGGTAAATACCCAGTAGTGCAATTACTGGGTCGTAGGTTAGCTCCATTTTCAACTTTTTGAGGAATCTCCATACTGTTTTCCAGAGTGGCTGCACCAGATTGCATTCCCACCAACAGTGTAGAAGGGTTCCCCTTTCTCCGCATCCTCGCCAAAATTTGTCGTTTCCTGACTTGTTGATTTTAGCCATTCTGACTGGTGTGAGGTGGTATCTCACTATGGTTTTAATTTGTATTTCCCTGATGCTGAGTGATGTTGAGCACTTTCTTATGTGTCTGTTGGATCAAATGTGTCATTTGGATGTCTTCTTTGGAGAAATGTCTGTTCGTGTCTTCTGCCCATTTCTTGACTGGGTTATTCGTTTTATGGGTATTGAGTTTGAGAAGCTCTTTATAGATTTTGGATACTAGCCCTTTATCTGATATGTCATTTGCAAATATCTTCTCCCATTCTGTCAGTTGTCTTTTGGTTTTGTTGACTGTTTCCTTTGCTGTACAAAAGCTTTTAATCTTGATGAAGTCCCCGTAGTTCATTTTTGCCCTTGCTTCCCTTGCCTTTGGTGATGTTCCTAGGAAGAAGTTGCTGCGGTTGAGGTC
>LNAC01000229.1:351717-450698 GCA_002007465.1 Ailurus styani | reverse complement strand
ATTTGGATGCCTTTTATTTCTTTTTGTTGTCTGATTGCTGAGGCTAGGACTTCTAGTACTATGTTGAATAGCAGTGGTGATAGTGGACAGCCCTGCCGTGTTCCTGACTTTAGGGGAAAAGCTCTCTGTTTTCCTCAATTGAGAATGATATTCGATGTGGGTTTTTCGTAGATGGCTTTGATGATATTGAGGTATGTACCCTCTATGCCTACACTGTGAAGAGTTTTGATCAAGAAAGGGTGCTGTACTTTGTCAAATGCTTTTTCAGCATCTATTGAGAGGATCGTATGGTTCTTGTTTTTTCTTTTATTAATGTCTTGTATCACATTGATTGATTTATGAATGTTAAACCAACCTTGCATCGCAGGAATAAATCCCACTAGTTTTCAGTTTTCTTAATGAAGTTTAATTTACCTTTCTTTTCTCCTTAAATCTACTATATTACTATTTCTCAACTTTTAAAAATCATATACCTCTGTTAATGATTTAAAATACTCTTTAATATTTTTTGAGATAAAAAGCAAATATTTTGAAACTAGAAATCAATCAAAACAAAGGGTGGGTAGTTATTTTCACATGATGCATATTTCCCCAATTTTGATATATACCTTAGCCTCAAAAAAAAAATCACTAAAAAAAAAAAAACGCTTTAGTTTTGAAATGCTGATAAACCAGGTATGAACAAATGGCACAGTGTTATTTGCTCAAAGAGAAATAATTTCAAATATCATCAATTCATATTTCTTATTAGTCATTTGATATTTTTATTCTTCACTAGCATGTTTTAAGTGTTATGTTCCTAATGTTGCAATAATCGAGTGGATCTTAAATACCGTATAGAGGTGCTTCACCTTATTTGACTTAGTGAAACATAAAGAAGGAAGAAAGACACTTAATGTCACATAGCGAATTACTATAGAACTTACAGTCCTGTCTTTATTGTTGTCCCTGGTGTCATGGATAGCCTTTGTTTTCATTTTCCATCATTCTGCTTAAAGCCTTTGAGTATGACTGGGCCGATGGATTTAATGATAAAGTTTTACAGAGTTTAAATACAAGGTGCTCATGTTAGCATTACATCATAGATTGGTTCTTTTTAAAAAGCTAAAAATAGGGGCACCTGGGTGGCTTAGTTAGTTAAGCAGCTGCCTTTGACCTAGGTCATGATCCCAGAGTCCTGGGATGGGGCCCCATATTGGGCTCCCTGCTCAGCAGAGAATCTGTTTCTCCCTCTCCAACTCCTCGGTGCTTGTGTTCCCTCTCTCGCCATCTCTCTCCATAATACATAAATAAAATCTTAAAAAAAATTAAATAAAATAAAAAGCTAAATATATTCCTTGAAATCTTGCCCCCAAACCTGGAACTCAATGGAACAAAAACTGTAGTGGCACTATTTAAAATATTTGGTCAATATTTGCACAGTAGTGGTTCTGTTAGAAGCACTATTTTTTATCATGAGCATTACTGAATTATAGGTCATCTTGAATATTTTTCTAAGTTTTGAAAAATTATAGGACTGTCAAAGTCAATTTATATAATAATCGAATTTCTTGATTCTCTCATGTACATCTTTTTCTTTTTATCTGTAAAGACTAGTAAGGATTTCCTTTAAAAAAGGAGCAAAATGATTACTTTGATATAAAAGAGGAACCTCTAAGAAATGAGCTTAGATGGCCAAAAATTTGAGTTGAATTTATTGAAGTAAATATCCACAGGTTTATTGCATAAGCATTTTGAGTTATCTTGTTAAATGATCTTAACTTTCCAATCAAGGCCAAGCTTGAAGGAAAAACAAATTCCTTTTAATTTTTTTCTCTTGATGAAAGGTCAAGACATGACTATTTTTAGCAACACATTAGAAATTGATTTCTACTTAAAGAATTTACATACATATGGGTAATCCTCATTAAACTTGGCCAGTGTGCTTTGCCTTGAAGCCAGTTTTTGCAAGAACTCATGTTCAAAGACGTATGTCTAACTCCTAAATCTTTGAACAATAGACTACAGAAGATTAAGTTAAATTTCCTTTGTATAGGAGTAGTTTATCATAGAGCAAAACTTCTAAAAGCTCTCTTTATACCTCTCCATCTCCGTAGTTTCACATTCATAGTAATTGCTAGAAACCTCTCCTGTCCTTTCATACAATCTCCTCACCAACACATTGTCACCATCCACTTCTACTTCACCCTTTCTCCTGAGTCCTTCCAGTTGTCTAAAGTCCCATTAGTGAGTTTATTCACTCATTCAGCAAATATTTATTGAGCACATACTATATGTCTGACACCATCCTTAGGACTGGGGTGGAGTGAACTCTTATCCTCTTTTTACCTGTTAGGACTTTTACTTTTTTTTTTTTATACTTTTTTTTTTAAAGATCCAACTCAAATTGCTTTATCAAATGGGCAAAAAACCAGAACAAAGCAAAACAAAACAAAAAAACCTGATGGTTTATGTGACTAACAGACATGCTTTTGTTCAGAACTCAAAAGATATCCTCAGAATCTACTTTTTTACTCTGCTTCCTCTCAGTTGGCTTCAGTTTCATGCTGTACCAGTTGCCCTTACTGAATTTCAGGCTCACAGCATAATAGTACCCAGTCTAGCATAAGAAATACTCCCTTTCCTGATGCTGCAAAGAAAATTTTAGAATTGAGCTTATTGATCCCAGTTGACCTCTTTTGTTTCTGGTGCCCCCTCCAGAGGTCATCAGTGTGGCCAGGAGATGGAATGTGCTGCTTGGTTAAGCCTATAGCATGCATTGCTCCCGGATCCTAGAGAAAGAGTTTGTTTTACATGAAGCAGTTTTGCTGAGAATGTGAAAGGGTAGTTTCCTAGAAGGAAATGAATGTGAGCACATTCTGTGTTGTCAAAAGACAGTGGTTCCTGTGGCCGTTCTAGTGCTTTCCCCTCAAGGACCTCATTTTCCCTCCCCGTGGTAATAAACAATATCCTCTATCCTATTGCAGGTGAATTTTTAGCTTCATCCACTCCAATTTCACACTCAATGTAGGAATTTCTTTTCCTGTATTCCCAAGACATTCAAACCTTCATTTGAGGATCACCAGAGATAAGATTTCACTGCCTGGAGAGATAGCCTGACCGCTGGCTCTCTAAGCCATAAAATCAGGCCTCTGCTCATTTTCCACTCTATACTTAGCTTGATATGGAGTTAAAAAAAAAAGTTGTGAATGCTTAGGATACTTTGATTATTCTCTAATTATAACATCCTTTAAAAACTTGGATATAGACAAAGATCACATATGACTAATGACTTAATTACTCAGGCTAATATGACCAGAGGGTAAAATTTAAAGTTTTAATGGATTTTGTTTCCATTTGCTCTTATCTTAAAGGATAATTATTCAAACAGTACTTTCTACTATGATTAGAATGGTGATCTACGATAATATTTATGGAGCCTTGAATTTCGGTGACATTTGAGAAATTTAAATATTATTTATGTACTAAAACTGTGCTTAAGGAAGAAGCTATTAAATATAAAAACAGGCTCAACTGTAACTTATGCATCTTTAGTTTCATTTCCCTCAGTTTCATAACTGGTTTGTGTGTAGACTCTCCCATCTGAAAATGAATCCAAATGTGGAGAAAACAATATTCTAATATTTTTAGAAGGTTGTACTGACAACACAAAGAGATAAAATAATAACACCTCTCAGATAGTAGTTGTGTTGTCTGACTGCCAGTCTCTCAGAGTCAAGCATAGGAAGATACCAAGGATAATACCTACGTGGACAGAAGATTAGTAATTTGATTCTCTGGCCCTAAATGTTTTGGAAGGCACTTCCAAATATTGGATTCCTTGGGAGAAGCTTTAAGGTCCTCAATGCACGTATAAGACATGTTTTTCATGCACATCAAACAATTCTAAATTGTTAGTACTTTTGGATAACAAAAGTAAGATGTTAGAATCACTAATTCCAGATGGAATCCAGTGAGTAATGATTTCTCTAGGGTAATGCTGAAGTTCAAGTTTCCTGAACTCAATGCTGAGTTCGAGGAATAAGCTCAGGGCTTACTGCAGGAAAGACTGTTTTAATTGTTGCCTTCACCCTGGAAGAAATTTATATAATAGCACAGGTGAGGTTTTATCTGTTGAGCCATAATGCAGCTTCATGAAGAGTAGCTCATGGAAGCTGATACTTGAGGAGGCAAAGCCTGTTTTGGGAGACATGCCTCATTATAAGGGAAGGAGACATGCTTCCTTCCCTTACAATGAGCTGCTAAAGATATGCTGAAACTTAAATATATGTATACATATCCTAACATATATTTACATATATAAGGACATATATTTTATATATTATATATTTATAAATATATATTAGGATGTCAGTTAAGCCATTCATCACTTGTACTTTGGTTTTCTAAATAAGAACGAACTGCTTACACAGGTACACGGAGAAGGTATGTTTCTTTCTCTCCTAACAATGGGCATCACGTTCATGAAGATGCATTCAATGTAAAGCACTGGTCTAGGCATTTCATGTAGATGATGAAAGCTAATTATTTAAATCTGGCGAGGGAAATTTCCATATCTGAACATCAATAGCACAGACTTTATTAATTCAAATATTTAGTATTTTTGGTCACCTTAGGTTATAAAGAAATGTTATAAAAGCATCACTTTATACATCTTTTTTATAAGTTTTTTCTCATCAACCTAATCATCACCTTCTATCCTTTGGAAAGTGTTTTAGCAAAATGCGAATTAAGAAATCGGTTATATGCTAAGTAAGAGAAAATAATAGACGTCTTGATTTAACCTTAAACTTCTGGTGATGACATTTAGTCACAGTGAACTACACAAAGTTGTGTTCTGGGTCGGGATCTTTCCTTTTCCCTTTACTTTTCTTAAAAGAGTATATGCTTCTTTTTTCTCCCGTCAGGATGTAACAGATGCAACATTTCATTTTATTCTAGGCAACAGAAGGGGATATGACACACTCCCCCAGGAAATGTTTCAGAGGGTGTTTTGGGGTCTTTATTGGGTGTTACAACAACTGGGGGTCCAACTGGCCTTTATTGGGTTGGGTTGAAGGGGTCTAGGTGTTGTGCAGTGTGGAGGACAGCCCCACACAATGACAAATTGTCCCATGATCTGTGCGACTTTCTAGTATCTCGCAAGTAATAGACCTTTATATTTTGTCCAGGTTTTCATGAATTTTTTAGGAATACAATTATTGTGTAAGTAGAGAAGAGATTTTATACAGTGTTTTTATATTTTCAGAGTTACTAGGGATTAGTAAAGAGTTCAAAATATATTACTGAAGGCAGTATCACTTCTGGAATTTAAATTGCTGAAATGGATCATTCTGCATTTATTGAATACATGTTGAAAGAACTTATCTCTATTCTATCCAACTCTGAATATATTTATTTATCCTTATTTTAAAATGACAAATATAGAGCAGAAAGTTTGACAATATTCTATTGAATATTGCCTTTTTAAAAATCTAATTTAATTTATTACAATTGAGGGCAAACATCTGCCTTTCTTTTCTTTTCTAGTAGACCCATACCTGAAAATTTAAATAAGGAAATGCATATTATTTTACTGTGTACATAAAATTTTATTTCTCTTTATTTCACAGTTGAGGCTTTGTATTGATTCTCTGAAATTATATATGTAGGTACATTGTATTATTTCTAAATTTCACTTTACGTTAGTAAAGGAGGGTGATAAAAAGACTTGTTCTTAGAAGTATATATTGGGTTGGATAGGATTGAAAACCACTCAGTACATCTGCCTACCAAAGTGAGATGCCAAAACAAATTGCAGAATTTTCAAAGAAAACCAACCTTTGCAATACTTTTTGACACCTTAGTCATTGCAAGAATTTAAAAGTAATCAGAATGTAAAGGGTGGGGAGAATTTGTGAAGAAAAAAAAAGATGTTTTTGAAAACAGCCTTGTGGCCTCGACAGCACCATTTCGTGTTCTATCTTAGCCTACTGGATCACTAAGAAGGACAACAAGATTCTAGCAAGTAAGGTCTGTGTGGAGTGGACCATGACTGATATGGTGTCTAAAGACTAGGGAAAGGGATAGGGAATCATAAACCAAAAGTAATGGATTTGTCCCTGTCAAAGGATCTCCCTCCACAGAACCCACAACTATACCTAAGAGAGAAAGTCAGCCTTAAAGAATTAGCCGACTCAGAGTGTAAGCTGTCTATTCAGGCAGGTAATGTCCTAACTGCTTCATTTCATGTCCCTCTTCTATTCTAATCTTGGGCTTGAGAGTGAGGGAAGAGTAAGTGGGGACAAAGACAGAGCAAGCCCATACTCCTTCCCTAAGACCAGTGACAGTCAACCATAGGCCTCTGCTGGGGGAGGAGGAAGAAAATTCTCACCTTGGAGTGAAGACTGAAGTGTTGATGAGTACATTGGATTGAACCATCTAATTCTGAACTGAGACTGTTTTTTGTTTTTGTTTTTTTTTATTAAAAGTGACTACACGGACCATTTATTATATCAGAGTGAGTCAATAAGCAATGAGGCCTGATTGAGACAGATTTCACCTAGAAGGAAAGGAAAATTTTCCACCATTGAACAAAGTTTAAGGGGACTCTCAGGACAAAAATATCTGGTAGCTTCCCACAAGTCATAAAATACATTAGGCAAAAATCATGCTCCAGGACTAGGCTGCCCCCCCGGCTCCCTGCTCCTTACCCTTATTCTTCTGCAAGGGCTCATACTCACATGCTATCTTTATCTCCTCTCAGATGTCCTTATATCTGTCCTTTACATTATACCTTGGTGAGATCATATCAGCATACTTGTGCTTTTAATGTCTATAACTGTAGAAGAAAAAGCCTGCCTCCTGTTGGAGGATCTTTGGTCTCCTTTTCAGGAAGTAGAAGAGCTGTTTGAAAATTGATTTATTAACATGTGAACGATGGTTCATTGATAAAAATTTGTAGTCTTCTGTAAAGGAACAACACTTCTGTGTGTCCCCTCTTCTCTTAGTGCTCTGCTACAACACTATTTCCCTTCTTACACCAGATGTGTGGGGTTTCCACTCATTAAGCAATTCTGTGATACAAGTTGGGTGTCCTACAATTTGATTCAATGCTGACACTACCTACCTGGAGATAGCATCAGATCCGACAGATGAAGGCCTCAGTTCCACAAGACTGCCTCCCACTCCCCACCCACAACCTCAAACATTGATCCCAAGTATAGGTTGTTATCCGCACTTCTGACCCATTGGCTATAAATTGGAGGTTTCTATAACCCCTTTTGGGAGCTCAATTAATTTGGCAGAGTGGTTGACAGAACTCGGGAAAACTTCACTTAATTAGATTACTATTTATTATAAAAGGGTATAATTAAGGAACAGCCAAATGGAAGGGATACTTAGGGTAAAGTATGGAGAAAAGGGCATGAAATGTCCTCCTTGGGCATAGGCCACTCTCCCTGCACATCTGTGTTCACCAACCCTGGAAGCTCTCCATGTTCTGTCATTTTGGGTTTTTAATGTAGGCTTTATTACCTACACACAATTGATTAAGTCATCACCCATTGGTGATTTAACTCAATCTCCTGCTCCTCTTCCCTTCCCAGAGATGGGGGAGATGGTGACGGAGTGCTTGAAGTTCCAACCTTCTAATCAAGATTGGTTCCCCTGGCAACCAAACCACCACTCTTGGGTTACTTAGGGACTTTCCAGAAATCACCTCATTAACATAAACTCACTCTATGGTTGAAAGGGGCTTTTTGTGGATAATAAAAGACACCTTTATCCTTCTAATCATTTAGGAAATCCCAAGGATTTTAGATTTGTGCCAGGAATAGGAGGAAGATCATAAATATATTTCTTATTATAAAGTACAATATCATATCTACCCTTGACTATTAATTAATGTATGTTTTGGATGTTTCAAAGTATTGGAAGGGAGTAACTTTAAGGGATTATTCACAATGTGTTAATAATATATCTGAGGCAATAAAGAAGAGATCTGGCTATGCAATGATTTGAACTCCCATATCTTTTTTTTAATAAGATTTTATTTATTTATTTGACACAGAGAGAGAGATTACAAGTAGGCAGAGAGGCAGGCAGAGAGACAGGGAGAGGAGGAAGCAGGCTCCCTGCTAAGCAGAGAGCCCGATGCGGGCCTGGATCCCAGGATGCTGAGATCATGACCTGAGCCGAAAGCAGAGGCTTTAACCCACTGAGCCACCCAGGCACCCTGAACTCGCATATCTGTTGAGGAGAGCACAGTGAAATATATCAAGGTCTAGTATTAATATATTCTCCATTTATAATACTTAAAAGAATTTGTTCATAATCTAAATTATGATCACCAACTAAATGTAAATAAAATGTAAATGTAAATAAATGTAAATGTAAATAAAATGGTAAATAAATATGGAAATAAAATGTAAATAAAAAATGTAAACAAAAAATAAATAAAATGGTAAACTGAGATAAGCTCAAATTATCCAGAAAGTTTATTTGGGAATAGCAGAGGAACTAGGTTTCAGTTAGCAGAGGAATTGCAATTGCTCAATGCTGGAGCAAGCTATAGGAGAGTCCATTGAGGCTTTGGGGTGAGCTATATTTATAGGCAAGGAGTGCACAGAAGGGGAAGTGCAGCCAGAGCCCATGCAGAAAGTTCACTGGCTTGAGGATGGGGAGAGATTTTTTGCAGATGTTCTTTGGTCAGGAGACAGGTCTCGGTCTTCTGTAAATTAAGCAATTTATAGAAATCAGTCTTTCATATCTATAGTTCTCTTCTTCTGAGGTGCATGCATGAGATTCTCCATTTCATATCCTCCAGTTCCATTTTAGGTTGAAATCCTTTCACAACGAATTTATTAGTCTTTAAAACATGCAAGTTTCAGTAATGGATTGTCTTAGAAACATGTCATATTAAGAGTTAAGTATCCTATACATGGCAGCTAGGTCCATTAAAAAAAAAGGATGATTTATTTTTTAAGATTTACTTATTTGAGAGAGGGTGAGAGAGAGTGGGCAGAGGCAGAGGGAGAGGGAGAGAATTCCAAGCAGAGTCCAGGCTGAGAGCAGAGCCCACTGAGTGGCTCCATTCCATAACCCCAAAATCATGACCCCAGCTGAAACCAAGAGTCAGATGCCCAACTGACTGTGCCACCCAGGTGCCCAAAGAATGATTTTTTAAATGCATATATATTACATAGGTACATATATATATACACATATACACACACATATATACATATATGCACATATATATATATGATCTCTTTATGAAAAAGTTTAAGCTTTAAGAGTTTAAATTGTGTTACTGAATGCAAATATATATGTCCCATACTAGTTACCATATAAACAGTCATATTAGTGGTTTAAGTTAAATTATGAATTTTAAGTTAAACATGGAATATTCAACACCATGTAACAACGGCTTGCTAAACTGACCAAGAAGGAATAACAACCCACAAGGACAAAAGCAAAAGGGAGAGGAGACATCAGCAGATAAAAGATGGCAGCAAGGTTTTAAAAGATGGCAAGTTGGAGGATAAGCACTAACTCCTTTACAGAGCAGACAAAACCGAAACCTAAGTGTCCACAGAGGGATAAGCCAACATGAAAGACACCAGTTACTGAATTTATAAACTCTTTGAACAAAGTATAAATAATACCAGCAACTTGGTTAGTTAGTTTTGTCTAGAGAATTTGAGCGCTTACTGTGTGCCGGTACACTGTTCGGAATTACATATATTATTTGGGCAAGTCACTTAATATCTCTGGGTTTCTGGGTTCTAAACTAGAAAATGAGGAAGTGAGGTTGGACAACCTTGGCCTTTGGACACTGTGATACATTGTATTACTGCTTTCATTATTTGCTGCTCTTCTGTACTGGTCCATCCCTTCAGGGCTCCTACTTTGGAATCTGCTCTTAACCTCCTTCCAACCCTCTTCCTGTTGAGAGGAGTACAGTTCCAGCCCCACTGATGACAGACTTGGCCATATGAATTGCTCCTGGTATAGAAATGTGAGCAGAATGTATACAGCAGCATTTTAGAGATGCTCTATTCAGATCTCTCTTCAAAAGGAAGGACTTCCTGCCCAGGTGGGAAGTGCCTTTGGATCATGACCTTCCCAGGACAGCCTGCATCTGGTAACTGAGTGAGTGGGGAGTATAAAGGCCAAGCAATTTTGGCTTCATTTGGGATACACTGCTGGCAGTGCTTGCTTCAGTGTTCCCCTCCGGGCTGACGAAAGCTTTAACCCTGACTCATCATTTGCTTCTTGTTCTGACCAGTCTGCTCCTTCCACTTTCTTCATGGTTGTTGACTTCATATCACACCATGCCCCCCAAACTCCACTTTAGCATCTGCTTCTGAAGACCCCAACCTGTGACTTATGCCGTGTCTGATCTGCAGTTGTGGAAGTCATAAGGTGGTTTTCCTATTACTCTAGTCACTCTGCCACTGGCATCGCATGTCCTGAATAGGGGTTGATCCTTCAGCTTGAGTTCCGGAATGAAGACAACAGGGAGCACAGCCATAGCCAACCTGCAAAGGGCCCTAAACATGAGCATATAATTAAACTTTGTTGCTGAAAGATTTGTTGTCATAGAGTGTTTATAATAGTAGGGTGGCTTAATCAAAGCTGAATAATATTAATATCTAAGTAAATAACAACAAATAATAAAAACATTAACTGATCCCCCTAAAGTTAATAGCAATCTACACAAATATAAGATTATTCATATGGCCAAATCTTCATAAGCCATTCTTAAAATATTATTTCCAGAATTAAAAACAACGTTCCAGTATAACATGACTAAATTAACCTCCATGCTGTGTTGGATTTTAAGGAACTGGTTAAGGGTTTGCCTTGTAGAACACCAAATGCTTCAGAGTTGGAAAGGGCTAGCTGAAGAAGTGTGTCCATATCTAGGCATAAACACTGTTAAGTCTCTACTGTTCTAGATGTGATGTCTAGCACGCAATAAAAAAAATTATGAGGCACACAAAAGCCAAGAAATCACAACTCAGTATTAAGAGACAACAGAATCAGATTCAGAAAGGACCTGAAGTTTGAAGCTATAATACAGGAGTAAACTCGTCCTGGTAAAATAAACAGGAATTGGTGAAAGAAACGCCTAAAGGTAATAATACCATCACTCGGCATGAAATGACTCGGGGCAGTCATTAAAATTGTCTATTTACTTTGGCTGATAAAAGAAATAATATAGTCCATGCCTTGGCGGTAATCCTTTGTGTAAGTATTTATGGAAAATTTAAGAGACTTGGGTTTCCTTTTGGATCAGCACAGAGGAATCCACACTGTTGTTTACATTTCATGTTATAATGGATTAATGCTTAGGTGACTTGAAACAATCTATAGCTGTATTAGTTTGCCAGGACTACTTTAACAAAGTATCACAGATCGAGTGCCTTAAATAACAGAAACTTGTTTGCTCACAATTCCGGAGGCTGTAAGTCTGTGATCAAGGTTTTAGCAGGATTGGTTTCTTCTGAGGCCTCTCTCTTTGGTTTGTAGATATTCATTTTCTCCTCCCTCTGTCTTCACATGGTCATCTCTGTGTGGGTCTGTGTCTTAATT
Organism: Ailurus styani; assembly: GCA_002007465.1. Lineage (NCBI taxonomy): Eukaryota > Metazoa > Chordata > Mammalia > Carnivora > Ailuridae > Ailurus > Ailurus styani. The sequence continues at coordinate 439,118 of LNAC01000229.1, read as the reverse complement.
TCCTCTTCTTATAAGGACCTCTTTTTTTTTTAATTAGTAGCATATAATGTATTATTTTTTTCAGGGGTACAAGTCTGTGATTCATCAGTCTTACACAATACACAGCACTCACCACAACACATACCCGCCCCAGTGTTCATCACTCAGGCACCCCATTCCTCCCTTCCCCTCTGCACTCCAGGAACCCTCAGTTTATTTCCTGAGATTAAGAGTCTCCTATGGTTTGTCTCCCTCTCTGGTTTCATCTTGTTTCATTTTTTCCTCCCTTTTCCTATGATCCACTGCCTTAGTTCTCAAATTCCATGTATCAGTGAGATCATATGATAATTGTCTTTCTCTAATTGACTTATTCACTTAGCATAATACCATCTAGTTCCACCCACATCATTGCAAATGGCAAGATTACATTTTTTTTTCTGATACCTGTGTAATATTCCTGTATGTGTGTGTGTGTGTGTGTGTGTGTGTGTGTGTGTTTGTGTACATTCATCTGTCAATGGACATCTGGGCTCTTTCCATAGTATGGTTATTGTGGACATTGCTGCTATAAACATGGAGGTGCACGTGCCCCTTTGGATCACTACATTTGTAGCTTTAGGGTAAATACCGGGTAGTGCAATTGCTGGGTCGTAGGGTAGTTCTATTTTCAACTTTTTGAGGAACTGCCAACCTGTTTTCCAGAGTGGCTGCACCAGCTTGCATTCCCAACCAGTGGGTTCCCCTTTCTCCGCATCTCACCAACATTGTCATTTCCTGATTTGTTGATTTTAGCCATTCTGACTGGTGTGAGGTGGTATCTCATTGTGGTTTTGATTTGTATTTCCCTGATGCTGAGTGATGTTGAGCACTTTTTCATGTGTCTGTCGGCCATTTGGATACCTTCTTTGCAGAAATGTCTGTTCATGTCTTCTGTCCATTTCTTGATGGGATTATTTGTTCTTTGGGTGTTGAGTTTGATAAGTTCTTTATAGATTTTGGATACTAGCCCTTTATCTGATATGTCATTTGCAAATATCTTCTCCCATTCTGTCAGTTGTCTTTTGGTTTTGTTGACTGTTTCCTTTGCTGTGCAAAAGCTTTTTATCTTGATGAAGTCCCAATAGTTCATTTTTGCCCTTGCTTCTCTTGCCTTTGGTGATGTTTATAGGAAGAAGTTGCTGCGGTTGGGGTTGAAAAAGTTGCTGCCTGTGTTCTCCTCAAGGATTTTGATGGATTCCTATCTCACACTGAGGTCTTTCATCCATTTTGAGTCTATTTCGGAGTGTGGTATAAGGAAATGGTCCAGTTTCATTCTTCTGCATGTGGCTGTCCAGTTTTCCCAACACCATTTGTTGAAGACTGTCTGTTTTCCATTGGATATTCTTTCCTGCTTTGTCAAAGATGAGTTGACCATAGAGTTGAGGGTCCATTTTTGGGTTCTCTATTCTGTTCCATTGATCTATGTGTCTGTTTTTGTGCCAGTACCAAACTGTCTTGATGATTACAGCTGTATAATAGAGCTTGAAGTCTGGAATTGTGATGCCACCAGCTTTGGTTTTGTTTTTCAGCATTTCTCTGGCTATTCAGGTTTTTTTCTGGTTCCACATAAATTTTAGAATTATTTGTTCCATTTCTGTGAGGAAAGTTGATGGTAGTTTGATAGGGATTGTATGAAATGTGTAGATTGCTCTAGGTAGCATAGGCATTTTAACAATACTTGTTCTTCCAATCCATGAGCATGGAACATTTTTCCTTTTCTTTGTGTCTTCCTCAATTTCTTTCATGAGTACTTAATAGTTTTCTGAGTACAGATTCTTTACTTCTTNTCTGGTTAGATTTATTCTTTCAGGACCTCTTCTTATAAGGACTTCTTATAAGTCATATTGGACTTGGGTTGGACCCACCTTAATGACTCCCCTTTAACTTCATAACCTCTTTAAAGACCATATCCCAAATACAGCCACATTCTAAGGTAGTGAGGGTTAGAACTTCCAGCATATGAATTTTGAGGGATCTCAATTCATCCCCTGATAACATTTAAACTAAAAGAAAAGACAAGTGACTAAAGGTAGACTTAGGGAGTTGTTGGAACTTGTTTACTTGCGTAAGCCTGAGAAATCTAGGGTTATGTTTCCAGAGCGCACTCTAGTCTCTTCGTGTAATACTTTTAGTTTTTCTTGTTTGTTTCACTGTAGTCCATGTCTGTTAGCCAGAACCTTAAATGCTTCAATGCAGCTACTGTTTTAACTGATGGCTCAAAGATAAAACAAAAGAAAATCAAGCTGATTCATCCTCAAACTGAAAACCACAACCCTACAAATAAAACATTATTATTATTTTTTTAAGATTTTATTTATTTATTTAACAGAGAGAGACTCAGAGAGAGAGGCAACACAAGCAGGGGGAGTGGGAGAAGGAGAAGCAGGCTTTCTACTGCGTAGGGAGCCTGGTGCCGGCTTGATCCCAGGACCCTGGGATCCTTACCTGAGCTGAAGGCAGCCGCTTAACAGACTGAGCCACCAAGGTGCCCCTAAAACACTATTTTTTTTTTAATTTTATTTTTATTATTTGCCCAAGGGGTACAGGTCTGTGAATCATCAGGCTTACATCTTTCACAGCATTCGTACATCAATAACGGTGATGAAAATCTGGACAATCCTTGATGATTTCTTTGGCGGCCTTGGTGGAGAGTGGATAGAAAGGGAAGTTTAAGAATAATAGTTTCCACGTCCTAGTAAAATACTAATTGTTTTTAGCCATGGTAACAAATAGCTACCAGAACTGGTTTTAAACCTGTCAAAGACAACTCACCTCAGTGCATATAATTCTTCAGTTCAACCAACCAGTGACAGCCGCTTACTTCTGAAAGTCAGCCAAACTCAACTTCAGTGACTATGTTTTGAAGATCAAACTTTTACCAACAGTCTCACCCATGTAGTCATGCTTCCACAGCTAATATCAACCCGCGTTTGCCCCTGTAAATCTCCCAGTTCCTGAACTCCTTGCTTCCTGGAACTCCTATGCAACATCAGTAGTCTATGCTGCCTGGGGATTTTGTGCAGAGCCAGAATCGCTCTCTCTAAGCATCAAATTTAGCTTTGTGGTTTGGTTTCAGGCTCTCAGTAATGGCATCATCCTTTGTCTCTCATTATCTTATCACCCGAATCTCATTTGCTGCTGAGGTGCGGAATAGTATAGCAGTAACGAACCTCAACTCTAGGCTAATTCTGCTGCATTCTGGCTGTGTGATTGTGAGCAACTTGGCTATGCCCTGATTTTTTCATTTGTCCAATTGAGAGAAGTAATAGCCTCTTTCTTGCAGTGTGAAACTAAATATATAAATCACTTAAAAATTATGTAGAACTTATACTTTATAGAAAAGCCATAAGGTAAGTATTTAATAAGTGTCTTACAAATATTAGTTAATATTACTATTTCTTGCTTTTATAAATACCTAGCATAAGTTTAAAGTTAAAAAGAGGTGAAAGGTGTCACCATTCTTTTATAATTCAAGGGTTGGCTTGCATTTTTTAAGACAAATATTTTTTTTAAGAAGATTTTTTATTTTATTATTATTGTTATTATTATTATTATTATTATTTGCCCCAGGGTACAGGTTTGTGGATCATCAGGCTTACACCTTTCACAGCATTCACCAAAGCACAAACCCTCCCCAATGTCCATAAAAGATTAATATTTTTAAAGTATAGCCTTAATTCTTTTCAAACTGGGAGGCATTGTGCCTGTGTGTGTGTGTGTGTACACATTATATATATACATACATACATGTGTCTCTGATAATTTTGAAACTATTTCCATTGTTTGAGGAATAGCTTGACTACATTCATAGGAAAGCAAATATCTAATATAGTTTATACTAACAACAATGTAGCAGTAGTAATAAATACATGGTTGTTTATTGCTAAGAGCTAGCATACTGAGTTCTATATTTCAATTTTTGTACTAAGAATATTATATATATTATATTTTATTCATTAATTAATTCATTTGTTCATTTATTCATTTAACGAAAATTTATTATATGCCTACTTTATGGCAGGCAGTGTTCTGGGGCTAGAAGTAAAATGGTGAGCTCTTATGTTGAATCTTGTCTCCTTTTAAAAATCAAAAATATGGGCNATATTTTTTCAATTTTCTATGATGAGCCTCCCTTAATTTATAATCAGATAAAAAATATGCAAATAGGGCGCCTGGGTGGCTCAGTGGGTTAAAGCCTCTGCCTTCGGCTCAGGTCATGATCTCAGGGTCCTGGGATGGAGGCCTGCTCAGCGGGGAGCCTGCTTCCCCCCCCCCACCTGCCTCTCTGCCTCCTTGTGATCTTTCTCCCTCTGTCAAATAAATAAATAAAATCTTTAAAAAAAAATCAAAAATATGATGATATAGTTTGTATTATTTATTACTGTTTATCTTTATGTGTGTTTATATTTATGCTTATATTAAGGTTATATGATGAAAAAGAGTTTGGATATTGCCTTTGTTACATAGATTCCATTGCCATCCTTGAATTTACTTGTTAGACAATAACATTGGAAATGCAAAGAGGGCTAGGCAAGTTTTTGCACATCAAGGGGATAGTCAGGATTTCCAGAGGCAGTAAGTCACAGACAGTATGTACCTTGCTCTTTGAATTCAAATTCCCATAAGGACCAATAAGTAAAATTCACCTCATATATCATTTGGCAAATAACTGAATTGACTTTGAGATAATCTACTTAATTCTTCTTTTTTTTAATTAAAAAAATTTTTTTTGCTTTATTCTTCTTGGGTTCACTTTTATATTTGCTGTGTTTGGATGTTAATTAATATTTTTCAGTTATTAATTTTAGAGTTACGTGCAAAAGTTAATACTCATACATTTTTTATATCCTTAAAATAAGTAGCTGTAGTATATATACACATTGATTGACAGAAATAAGTAGTGTAAAGGCCATCTAGTAACTGTAACATTTTTTATATAAGCCATGTGTGTATTATGCACACACACATACTTTTTTCTGAACTACCTGAGGTAAATTAGAAGTTAAATTATATATTATGACTTTAAACTGTGAATTTTTAACATGATATAATGCAATATAGTTATAACTCAACAAATTTACATTGATAATCTACCATTTGCTTAGTACTTTTACTATTTTTAAATTTTGTATTTTTTCTGCATGTTTTGTTTGCATATTTAAAATAATTTTTCAAGAGACAACTTTCTCACTATGCTAAGTAACTATCATAAACCATGTACTCAAGTAGTACATAGTAACTTATATAAATAAAAGCCAGCTAGATACAATTAAAAACAAGCACCTGATATTGGGAGAGAATCTAAAAAATAATTCAGAAAAACACTCACTGGAGTGCCTGGATGGCGTAGTTGGTTGTTTCTGACTCTTGGTTTTGGCTCAGGTCTGTGGTCTCAGGGTCATGAGATGGAGCCTCATGCAGGGCTTCATGCTCAGCAGGGAGTCTGCTTAAAAGGCTCTCTCTCCCTTTCCCTCTGCCCCTCTGCTCCTTCTCTCAAATAAATAAATAAGTCTTAAAAAAAAAAAACCCACCACTTGCTAATTGAAGAACAGAGTCAGCTCAGTTTACTCTTTTCATGTCAACATGAACTATGTAGGTGCCTTTTTTTTTTTTCCTTCTTTTCCCTTTTGCCCTCTGACAAGAGTGAAAATAATAGCTTCTGAAGGAAGGGACCGAGGATTTCCCTTCACTTGTGTTGAATAATGTGTGGGGATTGAACAGAACTCTGTGGCCAAGGCATTGCCAGCTGTTCAGAGATAAGTGGGACTTGTTCCAGTCCAAACATGAACCTTAAGGACAAATATCAGGAAATGCTTTTTAGAAGTTGAGATTCTGGGTGAATTGCTAAAATTAAATATTGTGTGATTTGGTAAAGCCTGTACCTAAATAGTTGTTTATTATGAAAGGAAGCTCTAATTTATTGTTTCTAGTGTAGTATGTGGCTGCTTTAATGATGAGCATATTTTGATAATAATACCCAAGAGCAGAAAGTCATTGGTAAAATTAAATTGAATCAGGCAGAAAACGGTCCTTTTTTATTCAAGTAAAATGCAATTTAGTTCTATCCTTAAGCTTGAGGAATATCCTCTCTGCCTCAGACCATACTGCTGCCCTCCCCAAAACCAGCCAAACAAGTACACCACCACCAAATCCCTCCTGTTCTCCCCCAACAACCCCCACTTATGGAATTCATAATAATATACACTGCGGCTATATGCAAGTCAGATCAGAGTATTTCTCCAGAATTTGTCTTGTCCATAGACCTTTGTTTTAATCTCTTCCACATCCCTGGTTTTTATTCTATTGGCTTCATGCCTAGATTTTCTCTTTCTGTATACCCTTTAAACTGAATAGTCTTTTTAGACAGCCCACCCCTCTCCTCTACTGAAGTCTTGAAGCAAGTGATGTTCCACATCCAACCCAGTCTCCAAGAATATTCTAGTCCAACCTAATCTCAGAGCCCCAGATCATTCTGTTATATTATCTGAAAAGTGGGCACCTGATAGTCAAGATTTAAACCGTCAAGTTTCAACTTGTCATATACTAATCCTTTCTGCTGGCAGAGAACTTAAATTGCACAATCAACCTTTTGTAATAATCTCTACAGTCAATCAATAGAATTTGCTAAGCAACTACAATAAGTCAGATATTATATTTTGTGTAGAGTTTCAAGGGGGTCAATAAAGGACTTTTCCCTTCTTTTCTAGATTCTAAATAATCTAAAGAAAAAAATAGCAAGATGGATGGAAGCAAAATATCGTATCTATCACTCATAGAGGAAGATCAAGAGCATAGATTCATGAGAGAACCACATAGGCTAATGAACTGAATCTCAGAATTAGATATACTTACTCATATGGTCACTGCAGTGCTAGACCAGGGTGGACCTTTCCCACAGAGGGATGACTTAGATCCTAGAGGTGAGGTAAAAAAAACGTCTCTTGCAGGCAGGCAGCTCCCAAAGAGAGATAATGGTGTCACCAAACATGCCGAGTTATTTTTCCCAATTTTTCATTTCTCTTATAGAAGTGCATAAAGATACAGAGATATGAGAAGGATACTTAAGAAAGTTGTCTCCATGTGAGCTAGAAGTGGGGTAATGGGATTCCATTCTGACGCAATTCACTAAGGATAAAATGGTGCACTGACATGATCCCTCCCATTGTGAAATTTATAATCCAGTAGCGAAAGGCAGATATTAAACATATAATTACAAATGATGAAGTGGGATGTAATTCTTTTGTATTCTACTTTGAGGAGGGCAGATTTTGAGTGATGAATAGCATGGTTTTGTTTTGTTTTATTTTTATTTTTGAAATTTTGTAACCGTGAGGAAATCCTTTGGAAAGCTTGTGCCACTTCTGATAGTGATTTTTGCTTCATTAGATTTTAAAATGGCAGATTAGCAATTATTGTTAGATTGGCAACCATAATTAACAGGGTGTTGGTAGATTAAAATGGCTGCATAACAAATAGAACTTTGCCAATTGTTAGTGAATCAATAGCTTGCTGATATTTCTATTTATTAATTATAGAAATATTTTATATTAAAACTTATTTTTTCTCTAAAATTGAGGAAGATAAGTAGTAAATGAAAAGTGAATGAAGGTCAAAATATGAAAAAGTTGTTCTTATGTACTTTTTATTTTTTTTTAAATTTTTATGTACTTTTAAAACCCAAATAAATTCTACCATGCCAGTGCTATGCGCAAGAGTATTACATGTGTAAGAAAGCAATTTATATGCAATATTTAGAAATCTGTTTTTTCCTTCTCTTTGGCTTAGTTGGAAATTGCTAAAACTTTAGTTGTTTTCTTTTAGTACAGGTGTGCATGATAATTTGTTACTCTACTAAAACTTTGCAAGATGAGTTGTCATAATTTGTATGAAACACTCATAAGTAAAAAACAAGCACTTACTGATATCCTGTATATCCAGTCCTACAATCAGCATCTCTGTTGTCTTTGCATTCAAAATATATTCTGAGTCCAATCACCTCTCTTCTTGCCTGCTCCTACTGTCCTCATTCAACTCATTACCATCTCTTGCCTAATTTGTTTCCTTTCCTCTACTTTTTCTACGTAGACTCTCATCTCCAGGTACCTCCTGCTGCCAGAGTGGGTTTTTGGTGTGAATCAGACCCTGTCACATCTAGCATCCAACATTCCATGCTTGCCATTATACAGAATATAATTTGAAGTCCCTACCGTACCTTCTGGATACCCCTCTGGCCTCATTTCCTGGTTTTCTCCCACTTCTCCTTGACCTCCTTGCTCTTTTTTGAGTACACCAAGCTCTGTCCTGTCTTGGAGTTCTTGCATTTGCTATTCTTTCTTCCTCAAATACACAAACTTCTCTGCTTAAATACCTGTCTATTTTCTTCTGCAATTGTAATGCAACCTCATGTAGCTGGAAATTGTTTCTGTTATTTTCCCAGCACTGGCACTCAGTAGAAATTGTTAAATGAATGAAGAGTCTGATGACAAAATCAAAGCTAACATTCTATATTTTAGAGATGGCCCAGATAAATGAAGTAATGGTGAAGGCTGGGAAAACTTTCATATTTTTCCAGTGCTTGTAATTTTTAAGTGTACTATAGAACTCATGAGTACTAACTAGTCCATGAAACTTCAGGATATAATGATGAAAGAAATGATACGTCTTCTAAGTTGAGAAATGAGCATAAGAGATGTGAGGATTAAAAATTAATCAAGAAGATAAACCAGTCCGTTTAATTCATTAGAATTATTATGTACTTTAGCTGCACACATTTGCTCTTTTGCCTTTCAACTATGTGTCAGGAACATATGTCATCTCTATTAATGATTGAATAAGTTTTCTTTTTCTTTAAATTTATTTGTATTCATTGTATTTCACCTAATTCTTTAATGGTATTTAACTTTTTTTTTAAAAGTGAAGTTCCTGAATCTTCTACCTGTATTGAATCTATGTTTAAAGGATAAAATAAAATTGAAAAAGCAAAATTATATTGTTCTCTACTAGAAAAAAGGAAAAATTTGTAGGTTTTGAAGTCATGTCTAAATGTTTAATTTGATTATTTTTGGTTAATATTTTATCCTGAATTGGCATAAAAATATAATAACAGTTTATTTTATCTTACTGGTTCACATTTAAATCATATTCTTCATGAAATTAATGTTTTCCTTCTGACATTAAGATGTTCCATGGGAAAATGTAGAAATAAAATCTAGGAAGGGAGTTGGATTCATAAATTGTTTTTCTACCTGCCCATCATATGCTGAGTGGAAAAATGAGGGTTCAAAGGTTTAATGAGAGAATAGGAGGTTAAGTTCTATCCCTTCCTCGGGAAAGCTTGGTCTGGCAGCAGGGAGACCCTAGGGCCATTGTTGTTCAGGTCACATAGCACAGAGGCATCATTAAAAGGCTGATGGATTTGCCACTTGCTGGCTACTTGGCCTGGAGTAAATACTCAACACCTCTTAGAGGAAAGGGTTATTATAAGGAGCTTGGACTCTTCTACTCTTATACCCAAAGGGAAAGAAAATAAAAGAAGAAGCTCTCATGGAAAGGAAGCCTAATGTGTATCTGAGACTACATTTATCTTATTTAATTTACATGAGATGAGTATCTTCTAAGCACTTGAAAATTCTTAACTCAATTTAATTCTTATGACAATTTTATGAAGAATGTAGGATCATTAACCTTATTTTATTGATGAAAAAAGTAAAGCACAGAGAAGTTAAGCAGCTTTCTCAAGGTCATAAAGCAAGTAAAAAGCAAAAGAAGCAAGGGTTTGAACTCAGGCAATCTGCCTCTGGGTCCATGCGCTTGATACTACTCTCTGCTGCTTCTCACCCTGGCTTAAAACAGCTGTTCTCTAACAGCGAGCATCAGTAATGCTCACCAGGACAGTGAGCGTCACCGTGGCAGGAACTGGGTGGGTCATACTCTCAGATGAAATTCATGCCTGTCCTTTGGTAATCCAAGGATTTTGTAAGCTATACTTGCTGCTTATTTTTATTTTAGTATCTTGAATGGTTTATTTATATATTTACTAATTTTTTGCCTTTTCAAAATTTATTTTTATGGTAAAATACACATAAAATTTACCATTTTTACCCCTTTAAGAGTACAGTTCAGTAGTGTTATGTATTTTCATTGTTGAGCAGCCAGCCTCCAGGACTTTTTCATCTTGCAAAACTGAAACTCTTATTAAAAGGAAAACCACAGACCCAAAATGGCATCACTCAGATTAAGGCCCCAAGTCAGTAAATGAAGACTTAATACCTAACCTAACTGTAGTGTCAACTGCCTAGAAATGTAATCTGCAACCAGTCAACCTCCTCTTCTTCTTCCTTCTCCTTCTCTTCCGCTGCCTCCTCATCCTTCCCTTCCTGTTTTCCTCCTCCTCCTTCATTTCCTTTTTCTTCTTCCTCCTCTTCTTCTCTTCCTGTTCTTCTTCTTCCTCTTCTCCGCCCCCGTCCTCCTCCTTCTTCTTCAAGGTCTTCTCTCTGCCTTTAAAACTCTTTGTGTCGTTTAGCTCGGAGGAGCTCTCCTCTACTTGCTAGATGGGATGCGGCCTGATTCATGAATTGCTTAATAGAGCCAATTAGAGTTTCACATTTACTCAGTTGAATTTTGTTTTTAAACATGCCATACCCATTAAACAAGTCCCCATTTCTCCTTCTTCTAGACTCTGGCAACCACTGTTGTACTTTCTATCTCTGTGAATTTGATTAATCTAGGTACCTCATATAAATGGAATCATAATATTTACACTTTTGTAACTGGCCTATTCATTTAGCATAACGTTCTCAAGATTCATTTATGTGGTAGCATGTGTCAAAATTTCCTTTCTTTGCAAGGCTGAATATTATTTTCTTTTAAAGATTTTATTTATTTATTTGACAGAGAGAGACACAGTGAGAGAGGGAACACCAGCAGGGGGAGTGGGAGAGGGAGAAGCAGGCTTTTCCGCAGAGCAGGGAGCCCATGCCGGGCTCAATCCCAGGACCCTGGGATCATGACCTGAGCTGAAGGCAGACGCTTAATGACTGAGTCACCCAGGCACCCAAGGCTGAATATTATTGTATAAAATATGTGTATAACATATTTTGTTTGTCCATTAATTCACTGAAAGATACAGGGGCTCCTTCCATCTTTTGGCTATTGTGAATAATGCTGCTATAAATGTGCATATACAAGTGAGCTTATTTATTTTAAATATTATTCATCTTATTGATTAGGTTAACATGTCCAGTAACTACTTTTTATTTCTACCTTTTTAACTTTTCTCTATTTAAAGTTTGTCTATGGTCCAAATTGCATTTGTTAAACACACTTTTGCATTCTTTTCACTGAATATTTTTATTATTATTAGCTTACCTGTTTTAGCCTGTTCCACTAGGTTAACTTAGTTTCATATATAAAAGAAGGAACTTCTACCATGTAAGTGATTTCATAATGTTTTTCATGAATATGAGGTAAGAGCTGTGTGAATGTTTGAGTCAGATTTTATTTCAGTGTATTTTAAATATACATATATATATTTTAAAATATTTTTAATAGATTTATTTATTTGAGAAAGAGAGAGCACAAATAGGAGGGCCAGAGGGAGAAGGAGAGAGGATCTGAGCACAGAGCCTGATGCAGGGTTCGAACTTACAACCCTGAGATCATGACCTGAGCCAAAATCAAGAGTTGGATGCTTAACCGAATGTGCCACTCAGGTGCTCCTGTTTTAAATATATATTTTTTTAACAATAAGAACATTAAAATGTGACCTAAGGGGCGCCTGGGTGGCTCAGTGGGTTAAAGCCTCTGCCTTCGGCTCAGGTCATGATCTCAGGGTCCTGGGATCGAGCCCCACATAGGGCTTCCTGCTCGGCAAAGGAGCCTGCTTCCTACTCTCTCTCTACCTACTTGTGATCTCTCTCTCTCTCTCTCCCTCTGACAAATAAATAAATAAAAAATTAAAAAAAAAAGTGACCTAAAACAGATTTAATATAACAAAAATCACTGGTACATTAACCTATGCTGTTAAATTAGCACATTCATTCATAATTCAGTTATTCCTCTCATCATGTGTTTATCAAGCTCCAAGTTTATCCCAGCCACGGTGCTAGGTGGTAGGTGAACTAGCAGCCATGGCCCATATCCTCAAAATGTTTTCAGTTCACAGGTGAACCACATATTAAAAATAAATAAAATACACAATTGCTAACTGTGATAAGGTCTGAGGTAAATAATAGGTATAGTTAATTAGAATAATGAGTAAGAACTTAATTTAACAAGTGTTGGGGCTGCTGAGGAAAGGTCACTAGGGGCTATGTAAAACTGAGATCTGGAAAATGAGTGGGGTCAGTGACAGGTCATTGCGGGGTAGAGAGTTGTGCTGAGTATTTTCCATTTGCACCTCCAGACCCACTCTTCACCTTTCTTCACCCTTCTATTTGTTCTGGGAGGCCGACGTGAATGGACTATAATAGGTACCTCAGTGGTCCTCAACTGGAGAATGATTTTTATTTCCAGGGGACATTTTGACAGTGCTTAGAGACATTTTTGGTTGTCATAACATCTGGTGGGATGCTGCTAAACATCCTACAATGCACAGGACAGTGCCCCCTCCCCACTCCATAGAATTATAGGTCCGGTCCAAATGATGTCAGTAGTACCACAGCAGAGAAGTTCTGTGGAGGGAGGAAAGCAATATCAGGGATTTTGTTCCCCAGACTCCTTCCCTGTAAAATTATCTTCAGCTTGCTGTGTCTGATGCCTGAATGGTGCCTGCCCCTCACAAAATGGACAATTTTACCTGACTCTCTCCTCATAGAATCTAGGATGATGAACACTATCCCGCATGGTTCCTTTATACTTACATTTTTGTAGATAAACCCTTTGTAAAAAAAAAAAATCCACCTCATCCTTCCCAAATGTGGCATCTACTTCCTGTTGTGGCTTTGAGTGACATAATGGTATTCCCAGAAGAATAGCCCTTGGGACACCTGGTTTCGACTCGGTTTCGACTCTGGGGTCGTGGTCTCAGGGTCGTGATCTCAGGGTTGTGGGACTGGCCCTGAAATGGCCCTGCCCCTGCTCAGTGCAGAGTCTGCTTAAGACTCTCTCTCCTTCTCCCTCTGTCTCCTGCCCTCTGCTCTCTCTCTTTCTCAAATAAATAAATAAATCTTTAAAAAAAAAAAGAAAAAGAAAAAAAAATTGCCTGTCTGAGGACTCCAGGAGCTAGATCCATGGGAGTGAGGTGCTCTTGCCAGAGGTATTGCATAAGGCAGAGAGGAAGGGACACAAATTCCTTGGCTTCTCCCTTTATCCCACCTTCTAATCTCCCATAGTGCCCCCCATTAAAGGAACCCAATGAAAAGACAGCTAGCAAGGATAGTCAGATGCTTAACTGACCGAGCTACCCAGATGCCCCCAGAAATCCTGATTTTTAAATGAAATCTTTCCATTTTTTAAACTGTCACAATTAATTAAAAAAAAAAAAACGCTATCAGCTAAACCGGATTTGACTCCAGGCTCTAGAGTCTAGGGGGATGAGTTTACAACATCCAACGTATATAAACTAATTGTAAATGAGCTGTAGATTAGAAGTTTTTTAGCTCTGCTCTGGTCTCTCTCTTTCTTTTCTTTTTTAAACTCAGGAATTGTGAACCAGATCCATTAAAAAAATGTATTTTCCAACAACAAAAAATACAGAATCAGATTTCATGCTGGTAATGACAGGTCTGCAGCTGTCATCCATGAGTCAGGGTTGAAAATGTCCAGTTCATCAAAATAGCCACATTGTGCTCATTGGTCACTTTTACTATATACAAATGCTATGAGCTTGGACCTGCACAATGTGTTTATAATTAATTAAACTTTGCTCTACAGATTTTATACATAGAGCTCTGTATGAGATTTTGTTGAGGAAAGGAGGAAGGGTTTCACTTAAAAAATTGAAAACAGGGAGACCAGATAAATGCACTAATAGTTTGTGTTTAGAAAACAGATAACCAGAAGCCTAAAGCTCAGCACTAAAATGGTTAGAAAAGCCAATTTATCAGTGGCAGGCCTTATCTATGATTGGCCTGTTCTCATTGTTAAGACTGGGGTAAAGGCACAGTTTGGGGCTAAATTACTTCAAGCAAAGTCAACAAATAATTGGGACCTGGTGTCTCCAGAAATGCATTGATGCCAGAGATAATCAGACCTACATAAAAAAGTGACAATTATAAAACTGGAAACTTGAAGCCACATGTAATAGATCTTGATCAAATCACATTTTAATAGAAAATGAAAAGAAACCAAATGATTCCCACCCCCCACAAATGTATTATTCATGTGCACCATGATTTTTACACTTTGGAAGTGTATAGTTGTGATGCATATAATTAGAGATTTAGGCTTCATCCCTTTCAGATCTTCAAGTAGTAATGTGTCCATTAGGCTCTGTCTTAAGGAAGATTCTTTGGTTTCTAAGATAAACTCTAATTCCCTAACATGGGAAATAAGCTGTCTGTTTTCTGTTTTTCCATCAAGCCCCAACTCTTACCACACAAGCACTGCCGCTCTCCTGCCCCTGTGCTCTTGTGCTCCAACCTTACTTCACTACTTTTCATTATTGGAACTCACCAGACTGTTCTGTGCTACCCTGAACGGGTTTGTGTTGTTTCTTCCTTTTGGAAAGCTCTTTTAAGCTGACATTCACCTGTTATTCTGTTAAATCTTGCTTACCTGACAGGTGGAACTGCCTGTTTTCTCCTTTGTAGTTTTACAGTTTGTACATTGCCTGTAGCAATTCATGGAACACATTTCAATTCTGCCCCAAGCTTCTTGAGGGCCAGGTCCATGAGAGATTTATGTGTATCTCTCCTATGCCTACATTTGTCCCATGCCAGTCCCAGGTACAAAAGAAGTGCCAAATAGATGCTTAGCGATTGAATAATATCTTCCTTCACAGAATTTTCAAAGATGTCAGAGTAAATATGTAAGGTTGTTGCACTTAGCCATTTACCAAATATTTATCTAGTGTACCTGCTATCTGTCAGGCATAGTTTGGGTGTTGAAGACACATCAGTAAACAAAACATTGTTCCATCCTCATACATTTTAGAGGGGAAGATAGGAAATAAACACATAAACATTTAATATATCAGGAAGGGGTAACAGCTGTAAAGAAAAACATAGCCATATGTTCTCTCAGCATAAGGGCTAGAGGTGATGTGGGGCACTATAGTAAGCAGGCTTGTCAAAAAGTCCTCAATAGAGGACCTTTCCAAGAGTTCTGAATGAGTTGAGATACAAATAATCCATGTATTTCAAGGAAGAGAGTTATAGACAGAAGGAACAGTGAGTGCAAAAGCCACGAGATAGAGGTATCCTTGACTTTTCAGAGAAACAGCAAAGTCGGTGCTGGCTGGAGGGGGAAAGGAGTGAAGGAGACAGTAGAGAACAAGGTCAGCGAGGGAGCCAGGAGTCAGAGCATGAGGCTGTGACAAGGAATTTGCATTTTATTCTCAGTGTGTTGGGAGTCACTGTGTGTTTTTCGTAGGGAAGAGACAAGATACAATTGATCGCTATGGTTTCTTTGGGAAAAATAGACCATAAGTGAGCATGAAGGGAAGCTACGGGACTATACTAGTTTTTCTAGGGCTGCTGGAGCCAAATAACACAAACTAGGCAGCTTAAATGACAGGAATTTATTGTCTCTCAGTCCTGGAGGTCAGAAATGTGAAAACAAGGTGCTGGCAGGATTAGTTCCTTCTGTGGACTGGGAGGGAAGGAGCTGTTCCAGACCTCTTTTCTTGGCTTGCAGATGGCTATCTTTTCCCTGGCCTCTTCAAATATCTTTTTTTTTTTTCTATGCAAGTCTGTCTGTGTCCCAGTTTCTCCCTTTTGTAAGGACACCATGTCCCTAAAGGACTAGGGACCCATCCTGTATTGGATTTGGCGCTCACTCTACTCCAGTATGACCTCATCATAACTAATTACATCTGAAAACCATCTGGATTGTATTTCTGAATAAGGTCATATTCTGAGGTATGGGGGGTTAGGACTTCAACACATCTTTTTGAGGGAACACAATTCAAAATATGACAGAAACTTTAAAACATTTACTCCTTACATTGCTTATACTTGATTGTTTTTTTGATTTACTCATTCATTTGTTATTCATTCATTCAACAAAAATGCATTGAGTGTTTACCAGGAACTCTCTGGGTATGGTGGATACTTAATGGTAGCTGACTAGACGCAAAGGTGAGTCTTGAGACTACCCAAGGAGAGAAAAAGGGAATAATATCATTTTTTATGGAATATTTTCCTTTATGTTGAGAAATTACTGGAGTTTGACTGGATAGATTTCAATTCTACTAGCTGAGTGTGAATTATATTTCATCAGTAGAGTAGGATAATGTCCAAAATAGAATAAATGCTGAAGACCATAGCACAATGCTTGTCACATAGTAGACACTCCATTTTGTGTTAAACTGTTGTGGAACTGAGGGAACTAATTTATGTTTATATCCACTGTATTAGAAAGATGACAAGTTCACAGCATTTGTTATAGAAAATTGTGTGAGGTTCACACAAAAGATAAGAAGGTACTTACATTATGGATTGAGAGAGTATTTTCTATTGGCCTATTATATTTCTTGTAAATTGAATCTGATTTCTATTGAATGTTTGTATGTTTTATGAGTTGAACTTAAATTCTGATTTGCCTATCACAAATTTATCACTGAAAGTTATTGTAATTTCTTGGTGTTATTTGTGATAGTGAATAACCTGGCCCATGTTTGTGTTTCAAGTGCTCTTATTTGTGTTACAGTTCTTTAGTCAGTTGTCTCTTCATTACCCTATGCTGATTCCTTCTCTGCATTCCTAGAAATTATCCACAAAATCCATCATTGTCTATGCTATGTGTGTGTGTGTGCATGTGTGTGTATATATGTGTGTGAAAAGGAAAAGCTCCCTTCTGTTTTTCTCTTATTAGATTCAGAGCACTTCACGAGTCACTGTTATAACTTTGTGTGACTCTGACCAGTGTAAAACTGGTGTCACTACTGAAGCCAGGTGTGTGAATTTTTCCCTCACACAAGCGATTTTCTGACACCAACCTGTAATTCAATTCAATTCTGACACTAACTGGAGTTAGTGCAGACTGCTCAGATTAAAGGCCCCACCAGACTGGCCCCCTCTTCAGATACCGATCATGAGTAGTATGTTCCCAGGTTTCTCACAGCTTCTGTCTAACTTGGCTACAAATCAGAGGTTTCCATGACCCCTCCTTGGATTCTATCATTTGCTAGAACAGTGCACAGAACTAGGGAAACACATTTACCAGTAACGATAAGCTCTCTGAATCCATATCCTTGGGATTTTTATGGAGGCTTCATTACATAGGCATGATTGATCATTAACTTAATCTCCAGCCCATTTCCCCTTCCCAGGGTATGGAAGATGGGGCTGACTGTTCCAAGCTTCTAATAATGGTTTAATCTTTCTGGTGACCCACCACCACCCTGAAGCCTCTTGAGTCTCTTCTTTAGAACAAAAGATGCTCTCTCCTAAGTCCCAGGAAATTCCAAGGGATTTAGGAGCTCTGTGCTAGGAATGGATGGGGCACAGGGAGAGAGGCAGAGACCAGAATATATGTTTTCTGTTCTTTCACAGTGTGCATTTCTAAGGTTTTCCCCAATCACCCCAGCTAGAAATAATCTTTCTCCCAAACTTCCATTGCCTTCTTCCCACTGCTCTACCGAATTAGCAATTTTAAAAACCTTATGATTATTCGTATTCATGTCTGATAAAACATTGAGCCCCTTCAATGAACAGAAGCAATATCTGAACAAGTTTTGTCTTTACCATGTGCAGTAGATATTCAACGAGTATTTGTTGACTGGATGAATACTTGTTTGTATTTGTGTGTGTGTATACATGCATTCATAATAGCATTGCATTTCATTTCTGTAGATGGTGTCTCCAATTAAAAGTATACAGCTGGGGGCACCTGGGTGGCTTAGTGGGTTAAAGCCTCCGCTTTCGGCTCAGGTCATGATCTCAGTGTCCTGGGATGGAGGCCCGCATCGGGCTCCCTGCTCAGCAGGGAGCCTGCTTCCTCCTCTCCCTGTCTCTCTGCCCGCCTCTCTGCCTACTTGTAATCTCTCTCTCTGTGTCAAATAAATAAATAAATAAATAAATCTTAAAAAAAAAAGTATACAGCTGGATTTGAAAGACTACTACCAATATCTTTTCTACATTGCCTATTGGAGGGGGTTTTCAGTTTAGGGGCTGTAGCTATTTGAGGAGACTGAAACTTTGTCTTTTAGATTCATAGTTGTCTTAAAATCTTCGCTGAAAAAAGAGAAGTCACATTTTTCATAGAGAAATACCAGGTATTCTATTAGCTGCTACTGTTTCTCAGCAGTTCACAGCCATGCCATGTTTTTAAAAAGCTGTGCTACACTGTATCTTTGAAGGGCTTCTTCTGCTTTCTTTTTTGGGGGTTTCTCTGCTTCTGCTTAAAAGGTCGTATTGCCCTAACTGCCAATTCTCCACATGCACCACAAAGGCAACAATAACAGCAGGGCGTGATTAATGTTCTGACTGAGGGGGAGGGAAGACCTTCCTCTTGGGTGGTACTACTTTTATAACTTTAGTTCACTAACATTTTTTCTCCCTTAACCTCTCAGTGTGGAAACTTCAGCCAGATATGCGTGGATTTAAATCCTGATTCCTCTACTTGTTAGCCATGTGATCCTGGATAAATGGCTTAAGCTTTCTTTATGTTATAATTTTCTTGTCTATTTGGGATAATATTCCTACCAACCTAATAAATAAAAATTTGAGAAGAAAAATAAACCTCCCTATCTGACAGGACAGTAGTGAGGACTATAGGGATGTAGCATGAGCCCAAGCACACAGTGGTTGATCAAAAAATGTTAATGAGATAATGATGGAAAGATGCCATGAGATTAAAGCGATGCCTGTAAATGTAGCCTAGTACCTGGTACAAAGTATGTTTTTAATGGATACTAGCTAAAATAATAACAAGGATGTCTATGATGATATTAGTGGTAATAGTGATTAAAATGGTGGCAACTACGACTTTATTATTACAAGGTAATATATAGTAAATGTCTTAGAAATTCAGAACTGACTTTAGCAGTGGCTCCTGTTCTCCTTGCCTTATATTTTCATTTATAGCGCAAATATTTGGTTTGCATATTTTGCCTCATAAGACAGTCTGGTTGAAGAGTTTCCATTTTTCCCAGTACTTTCCCTTTCCCTTCACCTAGAGTGTTATCTCTTTGCTCGCATCCAAATATGATATATTTTCCCTTACTTTTAGTCTATTCTCCTTAAATCCCAACTGCCCAAATTGTATTCATTGCTCAAGAATCATCTTAAGATTCTCTCTTACATTTTGTTACAGAATTATCATTATCATGTAATGTTAACCCAATATTTTACAGATGAAGAAACTGTCATATAGAGAGCTCCTATCTGCCCAGCTTCTCTTGGATAGTTAGTCATTGTGGAATCAAAACTTAGATCTGCATTTTTATTGGACTGTGCTGCTTCTCAACAGATACATGATTTGAGTTCCATGTTTTCAGCATGCGTGCTCATGTGGAGGTCTTCCCTCTCTGAACTAGAGACTTCATTGTTTTTAGCCTACATTTAGGGACTTATTTATAGATTTTTTTCTTAAGTGGGTCAGTCTTGACTCTGCAGTAAGATCATGAGCTTATTTTTAATAGCTACCATCTCTTGGACTTCTTTTCTAAATCTCCGACATAGTATTTTGTACTTATATGCTACTCAGTGATTTGCTGGTTGAACTGATTTTAATTCAATTATAAGAATATCACACAGCTCCAACAGCTGCACTATTTTTTGCTTAGTCTTCTTGATTTGGTTCTCTATTTCTTATGAAAGAGTATATCTCTGAATATCTGCTGACCAAGTAGTTGAATTTTCTCTGGGAAATTTCCAGTGAGACTTGCTGATGTCTTGAATAGTTTTTAAAGTGTAGAGTGGCAGGTAGGTTTAAATTCTTTCAAGTTTATCATTAGTTCCATAGTGCTGTTTCAACTCTGCCAAGTACCATATGTTCAACTGCATCTCCTCTTGTGTATCAACCAACAGAAGATGAATGTTTCTGGGACAGTGGGCAATGTTTAAAGCTTTCAAAATTATATTAGGAAATTTAAATTTAAGTGTGGGTTATAGCTTTCTTATTGCAGATAGATTCCGTTGAATGGTCAATATTTATTAAGTGGTTCTCATATGCCAATGGTTGTGCCAGGCATAGTCATATACATTACTTAATTTGATTCTCACAAAAATTCTGTGAAGTGAATGTCATTATATCTATTATGTCAGTGCCTAAATTGGGAAATGGAGAGGGCATGTGATTTGTTCAAGTCACACAGACAGGAACATATGATTTAAACAAAATCTGTTGATAAGTCTAATACCCTTTTCACTAACTATACATATTCCAAATAAACCTTAAAAGTATTTATATATTTTTTAAAAATTTAAAAAAATCCTGTATAGACACCAGATATATATTAAATTTATACTATCATCACTGCTATATTTTCCTGAATTTAGATAATTTTGAAAATTGGATTCCTATTTCCTTGTCTCCCTCTTGATTATAACATTCCAATGAAGGTTAAATGGCATGCTTAGGATACTCTAAGAATTTTTTTTATTGTTATAACTTGAAAATCCAGCAAGCATAAGCTGCATATACAGGTTTATGCTGATGATTATTTGGTTTAAAAATAGAAGACCAAATAGACCAAACCCTTTAACATATTATTAACTCTGATTACTACTCTTTTGATCATTTGGTACTATAACCATGTATTATTATTACTTATACTATTGTTCTATTGCACAGACCCAGTGTTCACTAACTAATGAATGATTGCAAAAATTTTCTCCTATCATGTTTAAAAATAGGCTCTCTAATATTGGGAAATTTCATTTAGTGTTTATAGAGGATCCATACTTACTAAAAAATATTGTTAACATTTTATTTTAAATTTTATTACAAAAGTTTGGGCTTGTATTTTCTCTCTTGGCCTGCCTCAGTGACCATCTTTTGAGCATTATAATAGCAAGTCAGAATCAGAGATGAGAATAGCCCTTTAAGAAATCTTGCCATTGAGACAGAAAACATCAATGGACCTGAGGGTATAATGTTAAGTGAGATAAACCAGACAGGGAAAGACAAATGCTGTAAGGTATCATGTAGAACTGGAACCTAAAAAAAAAAAAAAAAAAAAAAAAAGTTGAAATCATAGAAACAGAGAGTAGGAAAGTGGTTTTCAGATGCTGGGGATGGGGGTGGAGGATAGAATAGGGGGAGATTGGTAAAAAGATACATACACACTTTTGGTTATAAGATGAGGTCTGAGGATTTAATGTGTAACATGCTAACTACAGTTGATAACACTACATTGCATAGTTAAAACTTGCTGAGAGAGTAGGTCTTTTTTTTTTAGCACTTTTATTTTATTTTATTTTTAATTATTATTTGCCCCAGGTGTACAGGTCTGTGAATCATCAGGCTTACACCTTTCACAGCACTCACCATAGCACAAACCCTCCCCAATGTCCATAACCCATCCGCCTATCCCTACCCTCCTACCCCTCAGTAACCCTCAGTTTGTTTTGTGAGATTAGGAGTCTTTTATGGTTTGTAAGAGAGTAGGTCTTGAGTGTTCTTACCACTCCCTCAAAGATAAGTATATGTGAGGTGATGGAGGCAATGATTAACTTGATCATGGGAATCTTTTCACAATATACATGTATGCCAAATCATCACATTGTACACCTTAAATGTCTTACAGTTTTGTCAGTTATACTTCAATAAAGCAGAAGAAAATAAAAAGAATAACCTTTTAAGTGAAGATATGAGTTGTTACAAAGTGGTAAGAAGTTGAATTTCTAGACCAAACTCAAATATAATCCATGGTATCTTGATGCTTTGGTCATGCTTCTGAGGCATGGCAGTAAAGCAAGGATAAGGAAAATTGGAATTGCTATAGCTGTGCATGGATTGAAGTGTGGATAAACCTGAGGATGTCTGGCAAGAATAACGGTTTCTTTATCTCACAAACCAGCTTCTGCTGGAATCTAAGAAAAGGCATTTCTCTATTAGCATAGTTGTTCAAAAGACAAATACTCTAATTAGATTTTTTAAGCTGTTGGTACCTGAGGAAACTGAAGCTTCTTTGGTATTATTTATAACTAGAAGTCCATACCTGCCCCCCTTTATTATTGTAAACTAAATCCAGACTTTCAAAAAAGTCTACCAGGATACTGAAAAGCTGTAAAAAACTATCTTTTTCGTAGCAGATATTCTGCATTTACAAAGTATGTTTAACCACAAAGGGACATAATTTGGCTAGTTATGGTGTTCTTAGGGGGGAAAATGAATGCTTTTATAAGCTTAATAAAAGTTGGTTCAAAGTATATTTTCTGCCATTGAATTCTAACAGTTATGATCTGTCCACTAGGAAAACCTTTCAGCAGACCAATCTTATCTACTTTCTTTTGATGTGAATGCAGTTGATTTTTGAATGTAAAACTGACTTTTAAGCAAGAAGATAATGAAAAGTGAGTACAATGTGACATCATGTATTTGTCAAAACCCATAGAACTGTAAAATATAAAAAGTGAACCTTAATATAAACTACGGACTTTAATGGATAATAACATGTCATTATATTGTTCATCAGTTGTAACAACCTTACCACACTGATACAAGATGTTAATAATAGGGGAAACTGTGTGGAGGGGAGCAGATTATGTGGGGGATTCTCTGTATTTTTCTGCTCAGTTTTTCTGTAAGCCTAAAGCTGCTCTGAAATATAAAGTCTATTAATTAAAAAGAAAAATGATACAGAGATAGGTTCTTTCTCCTTCTATGACATTGATCACAGTTTACTCTCATTAGAAGCCATTACAAAGTTTTCATTTATAAGTGAAAGGAGATCTCCTTGTTTAGAGAACAAGAAATATTCCTGCAAATTTTCAGTCCTACCACAGACTACAAACATGCTATTAAATAAAGTTGTATATAAGAAATACTAACTACAATTCTGTGTTTTTGAAAATAAGAACTAATATTCATTGATTCATTTAAAACTCTTCTTTCTAAAATCTTTCTGATTGATAGTACTGATAGAATTCAGGTCAGACTTCTAGATTAAATAGTTTCATTTGAATAAACTTTGAAAAGAGTTTAAAATGGTTAATGTTTAAATATTAAATTTGTTACAGAAGCTACCTGCTTTAATATTGGATATCTCCAAACTTAACACCCCATAGTAATATCTGAAATAAAAAGTTTGATAGCTGGTAAAAGAATTACATAACCTTACTGGTCACCTAGGAAGTATAAGAAGATATGACAGTCTCCTGGAAAAGGGAACTTTCAGGGAAGACAATGAATACTAAGAAAGATTAAGTTACAGTCAAGTTTGAGGTAGGGTATTATACAGTCATAAAATTAGAGTAATACAACCTATAGTATGATAAATAACGAATGAAAGGGAGAAGATAGTTTTGTGAGAGTTTATGTGTTGGGTACAACTACTCATAAGTGGAGTGCCTGCCAAATACAATGATGTCAGTAGGTATCTATCCTTTTTCTTTCTCTCTTTTGATTAAAATTATGGTTTGGGAGTGAAGGGAGACTCTAAAACATATTGTGTTGGGTTGAGAAATTGCAATAGAGATTTACATTAAGATTATCTTATTGAGGGCTTTAAGTAAATAGTTTTTGTGTTAGCCAACCAGGAATGGGATCTATTTAGTGTTGATTTTTTTACAGGAAGATTTTTTTTTTAAAGATTTTATTTATTCATTTGACACAGAGAGAGAGATTACAAGTAGGCAGAGAGGCAGGCAGAGAGAGAGGAGAGAGGAGGAAGCAGGTTCCCCACTGAGCAGAGAGCCCGATGTGGGCCTCGATCCCAGGACCCTGAGATCATGACCTGAGCCGAAGGCAGCAGATTTAACCCACTGAGCCACCCAGGCGCCCTAGTGTTGATTTTTTTAAACATATTTTTATTTTTTATCATTATTTTTTCATATTTTATTTATTTATTTTTTATCACCATAACACATACCCTTTGCAATGTCCATCACCCAGCCACCCCATCCCCACCGTCCCCCTGACCCACAGCAATCCTCTGTTTCCTGAGACTAAGAGTCTCTCATGGATTGTCTCCCTCTCTGGTTTCATCTTGTTTCATTTTTCCCTCCCTTCTCTTATGATCCTTTGTCTTGTTTCTTAAATTCCTCATATAAGTGAGATCATATGGTAATTTTCTTTCTCTGATGGACTTTTTTCACATAGCATAATACCCTTTAGTTCCATCCATGTCATTGTAAATGGCAAGATTTTGGTTTTCTTGATGGCTGCATAGTATTCCATTGTATACCATATCTTCTTTTTCCATTCATCTGTTGATGGACATCTGGGCTCTTTCCATAGTCTGGCTATTGTGGACATTGCTGCTATAAACAAGGGGGTGCACGTGCCCCTTTGGATCACTACATTTGTATCTTTAGGGTAAATACCGAGTAGTGCAATTGGCAGGTCGTAGGGTAGTTCTATTTTCAACTTTTTGAGGAACTGCCAACCTGTTTTCCAGAGTGGCTGCACCAGCTTGCATTCCCACCAACAGTGTAGGAGGGTTCCCCTTTCTCTGCATCCTCACCAACACCTGTCCTTTCCTGACTTGTTGATTTTAGCCCTTCTGACTGGTGTGAGGTGGTATCTCATTATGGTTTTGATTTGTAGTTCCCTGATGCCAAGTGGTGTTGAGCACTTTCTCATGTGTCTGTTGGCCATTTGGATACCTTCTTTGCAGAAATGTCTGTTCATGTCTTCTGTCCATTTCTTGATGGGATTATTTGTTCTTTGGGTGTTGAGTTTGATAAGTTCTTTGTAGATTTTGGATACTAGCCCTTTATCTGATATGTCATTTGCAAATATCTTCTCCCATTCTGTCAGTTGTCTTTTGGTTTTGTTGACTGTTTCCTTTGCTATGCAAAGTTTTTTTATCTTGATGAAGTCCCCATATTTCATTTTTACCCTTGCTTCCCTTGCCTTTGGTGATGTTTCTAGGAAGAAGTTGCTGCAGCTGAGGTTGAAAAAGTTGCTGCCTGTGTTCTCCTCAAGGATTTCGGTGGATTCCTTTCTCACATTGAGGTCTTTCATCCCTTTTGAGTCTATTTTTGTGTGTGGTGTAAGGAAATGATCCAGTTTCATTTTTCTGCATGGTCCATTTCTGGGCTGTCTATTCTGTTCCATTGATCTATGTGTCTGTTTTGGTGCCAGTACCATACTGTCTTGATGATTGTAGCTTTGTAATACAGCTTGAAGTCTGGAATTGTGATGCCGACAATTTTGGTTTTCTTTTTCAACATTCCTCTGGCTATTTGGGGTCTTTTCTGGTTCCATATAAATTTTAGGATTATTTGTTCCATTTCCATGAAAAATGTTGGTGGTATTTTGATAGGGATTGCATTAAATATGTAGATTGCTCTAGGTAGCATAGGTTTTTTTCCATTATTTGTTCTTCCAGTCCATGAGCATGGAACGTTTTTCCATTTCTTTGTGTCTTCCTCAGTTTCTTTCACGAGTAATTTATAGTTTTCTGATTACAGATTCTTTGCCTCTTTGGTTAGGTTTATTCCTAGGTATCTTATGGTTTTTGGTACAATTGTAAATGGGATCGACTCCTTAACTTCTCTTTCTTCTGTCTTGCTGTTGGTTTATAGAAATGGAACTGATTTCTGTGCACTGATTTTATATCCTGACACTTTACTGAATTCCTGTATGAGTTCTAGCAGTTTTGGAGTGGAGTCTTTTGGGTTTTCCACATAAAGTATCATATCATCTGGAAAGAGTGAGAGTTTGACTTCTTCTTTGCCAATTCAGTTGCCTTTTATTTCTTTTTGTTTTCTGATTGCTGAGGCTAGGACTTCTAGTACCATGTTGAATAGCAGTGGTGATAGTGGACAGCCTTGGTGTGTTCCTGACCTTAGGGGAAAGGCTCTCAGTTTTTCCCCATTGAGAATGATATTTGCTGTGGGTTTTTCATAGATGGCTTTTATGATATTGAGATATGTACCTTCTATTCCTACACTGCAAAGAGTTTTGATCAAGAAAGGATGCTGTACTTTGTCAAATGCTTTTTCAGCATCTATTGAGAGTATCATATGGTTCTTGTTCTTTCTTTTATTAATGTATCGTATCACATTGATTGATTTGCAGATGTTGGACCAACCTTGTAGCCCAGGAATAAATCCCACTTGGTCGTGGTGAATAATCCTTTTAATGTACTGTTGGATTCTATTGGATAGTATTTTGGTGAGAAATTTTGTGTCCGTGTTCATCAAGGATATTGATCTGTAATTCTTTTTGATGGTGTCTTTGTCTGGTTTTGTGATCAAGGTAATGGTGGCATCATAAAATGAGTTTGGAAGTTTTCCTTCCATTTCTATTTTCTGGAACAGTTGCAGGAGAATAGGTATTAATTCTTCTTTAGATGTTTGGTAGAATTGCCCTGGAGAGTTGCCTGGCCCTGGGCTCTTGTTTTTTGAGAGATTTTTGATGACTGCTTCAGTCTCCTTACTGGTTATGGGTCTGTTCAAGTTTTCTATTTCTTCCTGATTCAGTTTTGGTAGTTTATGTATCTCTAGGAATGCATCCATTTCTTCCAGATTGTCAAATTTGCTGGTATAGAGTTGTTCATAACATGTTCTTATAATTATTTGTATTTCTTTGGTGTTGGTTGTGATCTCTCCTCTGTCATTCATTATTTTATTAATTTGGATCCTTTCTCTTTTCTTTTGGATAAGTCTGGCCAAAGGATTATCAATCTTTTTAATTCTTTCAAAAAACCAGCTCCTAGTTTCATTGATCTGTTCTACTGTTCTTTTGGTTTCTATTTCATTGATTTCTGCTCTGATCTTTATTATTTCTCTTCTCCTGCTGGGTTTAGGCTTTATTTGCTGTTCTTTCTCCAGCTCCTTTAGGTTTAGGGTTAGGGTGTGTATTTGAGACCTTTCTTGTTTCCTGAGAAAGGCTTGTATTGCTATATACTTTCCTCTCAGGACTTCCTTTGGTGTATCCCAAACATTTTGAACAGTTGTGTTTTCATTTTCATTTATTTCCATGAATTTTTAAAATTATTCTTTAATTTCCTGGTTGACCCATTCATTCTTTAGTAGGATGCTCTTTAGCCTCCATGTATTTGAGTTCTTTCCAACTTTCCTTTTGTGGTTGAGTTCTAGTTTCAAAGCAGTGTGGTCTGAAAATATTCGGGGAATGATCCCAATCTTTTGGTACTGGTTGAGACTTGATTTGTCACGCAGGATGTGATCTATTCTGGAGAATGTCCCATGTGCACTAGAGAAGAATGTGTATTCTGTTGTTTTGGGTGGAATGTTCTAAATATATCTGTGATGTCCAACTGGTCCCGTGTGTCATTTAAAGCCTTTATTTCCTTATTGACTTTTGCTTAGATGATCTGTCCATTTCAGTAAGGGGGGTATTAAAGCCCCCTACTATTATTGTATTATTGTTGATGTGTTTTTTTGATAGTTATTCATTGGCTTATATAATTGGCTGCCCCCATGTTAGATGCATAGATACTTAAAATTGTTAGATCTTCTTGTTGGACAGACCCTTTAAGTATGATATAGTGTCCTTCCTCATCTCTTATTATAGTCATTGGCTTAAAATCTAATTTATCTGATATAAGGATTGCCACCCCAGCTTTCTTTTAATGTCCATTAGCACGGTAAATTGTTTTCCACCACCTCACTTTAATCTGGAGGTGTCTCTGGGTCTAAAATGAGTTTCTTGCAGACAGCATATTGACAGGTCTTGTTTTTTTTATCCATTCTGATACCTTGTGTCTTTTGATTGGGGTATTTAGCCCATTTACATTCAGGGTAACTACTGAAAGATATGAATTTCGTGCCATTGTATTGCCTGTAAGGTGTCTGTTACTGTATATAGTGTCTCTTACTTTCTGGTCTATGTTTCTTTTAGGCTCTCTTTGCTTAGAGGACCCCTTTCAGTTTTCCTGTAGGGCTTGTTTGGTGTTTGCAGATTCTTTTAGTTTTTGTTTGTCCTGGAAGATTTTTATTTCTCCTTCTATTTTCAGTGACAGCCTAGCTGGATATAGTATTCTTGACTGCATACTTTTCTCATTTAGTGTTCTGAATATATCATACCAGTCCTTTCTAGTCTGCCAGGTCACTCTGGATAGCTCTGCTGCCAATCTAATATTTCTACCATTGTATGTTACAGACCTCTTGTCCCAAGCTGCTTTCAGGATTTTTTCTTTGTCCCTGAGACTTGTATGTCTTACTATTAGATGAGGGGATATTGACCTATTTTTATTGATTTTGAGGGTGGTTCTCTGTGCCTCCTGGATTTTGATGCTTGTTTTCTTCCCCAAATTAGGGAAATTCTCTGCTATAATTTACTCCAATATACCTTCTGTCCCCCTCTCTTTTTCTTCTTCTTCTAGGATCCCAGTTATTTTAATATTGTTTCATCTTATGGTATCACTTATCTCTCGAATTCTTCCCTCGTGATCCAGTAGTTGTTTATCTCTCTTTTTCTCAAGTTCTTTATTCTCCATAATTTGGTCTTCTATATCACTAATTCTCTCTTCTGCCTCATTTATCCTAGCAGTAAGAGCCTCCATTTTTGACTGCACCTCATTAATAGATTTTTTATTTCAACGTGGTTAGATTTTACTTCTTTTATTTCTCCAGAAAGGGATTCTCTAGTATCTTTTATGCTTTTTTTCAAGCCCAGCTGGCATCTTTATAATCATCATTCTGAACTATAGCTCTGACATATTACTAATATCCATATTGATTAGGTCCCCAGCAGTCAGTACTGCCTCTTGTTCTTTTTCCGGGGAGGTGAGTTTTTCAGCCTTGTCATTTTGTCCAGAGAAGAATAGGTGAATGAGAGAACAAAATGCTAAAAGGGTAACAATGACACCAGAAAAATATACACTAGTCAAATCAGAAGATACCTGAAACCAGGGAGAGAAGAAAGGAAGGAATATATATACATACATACATATATATATATATATATATATACATACATATATATATACATACATATATATATACACACACACACATACACATACATATACACATATATATGCATGCAATATATATTATATTTTATATATATATATATATATATATATATATATATATATATATATATATATATATATATAATTAGTTTGGTGAATAGAACAGCGCCACACACTTTGGGTGTATTTTGATCTGTTAAAAGAAACTGCTTCCCAAAATTTTAAAGAAAGAAAAACTTATATATATATATATATATATGTGTGTGTGTGTGTGTGTGTGTGTGTTGTGTGTTTGTGTGTGTATATATATATGTTGTGTGTTTGTGTGTATATATATATAAAACATATATGTATATACATATATGTGTATATATTGTATATATGTATATATATGTATACATATATATATATACACAATATATACGTATACATATATATATATGTGACCACGATGAAGGGATGGAATATGAATATGAATGTAAAGATGAAAATTAAAAAAGATTTAAAAAAGGAATTGGTAAGATAAAAAGTTGGTTGAAAAAGAAAAAAAAAGGAGAGAATGTGATCAGGCTACAGACTAGAACAGAGCCATATGCTAGATTTAGTGTGCAATTTAGTCTGTTAGAAGAAACTGTATCCCAAAATTTTAAAGAAAGAAAAACTTACATGTATACAAAAAATAAGGTTAAATACAATGAAGGGATAGAATATGACCAAAAAATGAAAATTAAAAAAGATTTTTAAAAAGGTATTGATAAGATAAAATAGTTAAGATAGGTTAAAATAGGAAAGAGGAAACATTAAAAAATAGAAAAAGAAAAAAGTGAAAATTTTAAAAATTTGACTTTGAGAAGACTAAAGAATCATGGAGAAAAAGCCATGAATTCTATATGCTGTGTTCCTTAGCACTGGTGTATTGCAATTCTCATTGATCAGTATACTTGGTCTTGGCTGGACGTTCTTGCTGATCTCTGGGGGAGGGGCCTGTTGCAGTCATTTTCAAGTCTTTGCCCAAGGTGGAGTTGCACCGTCCTTGCCAGGGGCCTGGCTAAGAATCTGCTCGGGTTTGTGTTCGGTAGCTTTTGTTCCCTGAATGCTTTCCATATAGCTTTGGAGGCTGGGAATGAAAATGGCAGCTTCCCAATCTCTGGCCCTGTAGGTGCTGAGAGCTCTGAGCCCCACTCCTCAGTGCGCAGTCAGAGAAAAGCAGTTACTTGCTCCTGTCTCCCTGGCCTCTGGCCGTGCTATGTGCTCACCTGGCCTGTGACTGAGCATTTCTATCTCCGGCGCACAGCCCCATTTGGAGTCTCCAAACACAGCAGATTCCTGCAGCGTGCTCCTGTGCCACTCCTCCTGGTGGAGGAAGGTGGGGGGGGGTCTCCCTGGATCTGCCACTTGTGGGGTCCCTGCTTGAAGAGGAGTGGCTGACTGTGACTCAGATTATGGTTTAAGGTAACCCTGAGCTGAAAGCCCACTCCTTGTTTCCATCTCTGCAGCTGGCTTCCCCGATTGGATACCTGGGAACTCTGCCACACGTAGACACCCCTGGTCTTTCTGTGACCCTGTGGGTCCTGAAACTATACTGTCCCCACGAAGGGCTCCAGCCCCCTGCTTTGCCTCTGGAGTGATGTCCTCAGTGGAACAGACTGCTAAAAGTTCTGATTTTGTGCTCAGCTGCTCTACTGATGGCTGGGAGCTGGCCCATCCCCCTGTGGTCTATCTTCCTGTATATCTCCTGGATTCACTTCACTCATCCTACCTTCCAGTTAGTGGTCACTTTTCTGTTCCTAGAATTGCTTCTATTATTCTCTTTGATCTCCTGTTGAGTTTGTCGGTGTTCAGAATGGTTTGATAGCTATCTAGCTGAATTCCTGGGACCAGATGAAATTTAGGTCTCCTACTCCTCTGCCATCTTGCCCCTCCCTTCTAGTGTTGATTTTTTAAAAGCCAACTTGTATTAAATAATCTAATTTGAGGAAATTAACTTTTCTATAGTGTATAGAATAGACTTAAAAGACTATTTTCATCATCTAAATATTAGTGAAATGAATAGGTTGAGAATTAAAGCTCTAAATAGTAAAATCCACCTCCAAATCTACAAGCAATGTTGGTATCTATTATTCTTGATAAATTGTGTCATCAAGAATTAATACCTAATGGAAAAAATGTTTGGTTTTAATCTATTCATAGTTGAAATTCTTTTTAATTGATGAATAGTATACTATTATATGAATATATCATAATTTGCCTATTCATTCTCCTGTTGGTATACTTTGAGTTGTTTTTAATTTTTACCAATTAAAAATAAAGCTGGCATACACATTTATATACAAGTTTTTTTTTTTTTAATGGAAATATGTTTCTATTCTCTTGGGTGACTATCTATGAATAGAATTGTTGAGTCATACTGTAGGTATATGTTTGTCATTAAAAAAAAACAACAACAACAAACAAAACCCTGCCAAACCATTTCTCAAAATAGTTTTACCATTTTATGTAGGAGAGTTCTGGTTTCTCTCTATTTTAGCCAATATTTAGTGTTGTTAGTCTTTTTAAATTTTTGCCATTTTTATGGATATAAAATAGCATTGATTGAAGTTTTAATTTGCATCTATCTGATGACTAATGATGCTGAACACTTTTTAATGTGCTTATCGACCATTTATAACTCTCCTTTGTCAAGTGCCTGCTCAAGACATTAAACAAAATTGTTTGCTTTTATCACTGAGTTGTAGGATACTTTTTATATAATCTAGAATTTGTATTTGAATTTGATAGTATCATATAATAGTATCAAGAGTATTTTCAGCTGTTTATCAAGACTATTTTCTTCTATTCTGTGACTTGTCTCTTTCATTTCCTTAATGGTGACTTGGATAAGTGAAAGCTTTTAATTTTGATCAAGTCCTTTTTTTTTTCTATTATGGTGCTTTCTGTGTCCTATAAAATCTTTGCCTACTCCAAGTTCAGAAAGTAATTTTCCTTCTAAAAGATGTATTTTATTCTAATAGCTTTATAGATTTTAACTTTTATGTTTCACTGTATAATTTATCTTTAATTTTTGTGTTTGCAATGTAAGAGTCCTGTTCATCTTTTCTTCGTTGATATCCAGTTATTAAAAATTGACTTTTGATATCAAAGCTTAGAGTACAATAACTTGAAAGCATTAATGTTAATTATATTGTACTATAAATTTGTTTGGCTAATGAATACACATTTTTGCTTGTGACATGGTTTTCTTGTTGGTAGACCCATTGCCAAGACTAACAGTTGATAATCAACTGATTCCCATTGAACTTGAAATTAGAGTAAAGCAATGTCCAAAACCTTGTCCTGGCCAATAGGTTAAAAAGACAGAAAAATTCATGTAAACCTTTTTTTCTAGATTCCCTCCTGAATAAAATAACAGCAGCAACCACAATGAAAACAAAAGCTGAAGTAGTCCCACACAGTTTTACGATGTTTTAGTGTCTATGATCACTGCTTGGTTTATATCTGTTGCATATTATTTCTGTTAACACATGGAAGAAGGTCCTTCTTCATGTAAATATGCTAGTTCTAAAACAATGCACAATGGTATAAAACTCAGCATTACTTGGCGTCATTGGACAGAAACCCACCACAAAATTACTTAAGCAAAAAAGGAGTTTTGTTAGATAATGTAACTTGAGAAGTCCAAGGGCTGAGGCTGGTTTGGTCAAATGTGAGTTGAAAATTTTTCTTGTGTAAAGAAAATATTTGAAAAAGGTTAAATAAATTTGGTAATTTTTTTAAATAGTGGAAGTGGTTAATTGCCCTTATTCTAAAAAAGTATTATTTGTAGATGCTAAAACTGTATGGAGACTTAAAAATATATTCTAACAGTCAAAAGCAGGGCAAATTATTTAAATAAAATAGAGGTATTTGCCCCAAATAGTAGTAATACAGTTTGTAGCAGTGTTCCAGAGAATAATCTGCAATTAAAAAAAAAACAACAAAAAAACCCCTGGTTTGTTAACATAGATTAATAGTACTTTTTTTTTTTCCTCCCACATTCTAATTGCAGTCGAAGAATCAGTTTGTTGAGTTTGGTGTAGTGGGTATTTATTTATGATTTTTATAAAAAGCAAGGAACCAGAGAAGAGGAATAGTGCTGTGCAGATGACCTCTGGGGTCTGGCTGGGACCCAGATGTTCACTTCTCTGCTGAGGTGATTACCATTCTTGTTTGTTTTGACATTTAGAGAGACTACAAGTCTCACTTTGTGCTGTTTGCAAAAAGCTGAGCTAGTTGAAAAGCAGAGATTGACTGTATTTCTTACGGTGTTTTGGTCTGCAGGCGTTTGTTCCTCAGCCCTGCTGTGTACAGGGCCAGGGCTGCATGGAGCGGATTGTTTCTCTGGGTTGTGCTGATGGGCTGCTGATGTCGTAGTTCCTGATAGTGTCTGCCAGCGAACCTCATTCCTTTCCATTTTGCCTGGTCCTCATTTCATCGGAAAACACAGTAGCTGTAGCCACACACAGACTTTTTCCTCTTTCCCTTTCCCCCTCTCCCCCCTCCCTAGACCTCTCTGGGCTTTGACGTCATGTGTGCTCCTTTCGGTTGCCATAGCAACCCCATTCCCCAAGCCCTCTGTCCGTCTCCTCTGGTAGGTTCCACAATGGTACAGGCAGCATCACGCCGCACAATGGTTTCCAGGCAGTGAAAGGGGGTGATTCAGCAAGCCACTCTTCTTCTTTTTAAAAAAAATCCTCCCCTTCTTTTTTTATTTTTATGGGGGTGGGTGGTGCTTGTTATATGCTTACCTTTTTCTTTTCTTTTTTCATTTTTACAATTTTCCTTTTTTCTCCTCACCCCTCAATTCCTAGGGGCTTGAATGACTTTAAGATTGGGTTTTCTCGGAAATCACCTGTCTATCATTAATTTTAAACAATTTCCCCACCTCCAAAGAATCTATTCCTTATTACAATTTGGAATGTGGTTAATGAAAAACAAGTAGGGAGGATTTCTGGGGCAAACACTGCTGGATCAGGATCGTAGTTCTCAAGCACGGAATGGTAGGTGGCTTTTTGCTCCTTCTGGGTTCTAACCTGTTTTTTGGAGGGTGGGGTGATGCCTTTTAATTGCTCCTGGTGGGGTGGGAGAGTGAGCATGGGAAAAGTGGGAGCGATGGGATGGAAAGCAGGTTCATGAAGTGAAGTACCTCTGAGGGAAGAAGCCACCAGCCTTTCCTTCTGTGTGGAGCGTCTCTCCCTAGACTTGGGCGTGTGGAGACCTTCCTGTTTGGAGTGAGGGTTGGCAGAGGGTGGGAGGGAGCTTTCTTATTGTGACCAGGGGTTTTTAGACCAATGCAGAGCTACAGAAGGGAAGAGAAAAACAGCGGGGGAGAGAGGAAGAGAAGGGGGGGAGAGAGAGAGAGAGAAAGAGACAGAGAGACAGCGAACAGCTGTGCTTGTTAGAACTGCTGACCTCAGTCCTATATCTAAGAAATGCTCTGGGTTCCATAAAACATTAAAAAATCATGTCTTTAAGTATGCATTTATGTTTACTTCCTGAGAGGTGTAATTTAATTAAATATTTTGGAACATATTTATTTATAGTAGGGAATGGTATTTATATATTTTAGTTGCAAAACTAATAACATTACTCTTGCAGAGACAGACATTTTAGGCTAAATTCAGGCCAGGGAAAGGAACACAGGACAGGGGTCAGGTAAGAGATTAGAAGAAACATTGGCACTGCAGTCGCATAGGTAAGGGGTCCCTTTAAGAAAGTGATCTCCTAGTCACAGCAGGCAGCATTTTTTTTTTTTTTAATGGCAGGGTTCCCATATTCTGTGCTGGGATACTGTGTCCCCTAGAAATGTCAGAGCTCTTTTGGGGAAAAAAAATATCAGAAACGAGTATGGCAATATACTTATCAGAATTTATGTGTGCCTACAGAAAGATAAATGTGATTTATTGGAAAATCTTCGAGTACATCACCATTAGAGATATTTCAAGAAAAATTATATATGTATTTTCCCCCTCTATATTTTAATCTAGAGGCTGTCTCTGCTTTTACCTTCTAACACTTAACTTCCTGGGTACTGCCATTTAGCTGCAGAAAAAGAATCGCTTATCCCATGGCAGGAGGCTCCAAAGGAATCACAAGGTTGTTTACATGGGCTGTCTTTGCTGCAGAGCCTGCCAGGGTCTGTGCAGCAGCCCTGCGTGCTGCTGGGGGGTTGACGGTAACTTTTATGAACGAACCAGAAAGAGGCAGTCTAAGTCATGGGACAGGCCACAGTTCAGATGGAAGGAAAATAAATGCACTCAGCGGTGCTAGCCCACGGCCCGATTTCTCCTTCTATCCCTCGTCTGCTAGCTGCCAGACCCTGGAAGATCTCACAGAATGCTGATCAAGGTATCGAAAATGGTTGCAAGAATGACCCCTTCTCTCAGAGAGGCTTCCGTACATGTTCTACCTTAGGTGAGCCTATATATTGTCAATACAGATAGTGATGCTCAGGAATGAGCTCACAAGCTTCTGACTCTACTTCAGAACCGTTGGATTTTAGGGGCCAGACAGCTCGGAGAGAGCAGTTTTGCTGCCTCTGGCATATATTCCCTTTCCTGCCTCCATCTCACTCTTAATGGACATTAAGTATGGGGTTAGCTTATTTTATTACACAGAGCAAACTGGATTTTCTCTTCCCCACAAGGAGCTAGCAAATCAGATGACAAAGGTGGTATGACCTTAGATATGAAACAGTCTTCGTGCTTCCTCATCTGCACATCACTCCCTCCTGTTGTAGAGTAGCTTTAATTTGATGGGACCCTGGTGTTACAGAATCTTTGCAGTTCTGGTTAAAAAAAAAATTCTTGATGATGAGGCAGTAAGAAATCATATGAAGAGTGGAAAAATCAGCTGCCTTCAGCTTCCTGCTTGCTTGCCCCAGAACAGCATCTGCTGCTGGGAGGAGTGTGTTTGTCATGCTGGAAGGGGATGTTTGTGAACAGATCCCAGAGGGACCCAGTGTGTTTTGCTGTCATTGTCTGGTACGTCTGCACCTATTAGTATTTAATGGTTTCATAGGACGTGGTCAATGTTTTTCAAGGTTAGAATGAACTGAGACTTGATTGTGGATGCTATAAAATAAATGTATATTTTTAAGTTGCAGGAAAATTCATAGGATTTCCCTGGTTAGTATATCTTAAAGGAATTTCATAAGCAAAAGGGATCTGCCTAACCTCAGTAATGTGAAAAAGCCTCCCATGTTTAAAGGTAAAGCATCCCATATTTAAAGGTTTTTAGTTGTTGTTGTTTTTTTAAGTTTTATTGCGGCTTTACGTAAATGAATTTATGTCTTTGGTTGTAATCTTAGTGAAAAAGTCTAATACTAATGATAAAAATAAAGACAAATTGGGGGCTTTCTTGTTTGTTAAACATGGGGGCAGATGCTCTCCCTTTCTGCTCTAGTTCTGGCTTCAGGTCACATTTGGAGCTAAAAGACTTTGCATGGAATCTGTGTGTGCAAATCGAATGATTGCTTAGTTACTTATGAGAATAGCGGGTCTCAAAGCAAGGGAGTCTTCCTTCAATTAGAAGAAGTAAACAAACTGACACTTAAAATTCTTTCTCTGTTGCCTTTACTATTTCCTCTTGCTGACTCCTTTAAGCTTTTGGTTGGACACTGCAACACTTAAGCAAAAAGAAGCACAAAGTGTCCAGTAATGACAGAAAGGAGTACAATGCTGTATTTGCTGCAGGCTGAGTATTTCCTCCCTGTTACACATGCATCTCTCACACCTTCTTCTGAGGACCACTGACTTGGATAAAGTTGGGCCTGTAGACTACTGGGGGAATGCTTATTGGTAAAGAAGAATAAGATCCATTTACTTCTTTAGTATATTAAATATATTTATTGCATTATATAAGTTTGAGATGAGATGCTGTTGCTGATTCAGATAAAAGATCATGCTGCATATCGATTATTTCTCTTTGAAAGAGAAAATGAAATTGAGAATTGGAGCTTGAATTTTAGGAACTTACTTATATATAGTACATATTTTATAGTACATAGCAAAGTTGTAAGATTTTGACTAAAGATTTTTCAGTTTGAGTACATTTTATCTTTATGAGAAAATCAAGGCAAAGTGGGGGAAAGTGAAAATCTGTAGTTTTAAGTACTATCCTCCCTCCCTCCCCCCATTTCTTGTCATGAATCCTGGTAGAAACTCTAAATGAAGAGCTCAGGTAGAATTGAAAATCCTTAAGCCAAAAGAAGCATTTTGGTATGAGAAATGAACTACAAATTTATACTTATTTTTGGTAAAGAGTTTTTCTAGTTGAATTGATGTTTTGGATCCATAATAAGCCACTGTGGCCTTTCTCACTGTTCTTATCTCTGAGATGTGAAAGCCATAGACTTGTAGAGCTAATGCTCCTAGGAATGGAAATTAAAGTTTTGAATGGAAAAAGAGATGACTGAAGTTTTCTTAGGAGCATTCTTAACTGACAGTTGCTCTGAAATCCATATGGTGTGCAGGTGTAAAGTGAAGTTCCTCTACAGAGCCATCAGGCATTTGCAGAGTGGCCTGCTCAGTAATAAACAGGATGTGTGTGTGTGTGTGTGTGTGTGTGTGTGTGTGTGTGTGTGTGTGTGTGTGTTGTAGAAAACAGAAAAAAGGCCTACTACCCGGCTGTGACTTAAAATACTAGAAATTTTTCTTAGTGACTTCTCTTCCTAGGAGTAAAACTGCCTCCTGGCTTTTGGATGTTAACCTGCCTGGGTGATCCATGTGCTTCCTGAAAATGAGTTTCTTCAAGTAACTGTCCTTGTCTCATGAATTGGAAAGAGGACCTGAAAGCACTGATAGTGAAGTGAAGTGGAAGCTTTTAGGCCCATTTATTTGGCAAGGTTTATTCAGTGTCTGTACTTCCGGCATCATAGCACTTATCACATAATACAGTAATGGCCTATTCCTGTTTCCTGTGTTCTCTAGGAAAGTATAATTCTCAGGTACTGACTGTGTCTGTTTGGCACATTGTTGGGACACAATAAATATTACTTGGATGAATGTCTCCCATGTACAGAGTTCTCTGCTAAGTGCAATGGAAGGAAAAGTTTGAAGCCATTTGGGAAGATGAGGTTAAATAAAGATGGTGTGTAATCAAGGGCTCTATTAGTAATTTGACAAGAAATATAACAGGAATTCAGAAGAGAATGAAATACATGTGACATTGGAGGGTACATCGAGATGTCTGGGGATGTAGTTGGGAAAAAATTCGTAGTAGTAAATTGTAAGCACCTGACCAGTAAAGGGACTCTTATTTGGGGCAGAGAGGAGGTTTATTTTTGGTATGATGAGCATACTTTCCAAAGTTCTAGAAATCAAAACTTATGGTTTGATAATGGGTAAGGCATTGGAAACTGGCACATTTTGGAGAATCTGGTCCAATATAATCTCAAAAAGGAACAGTAACAGATTGAAGTGACAAACCTATTTTTGTAACTAGATCAGATTATGGGAAAGCATACATACAGGTCTGTTTCCAGGTTCAGACCAGCTTCAGTTTGGTTTTATTCTATTTCACATACTTCAGAGGTTTTTGAACTTCTCCTCCTTCTTTAATTGGTAAGTATGTAACCCATCATTCCAATGAAATCTTACATGAAAAGCAGGCTATGTCAACATGCAACAGTGGAGCTGTCCCAGTTGAAGCTGAGTAGGGTGCCTTGTATCTCAAAACCAAATCCATATCACAAAGTCAAGTACCATGTCAACTAAAGTAATAATTATTAATTGGGCCTATGTTCAGACTTTAAAATATCCAGCTACTCTGGTCTTGGTAACACCAAAGTTCTTGTACTTGCGATACACTTGGACAGAGTGAACTAACTTCGGATGTTATTCCCTCATCCTTTGTCCCATCACTCATTTCCAATTGTCTTTGTCAGTCTTTTGGTTTCCTAAATGCAGATGAGATTCCCATTTATGTGTTAAGATCAAATTCATTCTGTGTTTTTGCTTTGATTTTAGGCTAGTGTGAGGAGCACCAACGGCAGGACCATCACAGATCTTCGTTACGGCAACTCATGCAAGAAGCTGTTGAATTAGAACCATTTCCTATAGATGAGAAACCATATGAGCAGTGGTGAGTCACAAATTTAAAAATGTTCCTTAGCAGAAAACATGTGATCTCCATAGCCGCTTTAAATATTGCATCGGATTTAGTGTGGATCTGGAGAAATACTGCTCCAAATAATTTCAACTAAAGAATTGAAAATCAACAGGACAGAGTGTTTAACTGATGGCTCCACATAGAGTAGCATGAAGTCTCACGGTGCATGGGTGCATTGTAAAACACCACAATTCTACTACTCTGTGTGATACCAGTCTGGTAAGATAGCTGTAATGAACAATTTCATGTGCCTGAGTAACAGTTGGTAACAGTGTTTTTCAGTGGCCTTTATTATTAAAACATAATTCCATATTTTACCAATTCATCCCCTCTGGTAGAAGAATTGGTTTTGAGCTAAATGATAATGCTCAGTGCCTTTCAGGATTACACATACATACACATTCCTATGCAAATATATAGGAATATATAAAGAATGTATATAATATATATATATATCAACATAACATTTAGATTCTTGAAAATAAGGGGAGAGAAATCATAGCACAGTTTTATAAAACTCAATTCATAGGCATTTACCTTACAAGTCTTTTTGCTTAATACAATAATATTAAAATTGGATCTAGTTTCTCTGCTAGTTGAATAATTTTGAAAACTTATTATTTTATAAAAATATCAGCACACACAGGCAGAATATTTTTTTAATCAAATACTTGATGCTTTATAGTCACCAAAGTCAATAATCAATAGACTCCAGCAGAGATGAACCAATTATAATCTGTCAGATAACTTCTTTGAGAAATAGCGTATGACAGTGGTGCTTGTAAGATTCCAGAAGAAGCTGTTTTGAACTAGTGATCAATATATCTCTTTCATTTGCTTAGTGGCTCATATAACGCTGGGTAGGTAGGCTATCTTGTGAATTAATGCATAAACTATAACTGCAGAAAACTGATGAAATTAACCTATACTTATTTCACATCATGATTTTCATTATAGTTTGCTTACAGTGGGTATTGAGAAAGCAGATATAACAGTCATCACTATGCTGTGCTTAATCAACATGTATTAAATGCATGTTTGTTAGGAAAGAGAATAACATGTTGTCAATGACCAACCATCATGGATCTAAAATAAGGGCAATTTTATACAGCTGAACTTAATATTTTGGGTTATGGCCCCTTCCAGTGATGTAGAAGACATATATTGCCCCATCTTAGACATTTATTCATTAAGCAAACATTTGTTGAGAATCTGTGATGTAGATATTATCCTTAACTCTTGGGATAGTTGAAATAGATAGTATCTGCCTTAAAGGAGCTTTCAGTCTAAAGAGTATGGTGCTTATGATAAAATGTGCCATATAATTGGGGTGATCTATTCAAAGAGTGTGGTACTTACACAGGGTGTTACGTGGGTAGACTTAGGGTGCTAAAGGAAGTGCAGCAGTAGGAAGACTAATACAGATGGCATGGGGAGTTGTCAAGGCAGACTTTCTAAAGAGAGTGATACGTTAACTGAATGTTAAGGATAATAAAAAATAACTACAGGAAAGGGTGCAGTGGGAATATTTTCCAAGGGTCCAGAGGCTTGGCAGAATATGATTTTTTGTGAGTACTATGTGTCATTTACTGTGCTAGGGCATAAATGGGAGTGGTAGAAATGAAGTTGAAGAGGGGTACAGGAGATATACCATGAAGGATCTCTTAAAGCTAAAAAATTTGAATTTTATTCCAAAATGAAGAACTTTTAAAAGACTCTAAGTAGGAGAATGACATGATCAGGTTTATTATTTAATTGTGAAATATATTATAGACTTAGCAAAGTGTATAAAACAAATATGGCTTAAGAGTAATTATAAAGCAAACCTTATTTAACCGCCATTCGTATTAAGGAATAAATTCCCAGTAAATCCCTATGTTCTTTAGAATCACATACTTTTTCTTCCCCACTAGAGGTGACCACTAATTGCTATCCTGCCTTTTGTCATACCTATTCCTTGTTCTCTTGCTTTTCTTTGTAGGCTTTCCATTTTATAATCATAGTATATATAATATATATATATATTCTTAATCAACTGATTTTGCTAAGCATTGTGAGATTTTTCCATATTAATGCATATAGTTTATTCATATAATTGTTGTATAGTATTCTACTCTGTGAACATACAAATTTACTTTTCCATTTTACTGTTGGTGAATATTTGGGTTGTTTCTATATTACTTTGCTAGTATGTGTGCATAACTTTAGTTATTTATATATAAAATAAATATATTTACATAAACATTTGTTAAATATAATAAAGATGTTTATTATATTTATAAATACATTTATAATTAAGTTATATATATAGTTGCTTGCAGATTCTAGTATACATGTGTAAGAGCTTCTTTTAGATAAATATCAAGGAAAGGAACTACTGAATTTGGGGGTGTGTGCACATCCAGTTTTTCTAAATAATGCCAGAATATTGTCCCCAAGCTGTTATATCAGCTTACACTCTCACCAGCAATATAAGAGAGGTTCTGTACCTCACCAACATTTGATTTATAAGTTCTTAAATTTTGCTCATCATGTGGATACATAATTGTACTCATAGAAGTATTAATTGGCTTATTGATTACTAATGAAGATGATTATCTTTTCATTTTTTATTGGTCATTTCATTTTCCTCTTTTGTGAAGTACCTGCTCAAGTGTTTATGAGATTCTTCTTTCAAAATAATAACTAGCGTTTATTGAGTTCTTACTATATAATAGCATTGTGCTAAGCCCTTTGCAAGCATTTTATCTTCATATCATCCCTATGATTTACAGATAAGGAAATTCAGGTTTAGAGAGGTTGAATAACTTGCTAACAGTCACATAGCTAAGAAGCAGTGGAGTTTAGTATTCAATCTCAGGGTTTTCTGACTTCAGACTTCTTCAGTTTTTTGGATAGCGTTTGGGAAGATTAGATTGGAGCCAGAGAGAACACCTAAGCTGCTATTGTAAGAATCCAATTTAAAAATCATAGGGACATAATCCAAAGAATCAACAGTAAAACACAAGGACAAAGCAACTGGATTCAGTAGTGAATGTCATGGGTGAAGAAGAGGCAGGATATATAAAAAGTCTCCAGTTTTAATACCTGTTGGCTAGGTAGAGTCAATATGATTTATATGCTGTATATATATATTTCAGGTGTTGTGGTAGGTTTTAAAAATTATGATTCAGTAAGAAATGAATTTAGTTCAGGGGACCATAAAATTTAGGGTAAAGAGACCACATTGTTTATTTGGGTCAACTCTTCACTGTTTTAAAATATGAAACTTGGTGTGAAAAGAGGTTTAAATGCCTTGCTCAAGTATACATGTTATTGAGTGTCTGATTAAGAATAGATAGCAGGCCTGCAAAGAATAAAAAGGAGCAACAAATTTCCTGATTTTTTAATTAATAGGTGAAAATATAGTCAACTTAATTTATCTGCTAAACATTTTTTTTAAGTCAGTTGCCTCATCATCATTGTTAGTAGGTTTATTTAATGTGGCCTAGAATGTTATCTTCTTGCCCATGATTCTACCACTGAAACCGCCAGATCTGACTTGCAGTTGTTACCATGTAACTGCCCTACTAACTTTGATGTACTCCACTGCCTATGTAATAAATTCATTTCTCCTTAACATATACAATATTCCCATCCATCCCCATTTTAGGAACTGGTAATCTTTTGAATTGCTTGGGTATGCTAACGTGCTTTATTCTCATAACACATACTCAAGTGTTTCTTACCTCTGTGATTTACTTCATACTGTCTATCCTGCCCAAATTCACTCCACCCAACCTTTACTTAGTCATTTGCCATCTTTTAAGAC
Source organism: Ailurus styani (assembly GCA_002007465.1). Taxonomy (NCBI): domain Eukaryota; kingdom Metazoa; phylum Chordata; class Mammalia; order Carnivora; family Ailuridae; genus Ailurus; species Ailurus styani. The sequence goes on along the minus strand of LNAC01000229.1, from coordinate 395,985 downwards.
CTTTGCAGACCAACAGCATGGGCACCACCTGGGGCTTGACAGAAAAGCAGTATCTCAAGTCCCACCCAGATCTCTAGACTCTGAATCTTTCAAACAAGATTCTTAGGTGATTTAAACTTTGAGAGGTTCTGCTGAGACTCACTCTAGATTTCATTAGGTGCTATCTCCTTCCAGAAGTTTCCTGACTCCTTCTAGTGTCATTCCTTCCTAGTGTTCTCACAGTAGCCTAGGCATATCTATCACATTGCATTACCATGATGTGTTATTAACTGTTTATGTATCTGTCTCTGCAACTTACTTGTGAGTAATTTGACCCAGATCTAATTATCTTTGAGTTTTCCATGCCTAACACAGTTCCTGGTACATGGTAGCTTTACACAAATGTTTGTCGAATGATTGTTTGATGAAAGAAAGAAAAAGGAGCAAGATAGATACATGGAAAGATAGAAACAGGCAGAAAAGAGAAAGTCACAAGCAGAAAAGACACACAACCAAAGGGACTACATAGAGAAATAACTAGACTACAAAAAAATTACACCCGTGGATACAGACTGGAAAGTAGCCTGACAGAGAGTCTACCATCTTATTTAAGTAGATTGAGTGATACTGTTGGCCAACTCCCTCAGAAGCAAAGAGTACCTTAATTTCTTATACAAGAATAGTATAGTTTTATTATCATTGTTTTTGTTGATTAAATTTTGTCAAAATTTGTTTTACCCTCCTAAATGAACTGTTCTACTTGACTAGTCAGAGACTGTTCAGAATATTGTGTGAAAGTGGATAGAGGATGCAGATTTGTTCTGAAGCTGTGGAGACAGAAATAAGAGATCAGTGAATAGAAAGTAGGCATGATACATAAAAGACCTTTCTGATGATTAGAATTATTTGCAAGTATATGCTTTTAGAAGAATAGAGAATTTTCCAGCACTGCAAGTATTTAACCATTTTCATGGTTGACTAGATATTAAGAACATTTTAAAGGTGCTACTACTTGATGTGGGAGATTGAAGTCAATGACCTCTACAGTCTAGGTTTCTTATGACTTATTAGTCTACAATTGTTCAGAGTACTGCAGGAAGAATGAAGTTTATAATAAAGATTATAATAGTGTACAACATTTATTGCGTGATTACTTGTGCCACTCACTGTTCAAAGCATTTTGCATGCACTAATTAATTGAATCCTCACAGAAATCCTACTGAGTATTTCCATTTTACAAAAAATGAAGCTGAAGCATGGGTGTTTTAGTAAGGTTATATAACTAATGTTGGTAGAGTCCATGGAGTCCAACTTGGGAGCATTTCCTTTTTTTTTTTTTATCACTGTGTGGAATCCTTTTCAGTATTAAAGGTGAAAGTTGGGCTGAATAAAACCTTAAAACATTGATGTGGTTTGATTTCCAAGTAAGTGTAAAAACAGGAATTCCAAGAAATTATAACAACATAATCAAAGTAAACAAATATAGAAATGAAAATAACAGGGTTGTGGAACCAAATACCTTTTAATGAGATGAATAAGAGAATATTCAGAAATTTGTTATTCTAGTGCAATTTTGTCTTGTTTTTCAATAGCTGCAAGTTACCAAGTTGGGGAACCAAGTCCTTAGGACTTTTTCCACCTTCATAAAACCAATATAACTAGCCCCTATATTATATAAAATTTTAAAGGCTTTTCACCAATTGGTTGAACCTCAGTTTATATCTCCTAGGAAAATAGATTTGGGACTGTCACTGAGAGGACCCAAGTAATTTGATATTGTATCAGGAAAAAATAATGTTGTCTTCACAAGTTGGCACTTTATTGGAGCTTATTTGAAGAGAGAGTTAAGATAAATTTTACCATATCTCAGATTCTTTTTTTTCTTTTTTTTTCTTTTTAAAGATTTTATTTATTTATTTCACAGAGGGAGAGAGATCACAAGGAGACAGAGAGGCAGGCAGAGAGAGAGGGGGAAGCAGGCTCCCTGCTGAGCAGAGAGCCCGATGCAGGCCTCGATCCCAGGACCCTGAGATCATGACCTGAGCCGAAAGCAGAAGCTTTAACCCACTGAGCCACCCAGGTGCCCCATATCTCAGATTCTTCATAAAGAATTCTGGGTGTTCCAATAACTACTATTAGAGGAACTATTATTAAAATAGAAGTATGAGATCTTAATGAAAATTTGGTTAACATAAAAAATCTCTTCAGGTTATGGCTGATTGGAAAATTTAGTCCATACTTAAGCAGATTCATAACATGTGATAATCTATATTTATAGTGCAGATACCAGAAATACTGCTGGATAGTTCAAAGTTTTCTTTCTAATTGCACTTTTTGAAGTTCTAGGTGATTTGTTTGTCCTTTAAATCCTTAAGGCACACTTTTAAGCTCCTTTAAATTTGAGAGTGGATAACTTTGACAATATTGTCTTTAGAAAATCATTTATAAATCTTAAGAATCAGAATAATTCTGCCTTGAAATTTAGTTTAATAAGATTTAAAGCTATTGTATTCCTCAACTCCCCTAAAAAAAGGTTGAATAAAATATGTTAGGCAAAAACTATGTGAAACAGTGGGTAGAAAACAAATTAACTGTTTTTCATCTTTTATGAATTTCAGCCAAATATATCATGTCATATATCTGCTGACTGTCCTCTTACCAAGGTTCAGGTCAACAATGTAGAACGTCACAGGCAATCAAATCTCATATGTTGAATTTCTTTTCTAGTCTTCGTCCTGAGTACAGCTGTCTGGCTCTGTGCTATAATTTAAGGAGCCAAAACATCCTCTGGTTCTCTACTTCTAAACCTGATATAATATGTGAAATTCTCACTTACTTCTTTGGTTGAAGACTGTTCCAATTAAAATAGAAATGTTATGAAATAAATTGATTGGTTAGTTAACCTGGTAAGCTAACTTGAGTTAAGTTGTGAATTGGTGATAATGGATGTTGAATCATGGATAACATCCACACTTGGATTAGTGTCTTAACACATTAAACTAAGAGACTAAAGGAAGGGGATATATGGGAAAGACTTTTATATGGGGAGGGAATCAATATCAGTGTCAAAGACTGTACTTTTTTTTTTTTTTGGTAGTATCCAACATTTACTCAGTGGTTGCTCTTTGCCAGGCTGTGTCCTCAGCTATTTACATGAATTAAGTCATTTAAGATGATGGTCTTACATGATAGCTGTTATTGGTATTTTCAATTAAAAAATGAGGAAACTGAGCACAGAGAAATAACTTGTGCAAGGTGACCTGTGAGTCCTGGCGTTGAGATTCAAACCCAGAGAAGTTCAAAACTCCCTTGTTCCATTGCCCACCTCGTTTGACAATAGTGGTACAGAATGGGTGTTCAGTTGTTGGCACCTAGTACACAGTAGGTGTTCAGTGAATGGTGAATAAGTGTTTGAGGCCTTTGTATGTTGACTGCCCAAACTAAAGGCAGGCAAGTCACACAGATCGGCTACTAAAAAGGGTGAAAGTTCCTATTTGTTAAACTTATCTCTAGAAAATGTTTTTCTAGAGTCTCCAGTCCTGTGTGTCTTTTCTCCAGTCCTGCTCTAGACTCAGCTCTTGACTTTCCAGAGAGGAGGAGCAGCCTTTGTTTCCCAGACTGGCTCTGTGTCACTTCCTCATTGCCATCTCTTCTTCAGGCTGCTAGAGCTCTTCCCTATGCCCAGAACGTTCCTTCTCCCTCTCTTCTGCACCTTCCCCACTGCCACTGTGATCCTATCTGGAAAACTCCCATCCTTCAAGGTCCAGTTCACACCCACTGTCCTCTGGGAAATCTTGCCCAACTGTCTTCCCCACTCCTTGGTTCTCCCAAATTGAACACATGTCTAAATAATACATACTCAACAAAGTGGTATGGGCTTTAGAGCCGGACACCTGGCTTTCAGTCTGGTTCTGGCACCATATGCAAGTTTCCCTGCCAGGGCCTTAGTTTCCCCACATAGTAGGTGTCCCTGTACTTTTATCAAGACAGTACTTTGTTAGGGTTTAGCAGATTATTTAAAAATTCTCATTGCATAGTTTCTGGGAAAGGAAGAGACCTCAATGTTATGTTCTCATCCCTTCTCTGTCATTAATTAGTATTCCCTTGGGCAAGTCTTAACCCAGCTGAGCTTCAACTGTGTATGAAGGAGATGTGATAGATGATGTTTAAATTTCTTTTTAACTGTAAAAACTCTGTGTATTAAATTGTACAGATTGAATAATGTCAGAAGACCAGGCCCAAGTGGACTACGTTAGTGAGGGTAGCCTTGGCCAGTGAAGGCACCTCATGAGAATGGAAAGCAGCTTCATAGACAGCTGGAAGGGAAGAATAGGCCAGGTAGAGTTTTAGAAGGGTCTTGAAGACAGACTTGCCATGCCCAAGTTTGCTCTAACCCACCCCCTTTCGTTATCTTTAGCTTCACATTGTCACTCTAAATCAAGAGGTAAGATATTTGAATTACAGGAAGTCACTTCTAATTATTGAGACTTTATTATCTGTAAGGGAGATAACTTATGCACAGGCAACCAAATTGATTTCCTTCCTTCCTTCCTTCCTTCCTTCCTTCCTTCCTTCCTTCCTTCCTTCCTTCCTTTCTTCTCCTTCAAATATTTACTGGCTGCCTCTTCTGTGTTAGGGGCAGCAGCAACAAAGATAAATTCTGTTTAGTCTCTGTCCTTAAGCAGCTCACTAACAAACTTGGGGCCTTTAGATGGGGAAAGAAAGGGGAAATACTTGTAAATAAATGAATCCACACATAGGATAGTTGCTTTAGTAGATATTGAGTTCAGGGAACAGTCAGTTACAAATGCAACTACTCAACTGGGATTCTGCAGAGAGATATAAGTCTCAGTGTTCTATAGCAGCAGTGCGCAGACTTTGTGGTCTCATGATCCTTTTACACTCTTGAAAATTACTAACCACAAGCTTTGGTTTATGTGGGTTATAGTCATTGGTATTTACAGTATTTGAAATTAAGATAAAAGTTTAAAATATTTATGTAATTCATTTATGAACTAGCAATAGTAAACCCATTACATGTTAACATAATATATCTTTTTATGAAAACTACTTTTTACAGAACAGAAATAGTATAATTACAAAATGGTATTATTTTACATTTTTGTGAATCTCTTTTATGATTAGTTTAAAAGAGGATGGCTGAATTCTTTTATATACTTATGGCTTTAATCCATTGTTATAAAACACATCATATCTAGCTTCTGGAAGACTTTACTGTACATTTGAGAGTAAGTGGGAGTGATGACAACACACCATATCTTTATATTATTTGAAATTAGTTTTGACCTCAGGAACCCCCAAAAGGGTCTTGGGGGTCCGCAGGAGGTCTTGTGTACTATAACTTGAGAACCACATCCAAAAAGCATCTACTGTATGTAATGCGTTAACATCTTTTATGCAACTAGAATGGTATGTACTACCTTTAAAAAAACAAAAAAATAGTGTGCTTGGTTATTCATAGGAGGAACTCCAGATGAGAAAGACTGTGAGACTGTAACCTCCATGAAGGCAGAGAGATCAGTTTCTCTTTTCACTCATTCCACCATCAAAGGGTCAGACACATAGGTGACTTTCTGGGACTCTCAATGATAGAACATTTTAATAAGACAGACGTACTTTCATAAGTCACTACAGACTTGGGCAAAATATGGTGAGTGCCACAAGTAAAGGTTAAATGCGTGTTGTGGAGTTAGAGGGAAAGGCCATTTTAAACTGAGGTATTAGAAGGGATTCATGGTGGAGAGAGCATTGGACTGGAGTTGTGAAGATAATTTTGGTAGTCAGTGTTGGAATTGGAAAGGTTACTTCTAGAAGAGGAAATACAATGAGCAAGGAGCAGAGTGGGTTTGGGGTTCAGAAGTTTAGGTTTGTGTGATTTAGGGATGGAAGACATGGCAGTTAGAGATATGGTGGAGAAAATAGATTGGGGTCAGACTGAAGGAGGTTGTGAGTGATCTATGAAGGAATTTTGGGTCTATTTTTACAGATAACGAGGAGCTATTGCTATTTTCTCAGCAGGCCTAAGTAAATGGTTCTGGCAGCAATGTTGAGAGTGGTTTGGAGAGGAGAGAGGATGGAGGCAGGATGACCGGTTAGAGGGAGGAAAGGAATGATAATCCAGTCTGAAGAAGAGAGAGTAAGAACCAGAACCAGTGGAAAGGGATCCAGTAGATAGGAAGGTCTCCAGATTTTAGGTAATTTGGAGTAAGAAGTTATAAAAGAGACAGTGCTTCAGTCAGTAAGGAAGGAAATACTGAGTTCTTTATGATTTCATTATAATCCCAGCCACAGTATTAATAAGCAATTTTACACAGGTCCTTGGGCTTTGGTTTTTCCATATGTAAAATGTAGAAATGGATTGCTTGCCTATTTGTGTCACGAGAGTCCATGTAAGGATAAATGAGCTCTTTTGACAGAAAGGCACTCTATTAATCTAAGCCATCAATGATAAAAATGAGAATGTTTGCCAGGTGCTTTTGCTCCTGTGTTGAAGGCTGCTATGTAAACATGAAATACTGCCTGGAACTGTTGTCACTGTTAATAATAGTAAAGTCATTACCACAAAATGCCTACACAGCAAACTTGTTCTCTGTCAATTCCAAAGTGAGAAGATGAAGCCAGGCATGGAAGTCCATTCTGTTTTGTTTATTATGAATTTTGCTTATTGTAAACTATTTTCCTGGCTAGTAGAGAAGTCATTTTAATAGTATTTGGATTTCATTGTATCTCATTATTTTCATCATTGTATCTCATTATTTTCATCACTCTAATCTAGTCAGGTTTTCTGTCATTACCAGGGCCCTCATTACCCTGACTTTCTCTGTACAAATGCACATGGAACAGCATTTGCTATATCAGTACTTGCATCTGTGTTCTTGTTAACTGTGGCTCCTTTCATTAATTTAACACACAGCTGTGTGATATGGTGATCAAGCATGTAAACTCCAGAGTTAGACTGCTTGGGTTTAAATCCAAATTCTGTTACTTTATATGAGATCCTGGTTAAGTCACATAATCTCTTAAGCTTCAGTTTCCTTATCTGTAAAATGGTACTAATAATGGTGCTGTTTTCATAAGGCCACTGCGAAGGTAATGAACGAAAAGCACAGAGCGTTAAGTGCTCAGTAACTGAAAGATTTTGTTTTGGTTTTGGTCGAATTTATTATCACTATCATCACCATGTCGTTTTCCTCATCAGGATCCTCTCTTACACATTTTTAATTCATTATTTGTCTACTAGGAGTTAATTTGTGATCACACAATTAATTATCTACCTTTTCTTTACCAAGAATAACATTTTGAAGATTCCCCAAATTTTAAATTTTATTCATTTTCTGTCTGTCTATCTATCTATCTATCTATCTATCTATCTATCTATCTATCTATCTATCTATCTAGTCTATCCTCTATGTATCTATCTATCTCCCTACTGGGCTTTCTTGCACCAGCAAATCAAGTATTTAATTCTGCTCTGAATATAAGGGATCCAATAATTGTTATAACCATTGGACTGGTATTATTTCCCATGGCACACTGCGATATTCCCACTCAATTTTCCTGTAAAGAGAATTTTTTTGCCATCTTCCTTTTTTACTCTAGTGTTTTTCTGTCTGTTCTCAAGATCTGTAACAGTCTGTTTCTGTCCTTGCTATTGATCATGTCTCTAAAGGCACCTTTCCATATTAGCTCAGATTCACTGAGATCTATGTAGACATATATCACGCCCTGGATATATGGTGCATCATTGGGGCTACAACAAAAACTGCTCTGCTCACCAAGCCAAGGCTCACGTTTAAATTTATGTAAGTACTTTAAGAGTTTTGGATGACTGTGGTCCTGCTTAGTCAGGTCCAACTCAGTCAGTTGTTAGATATTTATCACTATTATTAAGTAATGTTTATAAATTCCTGTGAGTTTTGGTCAAGGGTACCAATGACAGATTCTTCTTTTGTCATGATTTCATTCTCAACATGGTTTCACTCATCCACCATTTCTCTCTACATTGTCTCTAACTTCTATGGGACAGGAACCAAGTGAAGGCAATGATCTTGCTGCCTATGAAAAGTTGATTTATATTTGTTAATAGTGAATCTATTTAAATTACAGATGGTAGAATGAAAATGACTATTGAAAATAGCTGCTAACAGAGGAGGAAAAATGATTGAGTAGTAAGGCAAATCAGAATACATTAGCATTTAATCAGCTTCTCCTTGTACTATTCCAGTATTGAGTATCAGTCTCAATCAGAAACTGTTTAGAAATTGTAGAAATTGTTTAGATGAATATACCAGGAGAAAGTTTCCCTTTTGGAAATTGTGATACTTAATCTGATATTAGGTCACTGAGATTTCAATTTAGCCCCTTGGCTTTACCTGTCTTTCAGAATGGGGTATGCTTACTTTAGCCATCTGTTAGTTGTGTGACATTGGCCATGTTACCTAGTGCCTGGTCTCTGTTTTCTCATCTATAAAGTGGGACCAACAAAATCATCTGTTTCATAAAGTAGTTCTGAGAATTTAAATTAATTTTCACTGGAGATATAAGATGTAAGATATATAAAGTTATTAGAACAATGCCTGGCACAGAGCAAAATTTCAATACCTATTAGCAAGTATTATTACCTAGCTGAAATAGTATGGTGGTTAAGAGATTGATTCTGTAATCAAATTGCTGAGTTTGAGTTCTAACTCCATCACTTATTGCTTGGGTAATTTTGGACTCCTTTTATAACCTCTCTGAGCCTCCGTTTCATTTTCAATTTGGATAGTGATGGTATCTACTTCACAGAGTTTATGTAAGGAATAAATGAAAATCATTTAGTATAGTTTTTATTGGCTATTAGCTATTATTTTTTTAATCCTTATGACACATCTAGTAATTGTAATTATAAATACTTACAGAGAACTTAGTCTGAGCCAGGCAATATCGCAAATACATTCTATATATTATCTCATTTATTCTTCATAATACTCACAATGAGGTAGGTACTATTATTATACCCATTTTACAGATGAGCAAATTGAGGCACAGAGAGGTTAGCCAACATGTTCAAGCTCTACAGTTAGTGAGTGGCAGAGAATCTGTGAACTTATGCATTGCACTTTATTGCCTCTTATGAAAGTAAAGAAAAAAGTTGAATATGATGTCTGGAGAATAAAATTAGGCTTTTAGGCTAATGATTGAAGTTTTCACTATGTCCTATCCTTTTTCAACCTCAAATCTATTCATATAGTGACATAAACCTGGTTAAAATGAAGGTTAGTAAGTAGCACTAAAGAAGAAAAGAAAGTGAGACTGCATTGTTAGAGGGGAACCTGAATTCTCTGAGGTTGTGTAAGGAAGTGAAATCTCCAGTCCTTCTTGCCCAAGATAAGATCCTTCTGTCTTAGGGATGCAGTGAGAGCAGGGTTTACAACAAAGACTTTTGGTCTTATTTCACTTCAACTTCTTCCCTTCTTGGCTGCTTGCCTCAGTCACTGCATGATACTGTCTGAGGCCCCAAGCAATTGCACACATTTACCATTTCTTTCCTTTTAGTTTTTTAAATCTTATGTTGTTGGGATTGATGCTCTGGTGACAGCTGAGATGACTTTGTTCTGTCTGTAAGCCTGCTCTTACACCCCATATGGTAGAGCAGTCCCCGACAGTGGGGCATGGCGCCCAAGGGCTTCCTCTTCCCAGCCACACAGATCAGATCCATATTTCTAATCTGACACTGGGCAAGTAGTTAATGCTTTAAGACTTAGTGTGTTTATTATGAAATGGGCATGTAGTATGTACCCCATAGTTTTTGAGAGACCTGAATCTAAAAGTCTTTAATACAATGTTTGGCTGTATTTTGAATTTTGAATTTTGTTTTTGTTACTATAACACTAAAAACTGAAAAAGACTCGTTTGCTTTAGATTATTACCAAGCAGTTTTATTATTGAAATAAGAAAAAAAACTTGGTTGTTATCATGGCAAATACCAGGGATACTTTTCAATAAAATAAAATGAATTTCATTTTCATCCTCATTAGTATGTGACCCCTACTGAGATTGGGAGGAGCAAGCCATGGAAAAGGCTAGGGAATGCAAGAAAAAAAAATGGGTCTACAAAATAGTACTCTGCTCTTTTTTTTTTTTTTTAAAGATTTTATTTATTTATTTCACAGAGGGAGAGAGATCACAAGGAGGCAGAGAGGCAGGCAGAGAGAGAGAGGGGGAAGCAGGCTCCCCGCTGAGCAGGGAGCCGGATGCGGGCCTCGATCCCAGGACCCTGAGATCATGACCTGAGCCGAAAGCAGAGGCTTTAACCCACTGAGCCACCCAGGCGCCCAGTACTCTGCTCTTTATGTAAGTGAAATAATGTGCATGGACATGCTTTTCAGATTCTCATTTTCCCTGCAAATATAACATTTCAATAGGCATTCTGAGAAGAAGAAAAGCATGGAATTAGTCAAGGAAAGCAAGGAGAAGAGGAGGAGTTGCATTATTTGTTAAAGAAAATATAAACAGGGGGCACCTGAGTGGCTCAGTCGTTAAGCATCTGCCTTCAGCTCAGGTCATGATCCCAGGGTCCTGGGATGGAGCCCTGCATCAGGCTCCCTGCTCAGCAGGAAGCCTGCTTCTCCCTCTCCCACTCCCTCAGCTTGTGTTCCCTCTCTCACTGTGCCTCTCTCTGTCAAATAAATAAATAAAATTTTTTTTAAAAAAAGCATAGACTGGATTGGAGGAAACTGGAATCTGAGCAATTGGACTGTTGGAAAAATGCAAATAGATATTGGAAAATGCATATATGCTAAGGGTAAAATGACCAGCCTGATGTGTTGGAATATTTGGGCAAATCAGTGTAGGGTTGAATGCCAGGCAAAGGATTCTAGATGATATCCAGTTGGCCTCAGCCCATCTGCAGCATCAGGGCTTAAATCCCAGAAACTGATTCACAGGGTAATGCAGAGAATTAAAAAGGAAGATTTTCTTTTATTATGTGTGGAGTAGCAGTGGTGGATTAATTGGTGGTTCTTGATCTAGGCACTGATACAATGGCTATTTGCAGTAGTCCTTTCTTCCTGGGCTGCAAGCTTGGTCTAGATTATCTATTCATTTTGGGGGCAGATACTCACCACCTAAAGGACCCAGAATTCTTGTCACTTCTTTCCATTTCACCATTCTTTCTGCTGTGAGGCAATTTTTTCTTTACGACTCTGAAACACAAAGGGAGCTTATTATACACTTTCTTCTGGATATCCACTCATGTAAGTGTGAATAGAGACCTTGAGCAGTTTCTGAGAAGTCTCCATCTGAAGTGATTCAGGTATGATTTGCCTTTCTGAGGTGATCAAAGTGGCTATCAACCTCTATAACTAGTGAAGAAACTGTTTCTGAATTTGGTCTATGATAAGACTTCTAGCTACATTAAAGTTACCATGTGGGAATAAAGGCCTTCTGGAGGTACTATTAGTTATCACATTGATTTAAAGGATAGATTTGGTTTCATTTATTCCTTCTATAAGTATTTATTGAACACTACTATGTGCCAGGTCCTGTTGTAGCTGTGGGGATGCTGTAGGGAATATAATGGATAAAAAAATCATCCCTGACTTCAAGAGTCCTTTCTGGTTGAAAGAGATAGACAATAAATAAGATGAATAAATAAAATATATTGTATATTAGATGGTGGAAATGGTCAGAAGAATACTAAAGTGGGAGGGTGGATTACAGAGTATGGTATAGGATTATGATTTTAGCTATGGTAACCAGGGAAGGCCTCTCTGGAAAGTCATGGAACAAAGACCTTATTTCATATGTCCTCATAGGCTTGTGTTGCTCCCTCTTTGTAATTCCACATTTGTCCCTTCTGAAGCTGTATACTTAATAAAAGTGAAAGCACTTCCTGGATAAATGCTCAAAGTCTTATCTTCTTGGATAAGACCTTTTATGTAAGGGTCTGTCGGTAGCCCTAATTGCTTGGTAGAACCTCCAGACAAATCTCAAGAATCATTTACAGGAGAAAGTAGGGTTGTCAAATTTAAGTTAAATCATTTAATTCTGCTTAAGACAAGTTCTCAAACAGTTTGTCACAGTGGTTTTGCTTTCCCCAAATATATCTACCACTAATTTAAAAGAAAACAATTTAAAAATTTTTATTATCTCTCTCTTCCATGAAATTGATTCTGTCTCTACTTAGAAATTATCTATGGGATGGGGAAGGACACAAACCATAAGAGACTCCTGATCTCACAAAACAAACTGAGGGTTACTGGGGGGTGGGAGGGTAGGGATAGGGTGGATGGGCTATGGACATTGGGGAGGGTTTGTGCTTTGGTGAGTGCTGTGAAAGATGTAAGCCTGATGATTCACAGACCTGTACCCCTTGGGCAAAGAATAAAAATAAAATAAAAAAAAAGAAAACGTTAATGCTGTTCTGGGCGCCTGGGTGGCTCAGTGGGTTAAAGCCTCTGCTTTCAGCTCAGGTCATGATCTCAGCGTCCTGGAATCGAGGCCCGCATCAGGCTCTCTGCTCAGCGGGGAGCCTGCTTCCCCCTCTCTCTGCCTGCCTCTCTGCCTACTTGTAATCTCTTTCTGTGTCAAATAAATAAATAAAATCTTTAAAAAGAAATTATCTGATATTAGTTTATAGAAGTAAGGTCAGGTTCTAGTTGTTTTCTAAAGGTTATTATATGGCATTTCCATGTTCATTTATAATTTGGTATTACACTGATTTCAACACAAGTTATGCTTTTCTTTTCATGAAAACCAGAAAAGGTTTTGATTTTAGTTTGATTTCTCTCCACTAATTTCCAATTCAAGGTGGCATCTCTGCCACCTGCCACTCACATATACTATATATGAGTAATTTGGCATATCCATTGAATAGAGAGAGAGAAAGAGAGAAGGAAAGGGTGAGAAAGAGAACAAAGAGATAAAAAGCACAAAACTAAAAAACCCCAACATTTTAATTTTTTATTTATATTATGTATTTATTTATTTTTTAAACATGTTTTTTATATTTAAGTAATCTCTACAACCCAGCATGGGGCTTGAACAACTAATCTCTAGAACCCAGCATGGGGCTTGAACTTACAACCCCAAGATCCATAGTCACATGTTCCACTGACTGAGCCACCCAGGCACCCCAAAACCAACTTATTTTTACCTATCATTTCTATCTGTGGCACATTATCTGGTTGTCCTTTATTACCTTATACTCTAAGGGAGGGTATTATGGATTTCTAATTTTTGAAAATCATTTTTCAAGTTGTTTTTATACACCAGTGTCTTGTACATGTTTGGTATAAATGGCATTTACTTTTAGCATTGTGGCCTTTTATTTTGAAGAGATTTCAACACCTAGCACAGTATAAGCTATACAACAAATTATTTATATTTGTTGATCACATCAAAAACCTGTATCAAGGGTTATCCTAGGCATTTTATGAATTACCTTTCACTTCATCAAAGCTATTGAAATGATATTGGAGGTGTAGGGTTGATGTATGGAGATGGGTGTTGATAGTCAAGGCGCTCAGAGAATTTAATAGGTAAGTGCAGGTAAGAAATTAGGCTTTCTCTTTTCCTCTTCCCTCCTACTTCTTCCTGTTGACATTGATGATACTCTTCTTTCTCTATGGTTTTACATATATATATATATATACACACACACATACACACGTATGTGTATATATATACATATATATACACTATATCTGTATATAGTATATATCTATATGCCTATTGTTCAAGACATTGAGCTCAGATATATAGTCTGAGGACTTACAGGATTATAGTCTGGCAAGGGAAACACATTTTCCTTCACAGCATGTATCATAGTTTGTAATTGTACAATTTATTTGTATGTTGACTTTATTTTTTATTGGTTTTTTTTGAAGATTTTATTTATTTATGACACAGAGAGACACAGCAAAAGGGGACACAAGCACAGGGGAGCGGAGAGGGAGAAGCAGGCTCCCTGCTGAATAGGGAACCCAACATTGGGCTCAATCCCAGGACACTGGGATCATGACCTGAGCCGAAGGCAGACACTTAATGACTGAGCCACCCAGGTGCCCCTGTATGTTGACTTTAAATGTTTCAGTAAAATATGAGAAATATTATCAGCTGGGCTATAGTATTTTTTGTGAGCATATGACAGGGCTACTGAATGCAGTTTAGATGTCAGGGAAAACCTTCTTGAGGAAAAATATTTGGGTAGGAATTAGCCAGGTGAAGGAAGGAGGTTGGTGGAATGGGAGAAAGTTCCACACTGAGGAAACAGGATCTGTGAGGGTCTAGAGGTGAAAGTTGTGTGTGAGAGAGAAGGATAGTAAATGATGCTTATGAAGTAAGTATGCAGGGACAAATTACATTATGAAGAGTTTTATCCTCCATGTTCATTATGATGTGGAAGGGTTTTAAACAAAGGGTTGAAGACCTGATTATATTTGAGTGTTAGGAGAATGCTCTTTTGCTGTGTGGAAAATGTTTAGAGAAGGCTACTATTGATGGTGAAGGGACAAGGAGGCTGTTGTAGGGGTCCAAGAGAGAGAGACACAAAGGTGGTCTGGCCTGGCTCTACAGAGTTAGAAGAGAAGGGGGATGTGTTAAAGGGATATTTAGGCAGTAAGTAGAATGGGCAGCATTTGGAAGGTGAGGAGAATGAGAGAGTCAGACACGATTCCTGATGCCGGCTTGTGTGGGTGGTGGCTGCAATTTTAGAGGAAGGGAACACTGGAGGAGGAACAGGCTTGGAAGGAAGATGAATTCAGCTGTGGTCATGTGGAACTTGAGATACCCTGTAGGCAGTTGCATGTGTGTGTTTAAAGTTTAAGAGACAGGCGTGGGCCAGATTGTGTTTAGTCTTCATCAACAAGCAGGACACTGTAGCTTGGGAGAAGAGAGAATCTAGGGAAAAGCCTAATGAACACTGACAGAGAAGTAGGAGGATAGTAGTAATAAAAATGATAAAAGCTAAAATGTAGGGATGCCTGGGTGGCTCAGTCAGTTAAGCATCTATCTTCGGCTCGGGTCATCACCCCAAGGTCCTGGGATTGAGTCCTGCCTCCAGCAGGGGTTGGGGGTGCTGCTTCTCCCTCTACCTGCCACTCTTCCCTGCTTGTGCACATGCATGCATGCGTTCTCTCGCATTCTCTCTCTGACAAATAAAAAAACAGGGAAAAAAAAGCTTAAATGTATATGACATTTACTGTGTGCTCAGATGGTTTCATGTACTCTTATACATATTAAATCAATTTAACCTTCTCAAGAGGTGCCACTGTTATCCCTGATTTTATAGATGGAAAATATGTGGTTTACAGGCCATCACATGGCCAATATATGGCTGAGCTGATTTATCTCACTTTGGAGTTTGTGGGCTCTTTCTCTACTGAAAACTGTGGGCATGTGCTGTCTAGGAATTCTGGGAAGGGAAGGAGTTACTAGCGGTGTTGTTGACCAGAGGCCAAAATCAAGGCCCAAAGTTGTTCATTAGGTTTAATGACATTTACCCTTAATGAGAACTTGTTTGCTGTTGTGGTGGTCCAAGAAGATGGGTCTCAGTAGGTTGAGGGTCTATGGGGAGACTGAGCAAATGAAGACAGCAAGTGGAGATGATGCTGTCCAGCAGTTTGGCTGGGAAGGTGAGGAGAACAGAATCAGGGAATTCTAGATAACAGACTTGGGGTAGGAAAAAAAGTCACAGGCATGACTTGATAAGGAGGTAGAACAGAGGTTCTTCATAAGAGCAATAAATTTGTGAAATGTTTTTTGTTTGTTTTTTGGAGGATGCAGATATGGCCTAAAATATTCATAAAATAATCCTTGTTGGTGAATT
The DNA here is from genome assembly GCA_002007465.1 of Ailurus styani. Classification (NCBI taxonomy): domain Eukaryota; kingdom Metazoa; phylum Chordata; class Mammalia; order Carnivora; family Ailuridae; genus Ailurus; species Ailurus styani. Next base: position 380,174 of record LNAC01000229.1, on the reverse strand, counting down.
ATAGAATTTTTTGCTTCTTTAAAATCTTTGCAGCTATACGGTGATTAGTTGACTACCAATACCCATCAGTCAGCAGCATTAAATTGGGTTGCAAAACCTATGGCTAGAAACATACTGATTTGTGACCTCTCTCTTAAGAACCGGGGGACAAATACATTAGAAATTTTAAGCAGACACAAATGGAGTGCTCTCACCCAGGACAAATGACAATCATCTTTTAGTATATTTTACTCCATTTGCTCACTTCTTTCCATTTATTAATCTAAAATTACAGACGGCAAAGATTTCCTTGGGGAAGTTTTCCTAAAAATTACTTTTCCTTGTAACTTAAAGTCAAGTTTAATTTTGACCTAAGGCTTTTGTCTAGAAGGTCAGCTGGACCATGATCCCTGCTATTACCTCCAGATTATTAAGGAGCTCTTGTGAAATATTTTGTGGAAAGTTACAGCCTGAACTGGCCTATTTCTCTGTGGGAATTTAGGACACAGGAAAATGTCACAGATGCCACACTGGAACTATGCTTTGTCAAACCACAAGCATTACCTTCGTACAAAGGTGACTGGGATCTATTCTTTAAAATTCTATGTAATTTGATGGGTGGCATTCTTTCCTTTTTCCATTATAGAGAGCTGAGATTACCGAGAATACTTTTTTCTTTTAACTGAATTTGAAAGGTGTGTTGGTTCCATAAGTTTTTTCCTTCCCTATCTTAAATCTTCATGAGACTGATGAGCTTGTGACTCGTTTTTAGAATAATTAAAAAAAATCTCCCTGATGATAGGTGATTTATAAAATGATGCATTTAAATGTAAAGTTGCATTGACTATAAAGTTTTACTTAGAATAAAATTAATTCAAAATTTAATTAAATTTGTTTAAACATAAAATGCACTTAAATATAAACTTTTATTATTTTAATGCTTTAATTTTCTTATATCTCTAGTTTGTGTCTTTTGAAACATCCATAGTATATTTGCATATTGTTTGGAGGAAAAAAAAAACCATGTGTGCCATAAGTATTTGGGCTAAACGTTCATTTTTAGGAAACCAAAGTAAGATTATCAGTTACTTAAGAGTCCTATTTCTGTGTTAATACAGGAAAAAGAAAGAAGAAGCAAGATTAATCATAGAAAGATACAGTTAAGGATTCAGTGAATTTTAGTTACAACCCAGCAAAAGCAAAAGCTAAACCAGTTAAATAATAATTTTGGTATTTTTTTTCTAAACAGGCCTTGTAGATAATTATACTTGCTGAATCATTTAAAATGTTATACATTTCCCCACATTAACTATAAAACATATTTCATGAGGTTCATTTCACGATTGATTTGTTGCTCTTAATAAAAGACGCTTGAGCCTTCCTCTGTTAAAAGAATTCAGTAACTATTTGCCTGAGGAAACTCTCAGTACCTGCTCTTTGTTGAATAAAAAACAGGGCAATGAAGCCAATTGAGAATATTTTTCTTGTCAGTTCAGCGACCAATCGTGAGAGTGAATGAACACCTATGCTCTCATGCTGTACCTCTTAGTGGCTTTTCCTGAGACTGATAAACAGAGGTGTGGGTTTTTTTTCCCCAGTCTGGCTTGTTCTGAGAATATGCTCTTGAACTTACAGGCTAATGTAAGGGTGAAGAGGGGACTCTGCAATCATATTCAAACTTGAACATGGCTATATATCATGTTCAAGACATGCCCTATGTTCTTTACCTTGCCTATGTGACTTTAGGTAAGGGAATAAATACCCCTTCCCTGTTTTGGTGGCTGCCTGCCTTGTACAAAATTCTCTACTTCTTTGGAAAAGCCTGTTTTCTGGCTCCATGCTTTAGTGAGATCTCGAGAAAGTCTTTGCTTTTAAGAACTTTCCTGGTGCGGGTGCCTGGGTGGCTCCGTGGGTTAAAGCCTCTGCCTTCGGCTCAGGTCATGATCTCAGGGTCATGGGATCGAGGCTCACATCCGGCTCTCTGCTCAGCAGGGAGCCTGCTTCCTCCTCTCTCCCTCTGCCTGTCTCTCTGCCTACATGTGATTTTTCTCTCTCTGTCAAATAAATAAATAAAATCTTAAAAAAAATAACTTTCCTGGTGATTTAAGTCAATCTTGAGAGAGGGAGGCATTGTTCTTACTGTCTTCACATCTCCTTTGCTAGCTTCCCCATAAAGATTAATATTTATCTCAGATGTTTTAAACATGTATAGTGACCTGCACTCTATCTCTGAGTTTATAGACTTATTGTAGGTCATTTGCAAAATTGATATGCTGCTTGTCAATATTTGTTTCATTTTTAATAAAATTTTTTCAAACTATTATTCATTCAACAGATACTTATTGAGCATCTGTTTCATCTTAGGCATTATATATTAATGCTTGGATAAATATGAATAAGGTATGGCTTATAGATGATCTCTTGTGTCTAGAAGGAGCACCATGAAGTATATTTTACAAATTTAATTAGCTTAAGATTTTGACAATAAATTAAAAATACTAACCCATCATTATAACTATATCAAATTAACATGGAAAAATGAAAGAAAACTCCTTAGCCATGATCCCTATAGCTTTTCTTTAGTCTTCAGTAGAACTTTTCCCAGATGTGGAAGAGCAGGAAGGGAAAAGTAATGACAAAGATGAAATTTGTCTTGAAAGTCTGTTGCTTGTATCTGCTTTTGTTTCACTCATGGGTAGTTTATAAGTCCTATTAAGTTGAGGAGTTCATAAAGCTAGGAGGTTCCTGAGCTTCTCATGAACTTCTACTTGAACACAGAGAAAAGTAAGTGCTATATTATGATTATATTAATTTCTATAGAGAAACACTGATTATCCTGAACCACCAACACAATATACCTCTATGCAAATTCTCATGCATGCTGATGCTCATTTTAAGGGATAAGGGTCCAAATATACACATATTTATACAAAGCATGTACACATATATTCTCATGAGTTCTCACTGGTGGCTTACCCTAATTGAACTTTCCTCAATTAGGGATGCCAAACTCTGTTAAATTAAAGATCTAGAAAATAGATGCTTCTGTCTCAGTTCTTATTCAAGTAAGATTTAATTGTTTCACTTCTTTGCTTATGATATTTATAACTTTGGGTATAATAGCAGTTGAAAATAATAGAAGATGTTCTTAAAATACGGTGGGTTTTCCCAAAAGTGTGCTTGCCTGCCTGTCTTCCTCCCTCCCTCCTTCCCTTCCGCTCCCTCCCTCCCTCCCTCCCTCCNTCCTTCCTTCCTTCCTTCCTTCCTTCCTTCCTTCCTTCCTTCCTTCCTTCCTTCCTTCCTCCTTTTCATTTTAGGAAGACAGAAATGAGGTGACTTGTAAAGACCAGAGAATGAGGTTATTTAACAAAACTAGGAGAAGAAAAGGCAAATTTGTGACTCTGAATTTCTGCATAAGGGTATGGCAGATGGCACAGTGAAGAACCAGCTGACAGGAATAGGCAGAGAGGAGAGAAGTCATAGTGTTGTAAGCCCAAGTTGGGATATCTTATTGCTGCTAGCCTAGACTAAGCTCAGGACCTTGTCTTTGATCGTGGTAACAGGCTGTGGATAGTAAAAGGCATCTCCTCTTTATAATCAGTGATAGTCTCCTATTTAAATAAAATTGTGATATAACAGTGCAATTTAGTGTCTAGGTTAAATGTGCCTTTAAAAGCTCTATAGTTGTGGGCACCTGGATGGCTCAGTCAGTTAAGCATCTGACTCTTGGTTTTGGCTCAGGTCATAGTCTCAGGGTTGTGAGATTGAGCTCTATGTCAGGCTCTAGACTGAGTGGAGTCTGCTTGAGATCTTTTCCCTCTCCCCTTCCTTCTCTCCCCCACTGCTCTCTCTCTCTCTCTAAAATAAATAAAATGTATAAAATGTCTATAATAGTAATAATATGAAAAAGGGTAGTACTAAGATATTAGTGAATTAAAAACTTACATGCATTTATCCAGCTAATTAAGATATGTTTAAATACATTTATGTTTGTGGAACATGTTTTATTGATAATAGAGTTTATTTATAACATTTTATAAATGTTAGATCACTATCAAGATTTTAGAAAAGATACTATTTAAAATGTACAGTATTATCTACTTAATTAAGTATATCTAAGATATTGAGATCATGTTGTTTTTCAAAGAACCGTATTTAATGCAAGAGTGAAACTGGTGAATCTTTAAACATTTGCAAAAGAAAGTAGTGCTATAAGTAATTCAGAGAAAAGTGTCAGATAGAGCAAGATAGGGTTTCCAGGAGGTTTTACTGGTTAAAGCACCATATTGGCTCATTCTGAAGAAAAAAATTTATAGTTTTGAAATCTCAGGTTAAGGAAATCTGTGCTAAATAGAAAAAAAATCAAGATATTCCATATTTGGTAAACTTTAATTGGAATATTAAAGGTTCCCAAGATTTGTGAAATTTAATGAAGATTTTGAGTTTAAATCAGATGGACTATATACTACATCGAGATTTAAAAAGTTCTTGTAGGGGCCCCTGGGTGGCTCAGTGGGTTAAGCCTCTGCCTTCCTGCTCAGGTAATGATCTCGGGGTACTGGAATTGAGCCCTGCATCAGGCTCTCTGCTCAGCAAGGAGCCTGCTTCCCCCTCTCTCTCTGCCTGCCTCTCTGCCTACTTGTGATCTCTCTCTCTCTCTCTCTGTCAAATAAATAAATAAAATCTTTTAAAAAATAGTTTAAAAAATTAGAAAAATTTAAAAGTGCCTGTATATTTCATGTATTCCCATCACACAGTTATAAAAAAGTTCTTAAAGTAGATTTAAGAATGCTAAAAGTAATATAACAAGTAAGAAGTTGGCTAAATACATTCATTGTAAGATTTGAAGTCAAGTAAGCATGTCTATTTCCTGTGCTCCTAGGCATATTCATACAACTGTTAGCATGGACAGTTTATTCCATTTTTTGTTAGCAATTTTGTCTCCATACTGAATGTGGTTGACTTTTAGTTCTGTTATTTGTTATTGCTTAATTTGCTTCCTATTAGTAAAAAGAGCTATAGACTTGTACTTGGTAACTTTTCAGCTATTTCATCCTGAAAATGTAGTATAAATTGACCACAGATGACTCTAGAAATACACTACTCTAAAGGGAATTTGGTCTCTAAGGCACCTTTCTTTTTCAATATTCAGGGAGAGTTGCAAGAGAAAAGGAGGAGTTATGATGATCCATCTTGCCTTTAAATCTCTTCTAGATCACTTGTGCTCTGGCTCAGACCCTCACCACCTCTCAGTTAAACCACTGAAGTTACTCTTGGACTCTGCCTCAGCTCTCTACCCACTTGAATTGATGAGACAGTGATGTCAGAGTGAATTTTCTAAAATATATTGGGCATGTCTTCTTCCTGTTTACATGCATCCAACGGGTTTTTCCCCTGGAGTCCAAATTTCTTACTATAGTAGCCAAGTCACATTATAGTCTTGCCAGCCTTATTTCCTGTCCCTATGAATCTGAAATCAGTTATTCCCTGAACAAGCCATATCCTTCCATGCACTTCCTTCTGACTGGAATATTCTGTGCTTCCTAATTCCAGTCTTTAGGTAAATGACATTCATTTTGCAGTGTCACTGACTCCTTGAAGGCCTTTCTGGACATTTTCACACTCAGCAAAAGTAATGCTCTATTTTTTTTTTTTTTTTGGTCCCCAGAGTTCTTTTGACTGAGAAATTCTCAAGAGTAGGATTATTTTCTTCTTACCAGTCCTCTGGTGTGCTGTATGAACCTACTAGGTGATCTGTAAATATTGGTTGACAAATGATTAAATTCTGCTCAAGGTTTTTGGTTCGTAAATTCATTATATATTCTTTTATTTGTATATAATTTATCTATTTGATACTGGTTAAATTTATATTAGTAATCTAAGTGATTGTATCATTAAGGAAACAAGGTGAAATGAATTAAGGCACAACAGTCTATACTAAATTGTATTTTACTTAAAAAACTTTTTATTATAATTATGACAAAATAATGTTCTGATATAAATTTTATTTTAAAAATTCAGATATAGTCAAATCTTTCTAAAATCTATTTGAATTCCTAGATCTAACCACATGTATTTTGCATAATAAACATTCACAAACACTTAGGACCATGTATTATGAAATTTGAGAAGTGTCTCATGTCATACTCACCTGTAAGATTGCTTAATAATATTATTCATTGATGTTAATTCAATAAATGAGAGGTAGCATAGTATTGTGGTCAAGCAAACTGACTTTAGAACCAAAGTGGGTTTAAATACTGTTTAATTATTACTGGAATAAATTTGAGAAGTTACTGTGCCTCAATTTCTTTTTCTTTTAAATGGAGATAATAATGATAGTCTTCCTCAGGAGATCATTTTGTGAATTAAATGAGTTATTTCATGAAAAAGTACTTGGGCAGTAAGGCACTTTTATATAATAGCTAATGCTTACTGATTTTCCAGTAAGGTCAGTAAGCGTTAGCTATTATTATTATTCATAAATCACTTTGTTCTCTTCCTCCATGCTCTGTGAAACCTCACTTATTCAATTATTGGTGTAATGTTCTTTATCCTTTTGTAGGAGTATTTTCCAGTTGAAATTGCAAGTTTAGTTGGAAACTCAGAAATACAGAAGGTTGAATTAAAATTACAATGAAGGGAGAACTGGAAATTAGAAATTAACTTGAACTTCCTATTTCCTTTGGACAAAATTTCATATCCAAAACAGTATGAAATTTAGAAGTCAATGTGCACTGAGTGCCATAGCCAAAGTGTGAAAGCCTGTGCAGAATACAAACTAAAAAATCATCTTAAAATGGACAAGTCTTTTTATGAAGAGAAAAATGCTTAAAGACTCTATGTGTGTGTGTGTGTGTGTGTGTGTGTGTGTCATGTGTGTAAAGATACATATTTTAGAGGGTGCTCAGATTTCTAAGTAGGTGAGGAAATTTACAGACAAGGGTTCTTGACAAGGGGACTAAAAAGTGGGAAAAAAACCCAATTGATTACCAATGTTTTTTATGATAGAATTTTTATGATACACTTTATAGTGTGAGTTTTTTATGTTTCTATCCCATAATAATTAGATTATTTGAGCAAAATGAGCAAAAGATAATTTCTCAGAGGAAGGAGAGATGAGTCTGAATAAATGACACTACTAATATCTTCTCAGCTCTAATTGTATCTCTGCCTAAATATTGCCTTTTTTTCGCAGACACCTCCTTCTAGTAACTGTCCGAAGTTGAGTCCATAAACTAAATATTATGAAGGTGATATAGTGTAATGGATTTGAAAACAGACTACTACTTAGATTCAAATCTTGATGTTGCCATTTACATGTTTTATGATTTGGGTATTTTTGACTACATTAAATCTGTTTTGGGGCTAACAATAGTACATAAGAGACAGTGTTGTGTGGACTGAGTGATAAATGTATGGGTCTAGTGTCTAGCACACAATAAGCAGTTAATAAATTTGGTTATCATATTGTCAATTCTGCTGTTACACTAGCTTCTATAATGCCTAATATGGCCCTTCTCTTTGACTTTGATATTGCTTCTCTTAAAACCTTTTAGGAACTTCCCACCAAAAACAAAGAGAAGCTGTACAATATTTTCAAGTTCACCATTTAGAATGGGTCAATAACAGACTAAGTATTAGTTCAATCCTGAATTTCAACGATGGTAAAGAATTATTCCTGCAATAGGTGATAACAAGTAATGAATTTTTTAGAAGGGAGATTTCTTTAGATTAAGATAGGCATTGTTTTCATGCAGACTTTTTCAAAGTATATATTGTTTGGTCATTCAAGACTCTTAATTATCCCAGAATCAACTTATGATTTACTTAATATGTTTGCACATAATAAATAATATAGTATTGACTGTAATAGTAATAATTTTTTAAAAAAAGATTTTATTTATTTATTTGACAGAGAGAGAGGTTACAAGTAGGCAGAGAGGCAGGCAGAAAGAGAGGAGGAAGCAGGCTCCCTGTTGAGCAGGGAGCCTGATGCGGGCCTTGATTCCAGGACCCTGGGATCATGACCTGAGCCGAAGGCAGAGGCTTTAACCCACTGAGCCACCCAGGCGCCCAATAGTAATAATTTTTGATAATTCTATTATTATATGGCATCTTCCAGCCAAGCGCTGATGCCACAGGGACTATGGCAGAGAACTCTATCTATCATTAGTAGAATTCTTTCCAAATTATGTTATTTTCTCTCTGGGACTTTCAGGTTTTGTTTAGAGTGTTGTAAGAGAGGTTGTGATTATAAAATCTGGTAGGCCTGGCTTAAACTCTGATTCTGACATTTGCTTGTTGAATGATCTTGGATAAGTTAGTTCTCCAAGATGCTCAACACGAATTGGTGAGGTATAAATGTGATTACATATATAAAACATTTGGCCCAATGTCTGATACAGAGTTGGCAAGCACTATTTCTAATTTATTTCAGATTCGTAAGTTGCATGGCGTGCCCTGAATTTATAATGGAAATGAAATGTGAGACAACATTGAGAGGTTTAGAGATTACACAGATCTTGCTCCTGAGGGACCGCAAAGAAGACAGCAGAAAGAAAGTTTACCTTTTATTACCAGCATTTTCTGTCCAGCATGTGTGGTGGATTTCTACTACATCTCCTGCTATGATAAATACCATTTCTCAAAATGAACTTGTTTTTCTACGAAATCTGGAGAGTAATATTTTTTCTTTCCTGGCCTGACTATATCCAATTTGGAATGACCTTGGTGAGCATCTAAGCTACAATTATTGACTGTAAATTGTCCAGGAAAGAGAACTGGGGCTTCTGTGAGCCCAAGGGTGGGTCAGTAATAATATGCTGTGATAGCACAGGGGATAATCTTTATCTGATACAAATCCTCTGAAACAAACAGCGGCTATTGCTACTGACATTTCAGAACTAGATAGTTAGTCCTATGAACAGGTGTGGACTTGAACTTGAATTCTGCCATGGAAGTGCCTCCCAGATACTGATTCTTCTTCCTTTTTAACTTAAGTGGAAGGCTTTTAGACTTCTGTGTAGGCAACAGTCAGGTTGGGTTGCCTCCTCCTGCCCAATTAACTTATGTTAGAATTCATAACTTCATGTCTCCTTTTTTTGTGCTGCCTTATTCTCTGAGTTCCATAAATAGAATCTCTGCAGAATGTGTGCTAGAATTCTCAGCAGAATGTGACTAGATTATGTTCTAAAATATTTCACATGTAAGGGATGCAGTCTCCTGAGAAATGAGAAGCTGATGAAGAAAAGAAATTTCAAGGACAAACAAATGCAAATTTTTCAGATCTGTAAACAAAATTATCAGAAGCTATTCCTTAAATGGTTTCTCATGACTCAAAACCTGCTATAGTGCTGTTTAAATATGTGCATTAATTTGGGGCTATAGTTTAGTTATTATAGCTCAAGACAGATGTTTTCATGGAATTATGAACATTTGATTTACTGTGGTATTTAAAATTTATCTGATAATTCTTCAGACAGCTCCATTTTAAAGGGACGTATATTACAAAGGAGAGCAGTGCATATCTATCTTAGAGTTACAAAACAGGTTTGCAATTCATATAAGATGTTTAGTAAATCTACCCATATAGATTCCTTATTATCCAAAACTAAGTCACTGATGTCATTCTTTCTGGCAATAAATGTAGATACGCAACTTGATTTGGTATTAGATTATTTGGGAACTTGGAATAGACATAAACATCACTCCTGAAAATGTGAACCAAGTCAAGTCACTGCAGGCTCTCATTTAAGGTTTGGAAATATAATAGGCTGTCATTGGAATTACCTTCTAACGAGCGAGTTGTAGAGGAACCTTACCTATTTGGTCTCATAATTTCTGAACTATAGATTGGGAGATCTATTTTTGAATTAAAGACTATGTTGATTGAAATAACTTATCTAGTCTGACACTTGCATTTTGTGAAAACACAGATTTGACAGGTTAACTGATTTGTCCAAGGTCATGTAGCCACTTGGTAACAGAGCTAGTCTCTTGCTTCCCCAAACCACTGTTGATCTCTTTAGATTGATTAATCATTACTTTCAAAAGTCTCCTCTAAAAAGGCAAGTTTTCAGAAATCTGAGTCTGCAGCAGAGACTAAGGTCTTGGGTATAGATAGTATATTTTGGAGGTCATTCCAAAGGACAGGAGTGAGGGGGAGGGAGAATAAGATAGGGAAAAAGGTCTCTGCCATGGGCAGCTGGGCTCATTTGGTTAAGACCTCCTGAGAGGCAAACATGAGGTATCTCAAGGATGTTTGCTTAAAGACCTGAGACAGAAGGAGCATTTGGGAGCAATGGTTGCTGTCCATTGTTTGTTGAAGGTTGCCCCTGAGGATATTAACTCCTCCAGCACTTTCAGACTGAGGTTGCTCAGAGGCCCAGCAGGCTTTCTTGGAGTTAGAGAAGGCCTGGAGTTAGAGAAGAAAGGCAATGAGTTTCCCATTCTTTCCTCACCCTCTTTCGGTTGAAGTAACATACTGAAATAAATCTAGTGTTTTAGTATCTTGAAACTTTGACCTGAAGAGTGAGTGTTGATGATCCCTTCTGATATTTAACTTCTTTTTTAAAAAAGATTTTATTTATTTATTTGACACACAGAGAGGGATCACAAGTAGGTAGAGAGGCAGGCAGAGAGAGAGGAGGAAGCAAGCTCCCTGCTGAGCAGAGAGCCTGATGTGGTGCTCGATCTCACGACCCTGAGATCATGACCTGAGAAAAAGGCAGAGGCTTTAACCCACTGAGCCACCCAGGCACCCCTGCTATTTAACTTCTGAGACACCCTGTGACTCACTGGTCCAATATATGTGGACATTCCCCCTTTTCCATGTCTAGTTGGAAGGACATTTTATAGATAATCCAGGCTGTCCTACTTCAGTTTTCAAGTGAAGAATGACTTCATTATTCAGATGAAGAATGCTCAGATCCCACAACTACTAATGTTCTTTCTTTTCATTTATACTGCCTGATTACTTAGTTCTTCAAATGGATCTTCTTACAGATTGTTGAACCATTAAATTCTATAAATAATTTGAGATGGCATGGGGCAAGACAACCTAATGCAGCCAAATTTTTATAATTCTAAAATTTACCTTGATTTTTTTTGTGTTTTAGTGGGTTTCTCCATACACCTCAAATAACAATACTCCTTGAAAAAAATGTGAGATACATAAATTCATGTGATTTCTTTTAGAATTTTGTTTATTTTATAGTGATTATTGATATTTCAGATTCTTCATAAAATCAACCGTGAGTAGATTAGAGGCTATATTGGGTTGAATAGTGTATCCTCAAAATTCATGTCTACCTGGAAGCTGTGGATGTAACTTTATTTGGAAGTAGTGTCTTTCCAGATGTAATCAAGAAGATGAGATTGTGCTGTATTGGGGTGGGCCCTAAATCCATTACAACTGGTGTTCTTATAGGACTTATAAGAAGAAAATTTGGACACAGAGACACGGACACATGGGGAGAAGGTTATGGAAAGACAGGGGCAAAGACTGAAGTGATGCATCTATAAGTCAAGGAATGCCAAGGATTGCCAGCAGGCATCAGAAGCTAGAGGACACAAGGAAGGATCCTGCCCTAGAGCCTTCAGAGACACCATGGTCTTACCAACACCTTGATTTATGACCTATAGCTTCCAGAACTCTGAGAGTATAAATATCTGTTGTTTTAAACCAAGCTTGTGGTACTCTCTGGCAGCCCTAGGAAACTAATGCAGATGCTAAAATAGTGTGGCAAATAATTTTCAGGTTTATTTATAGTGTCCATATCTATACTGGGAGAGCTACGAGGGCAATCATTCAATACTATATCTTGAGCACTAAGCAACTGCTCAGTAACATTTTAGAATGCTACGAGGGTACCAAGGAAGAAGACAGAGTTTTAACTCTCAAGGAATTTATCGCTGATTTCTGGAGATAAAACAAACACTACAAAACAGAAAGCATAATTAATGGATAATACCACACTGACTAGAAGTGTTATAAAATTTCAAAGAAGGAAGGCTTTCTTGTGGGTTTCAAAGGTACGTTTGAATTCAGCCTAGCATGGTGGCAGGACTTGTAAAGGAGAGCACAGGGGGGTGGATGGTGGCCATCTTCTAGGGAGAGAGAAGAGCATAAACAAAAGCAAGAAGGTGGGAAAGAGCCTCATAGGCATGAAGGCTGATCTCATTGGAGTGGAGGTGAGAAAATTGGGACCAAGGGAGAGACTAAGATGAAAGAGAAAGAGTAAGACTGCCCAGATTCACAGCAGTGCTCCAGAAAACTTGTGATGACACATGGTTTTGGGACACAGCTTTATCAGATGATACAACATGCTGTGTGGTAGTGGTGGACACTCCTCTTGGGGGGAAAAAACCTGTTTTGAGTTTGCCAGTAACCCACAGTTTTATGACTTTGAGTAGGATGTAGCTCCTGTTGGGTCTCACATTGGATTAGATCAGAGCTCGAACTCGATTGCTGGATTCAGGGTCCTGAGTGCTCACCATTACTCCATGGAACCCCCTAGATCAAAGCTTGAAAACAAATTTTTTTTTGGCAGGATCCCTGTATAGTAAGGTTGCACATTGTTTAAACATTTTAAATATTAATTAGCAACCATTTAAATTCCAGAGATTTACCTATTTATATAAAATGATAAATCTGAGGCATCAGGTGGGCATTTCTATTATGGCAACAACCAGCTACAGTTATTGCCATTTAGATGGCTTCTGTGTTGTCCAGGTTGCTCAGAACCATCTCAGCTGCCCCATGCATCTCTGACACCTGTTTAGCCCCTGTGGGCATTTGAATTTGCAAGCCCTGGGCTAAATGATCTCTGGCTGGTGTTACTGCTTTCTGAGTCAATGACTATTTTCTTAACTGTGGTGAAAATAACATTACCCAGCTTTTGGCCAATTCTGAGTAATTGCAAATTCATTTGTATTTTAAAATTGTAAAATTGTAACACATTTCTCTTTAACTTATACTTATTTAGTTTCTCAGTGTGTATGTATGAGACAGAGAGAGAGAGAAGAGAAAGAGAGAAGAGGAGAAAGAGAGAGGAGACAGATCACATCTTATTAAATTTACTGTGAAATTTCAGTGGAGAAAGATGATTCTTATGTAGGTATCATTAGTCATATGACCAATTCAGATTTATATTTATATGTCAGTATTCTCTCTCTTCTTAATAAAAAGTTGGTTTTCAGTTGTTTGGTCAGATTTAATTTAGAATAAAGAAACATATACAAGTACCAGGTTTCATCTCACTGCAAAAATATTTTCATATGTGAATGTTACTTTTGGTACATGCAGTAAGTCGTCTAATACGTATGCGTTACTCAGGATCAGATATGCCATATGCTTCCTTTTGTTCTCTTTCTCTTTTTTTCTTTGGTGTGTCGTGCAGGGTTGGTTTTATGTAATTTGTGTTGCTTCTGGAAAAGTGAAATCAGCTTTAGAACGGGAGTAGTGCTAGTCTTTGTCTACAAAAGCATTTTTAAATTAAGCTTCTTACTTTAATTCTAGTATAGTTAACATACAGCATTCTATTAGTTTCAGGTGTACAATATAGTGATTCAGCAATTATACATATTACTCAGAGCTCATCATGAAAAGTATACTCTTTAATCCCTATCACCTATTTCACCCAGCCCCTCACCCATTTCCCCTCTGGAAACCATCAATTTGTTCTCTGTAGTTAAGAGTCTGTTTCTTATTTGTCTCTCTCTCTCTTTTTAATATGCTCATTGTTCTGCTTCTTAAATTCCACATATGAGTGAAATCATATGATATTTGTCTTTCTTTGACTGACTTTTCTCACTTAGCATTATACTCTCTAGCTACATCTATGTTGTTGCAAATGGCAAGACCTCCAGTACTTTCAAAACTATGGTGAATAAAAGTGGTGAGCAAGGACATCCTTGTCTTGTTCTTGAAGTTAGGGGGAAATCTTCAGTTTTTCCTTATTGGGTATGATGTTCACTGTGGGGTTTTCACATATTGCCCCTCCATGTTTATTGCAACATTTTTGTCAATGGCCAAATTATGGAAGCAGCTCAAGTGCCCATCAATAGATGAATGGATAAAGATGTGGTGTACATATATATGATGGAATATTACTTGGCTGTAAAAAAGAATGGTATCTTGTCATTTACAAGAACATGGATGTAGCTAAAGAGTATTAATCTCAGGCGCCTGGGTGGCTCAGTGGGTTAAAGCCTCTGCTTTCAGCTCAGGTCATGATCTCAGGGTCCTGGGATCGAGGCCCGCATCGGGCTCCCTGCTCGGCAGGGAGCCTGCTTCCTCCTCTCTCTCTGCCTGCCTCTCTGCCTACTTGTGATCTCTCTCTGTCTGTCAAATAAATAAAATCTTAAAAAAAAAAGTATTAATCTCATTAAAATGAGCAGAATACATGAACAGGCATTTCTCCAAAGAAGACATACAGATGGCCCACAAACCCATGAAATGATGCTCAAATCACTTATCAGGGAAATGCAAATCTAAATTACAATGAAATATCACCTCACATACTTGTCAAGAATGGCTAATATCAAAGACACAAGAAACAAATATTGTTGAGGGCATGGAGAAATAGGAACACTCATGCATTCTTTTTTTTTTTTTTTTTTTTTAAAGTTTTTTTTTTTTTTTTTTTACAAGCGNGAGGCAGAGAGGCAGGCAGAGAGAGAGAGGGGGAAGCAGGCTCCCCGCCAAGCAGAGAGCCCGATGCGGGCCTCGATCCCAGGACCCTGAGATCATGACCTGGGCCGAAAGCAGAGGCTTTAACCCACTGAGCCACCCAGGCGCCCAACACTCATGCATTCTTGGTGGGAATGCAAACTGTTGCAGCCACTATGGAAAACAGTGTGGAGGTTCATCAAAAAGAACTACAACGCAATCCAGTAATCGCATTACTGTGTATTTGCTCAAAAATATAAAGAAATAATTCAAAGGGATGCATGAATTCCTATGTTTATAGCAGTGTTATTTACAATAGGCAAATTATGGAAGCAGCTCAAGTGTTCATCAATAAATGAATGAATAACAAAGATGTGGTATATGTATCACTTCTTTTTATTGTCTCATTGTTGTGGCTAAGACTTTCAGTACCATGTTGAATAAAAGTTGTGAGCTTGGACAGCCCTGTTTTGTTTCTGACCCTAGGGAGAAAACTGGAAGTTTTCTCCTATTGAATGTGTTATTTGGTATGGGTTTTTCACATGAGGCCTATGTTATGTTGAGGTATGTTCCCACTAAGCCTACTTTGTTGAGGGTTTTTATCATGAGTGGATGTTGTACTTTGTCAGAGGATTTTTCTGCATCTATTGAAATGACCATATGGTTCTTATCCTTTCTTATTGGTGTAATGTATTGTGTTGATTGATTTGTGAATATTGACCCACCCTTGCATCCCGGGTATAAATCCCACTTGATCATAGTGAATGATTTTTTTAAGCTGTTATTGGATTCCATTTGCTTTTTTGTTGAGGATTTTTGCATCTGTGTTCATCAGAGGTATTGGCTTAAGGTTCTTTTTTTTTGTGGTATCTTTATTTGCTTTTGGTATTAGGGTGATGCTGGTCTCATAGAATGAATTTGGACATTCTCCTTCCTCTTCTATATTTTTGGAATAATTTGAAAAGAATAGGTATTAACTCTTACTTAAATGTTGGGGAGAATTATCCTGTGAAGCCATCTGGTCCTGGACTTTTGTTGTTGGAAGTTTTTTGATTACTGATTCAGTTTCATTGCTGGTAATCGGTCTATTTAAATTTTCTGTTTCTTCCTGCTTCAATTTTGGTAGGTTATGTTTTTCTAGAAATTTATCCATTTCTTCTAGGTTGTCTGATTTGTTTACATATAATTTTTCATGATAGTTTCTGACAATTGTTTGTATTTCTGTGGTGTTGGTTGTTATTTCTCCTCTTTCATTTGTGATTTCGTTTGAGTCCTCTCCCTCCCCCTCTCCCCTCCTCCTCCTCCTTCTTCTTGTTCTTGTCCTTCTTCCTCTTCTCCTTCTTCTTCTTCCACTCCTCCTCCTCCTCTTCCTCCTCCTCTTCCTCTTCCTCTTCCTCCTCCTCCTCCTCCTCCTTCTTCTTCTTCTTCTTCTTCTTCTTCGAATCTTCTTCTTCTTCGAATCTTCTTCTTTATTGAATCTAGCTAGGAGTTTATCAATTTTGTTTACCTTTTCAAAGAACCAGCTCCTGGTTTCATTGATATATTTTTTTAGTTTCTATATCGTTTACTTATGCTCTAATATTTATTATTTCCTTCCTTCTGATGGCGTTGGGTTTTATTTGTTCTTTTTGTAGCTCCCTTAGGTGCAAGTTTAGGTTGCTTGAGATTTTTCTGCTTCTTGAGGTAGGCATGTATTGCTATAAACTTCCCTCTTAGAACCGCTTTTCCTATATCCCAAAGATTTTGGATCATTGTATTTTCATTTTCATTTGTTTCCATGTAATTTTTTATTTCTTCTTTTATTTCCTAGGTGAACCATTCATTATTTACTAGAATGTTATTTAGCCTCCATGTATTTGTGGTCTTTCCAGATTTTTTCTTGTGGTTGTTTATAGTGTTTGTGGTGCTGTGGTCAGAGGTAATGCATGGTATGACTTCTATCATCTTGACTTTGTTTAGGCTTATTTTGTGGCCTACTATATGATCTATTCTGGAGAAAGATGCACGTGTGTTTGAAAAAAATGTATATTCTGCTCTTTTAGAATGGAATATTTTGAATATATCCGTTAAATCCATCCAGTCCAGTGTGTCATTCAAAGCCACTGTTTCCTTGATGTTGGTGGGGTTTGTGCCATTCTTCTGGGGGTGTGGGCCCCCAACCCCAGAACTGAGACAAATGTGACTAGGAAAGGAGGATCCATCTAAGTTTGGGGGTTGAGGGGAGGGGTAAAAGGGTTTAAATGGGTTAGGGGATTCAGGGCTTGGTGTAAGCAAGTTAGGTAGTGAGTGTCAGCAGCACCACAATGATTCCCACAGATGACTGTGTGTTTATGCTGGAGGGTGGGGGAGGGAAGTGGCAGGTGCCAGCTCCTTTGTTCTGGAGAGGTCTCCCTGTCTTCTCCGGGCTACCTCTGAGATGAGTAAATAACTCTCCCTTGCATTCTCCTGGTAGTTTTCAAGATACTGCTTCCATACTGTGTCTCTACTGGCTGTTTGTTGTACTGTCTTTTTTAAAGTTGGGGATTCAGCTTCCTAATGCCCTCTGGGCTCTCCCAGAGCACTGCCACAAACTTTTAAAATTCCAGGCTTTAAGTCCCACTTGTGAGTTTTTTTAAAATAATATAGATTGTCAGTATTCTTTAAAAAATTTTTTTTTAATTATGTTATGTTAGTCACCATACACTATATCAAAAACTAAGCCCCACTTATTTTAAGAACTCATGAGATTTAGTTTTCAAAGCCAAATATTCCGGGGATTTGTCTTCCCAGAGTATCCTGGTGTGATAATCTGTTGCTTGTCCTTCTCTACAATCTCAGCTCCCTCCCAACAGTGGATGGCCACCATCCATTTTGCTCTCCAACTATGGCTATACCTTTCCTACCTCCTTCGATGTGGCCTCTTCTCTACCTTTATTGTTCTGTCAGTCTTTGGGTCATTTTCTGAGTTATTTACACTGATTTGAGTGTTATCTAGTTGGGTCCATGGGATGAGACAAGCTTAGGGTTCTCCTACTCCATCATCTTCCCAGCCTCTCCCTGTAGAAGCATTTCTTAGGACAATATCACTCTAGTAATGGAATCTTTTTAAAGAAAATTCATAACAAACCTCATTTAAGAATAGGTGTAGAGATTTACTTGCACTTAAGAACAGAGAAATCTTAGGTTTGCAACTTTTTACTGCTTTGAGGGAGAAAGTAATATTTTTTTCTGTATATTTCAGAAGTTATTAATTTTTTTTACTAGGTGAAAGTCTAGGTGATGAAATTTTAATACAATATGCATTTGAGACTGAGTGACTTCTGTACACTTGATTTTTCTTGCTTGCTATGTCTGTCTCAACATCAGAAAATATTTAACTCTAAGTTATACAATTATTCTTATTTACTGTAGAAAGCAACTCTGTATATAAGTAAAATGAACAAGCAAAAATTATTCCAGTACAACATACTTGGAAGGTATTTTGACAATTTAGTATGTAGCAAGCACTCTAGAAATGCATACATCATTGGGTTTATTAATTCCATTTGTGGGATGCATTAATTGTGTATAATCAAAAATATAAAGGTAAATATCTTTATCAATGTAATTTATAACAGCAGAAGTTACAAACAGTTCATCTAGGAAGTAAAGAACCTCACATGTCTACTGTCATGCATGAGGAAGAAATTCTGAACTATGAGGTCCGTCTCTGCTAAAATTGGCATCATTTGGTGAGGAAATGTAGCTACATTTTTTTTTTTTTTAAAGATTTTATTTATTTATTTCACAGAGGGAGAGAGATCACAAGGAGGCAGAGAGGCAGGCAGAGAGAGAGGGGGAAGCAGGCTCCCCGCTGAGCAGGGAGCCCGATGCGGGCCTCGATCCCAGGACCCTGAGATCATGACCTGAGCCGAAAGCAGAGGCTTTAACCCACTGAGCCACCCAGGCACCCTGTAGCTACATTTTTTAAAGTTGCATTTGCTCTCCACAGATAAAAAATTTGTTATTTTCCATGGTAATGTTGGGGACGGAAACCCTAAAACCTCAAGCAGAAATGATCTTGACAATATACCATAATGTAAGATCAGTGCTATTTTAAAAATAGCCATGGTGAAAAAAAATAAGAATAAAAAAGCTAGAGGTTCATCTTGAATTATCTATAAAACTATGAATAATAAGAGTCTAGGATTTCCACTTATAATTTTCATCCACTTAATATTATTTTATCTTTTAAACTTCTTTATTAATATTGAGCCATTTCTGTTGATCTTAATGTAGTTATACTACTGAGGCAGTATAAATGTGTTATACTCTTTAGCATGTTAGCAGTGATGTTTGTTTTTGAGGACAAATATGTGCAATCCTCATGATTTTGCATGTGTGTGTGTGTTTATTCAACTTAAAGCTGTGTAATCATAGAGTGCTTGGGAATTTGGCTTGCTCATACTTTGTGTTTTGGGACCTGTTTCTGATCTTGGGCTCTCACAGGAAACCTATATAACAGCCCATCTTAAAAGTAATGTTCTGACCTCCACCACAGTAGGAGATGTGGAGTAAATAATTAAAGTTGCCTTCATGAAAAGCATTCCACAGCAGGAAAGGAATAAAGAATCTTCCTCAAGAAGAAAAACCACTAAATTACACAGTGAGAAATAAGGGAAAAAAAAATAACCGAGAGCAAGTTATCATAAATAGTGCCTCAAGAAAGGGAGTGATATTTTAGAAAGAGGACTCAAACTTAGAAAAGTGAAAACATTTCAGTGGATTTTCAGGCTACCAGCAATTTTAAAATCAACTTCTCCCTTGACATTATATATTGGTATTTTTATAAATATTGGTAGTATATTTATGTTGCTTGTAAGAAAGTTCCTAATGGAGGAGCCAATGTATTATGCACATTGACCAGAAAGCTACACACTTTACCAAGTCACTTAGTCATATATTACTGTTATATAAATGTATGACCCATATTTAAGAAACCTATTCTCTGTACTTTTGAAAAAAATTAAAATGGTAGGTATTATGAATTTGCTGAGGGTATTGCTAATTAACAGTTCAAAGGAGAGTGGTGTGGCACCTAACCCTTAGGCTTGCACATGGTCTGGCACAAATCATTGCTCGCTTAGATTGCATTTATTAAGTACTTACTGTGTATCGAGCACTGCTCTAATCTGTTCACATGTCTTCACTCTTTGAGTCTTCTTAACAATTCAGTGAAGAAGGTCCTGTCATTATTCCTATTTCAAGATATGGTCACTCGAAAAAGAGAGAAGTTAATAACTTGTCTAAGGTCTCATACTTGGAAGGTGGAAGTGCCGTGATTTGAACTGAGGCCAGTTTTAACCACTGTAAATAACTTTCAGGTGACGGTAAGGAAAAGAAGAGTCATGTGGTTGATTTTATGTTTATATTGGTATTGCTAAAAGCATCTCCTTCATGCAATTGTTTTGCAGGCTGTCAAATGCTGATATGGCAGGTAGCTGAAGGCAGTGTGGCCCTTGGTCTTTACTTCATGGGCATAAGCCCCCTTCCCTTATTACACTGATGTAATACAGGTGCACAGAGCTGTCAAGAGATCTGTGTGACAGAGTTCATTTGTTCTTTGTGTACCTTACCAGGAAATGCCTGTGGCAGTGCTAGAGATGTTGGCATTGAATAGCATCAGTGGGGAATATAGGATTACATTGGAGCCTCAATTATTTTTCATTTTAGTTACAGAGTATGAAGTAGAGTTTTTAAGTAAGAAAACAAGTTACTAAATAAATAACAAAAGTTGAAAGAGAGGCCAGATCCCAGTGCCAACAAATAATATTCTCCTCTAAGACTTTGATTTTGAAAGGATACTTCCCCCCACACACACACTTTAATGTGAGGATTGTAGGTTTTTGTTTTTGTTTTTGTTTTGTTTTCAATTTCATTACTGGAAGAAATTTCAGTGACTGAAGTTTTCAAACTCTAGATGAACTCACATGATGGTGATGATGATGATGATGATAATGATAGTAGTAGTAAATAGCCTCTGACTATGTGTCAGGTACTGTTCTAAGGACTTTACATGTGTTATCTGATTCATTGCCTTATTGAATATGTTTAGAATTTCTTTTTTTTTAATCTTCTATTTTTTATTGTGTTATGTTAGTCACCATACAATACATCATTAATTTGAATATGTTTAGAATTTCTTAAAAAGATTCTATTTATTTATTAGAGAGAGTGAGTGAGAGAGAGAGCACAAGCAGGGGTGGGGAGGAGCAGAGGGAGAAGCAGGCTTCCCGTTGAGCAGGGAGCCCATTGCTGGGCTTGATCCCTGGACCCTGGAATCATGACCTGAGCTGAAGGCAGTTGCTTAACTGACTGAACCACCCAGGCACCCTTGTATATGTTTAGTATTATGAAATGAGGTTCACTGAATAAAATTTAAATTTCTGAAGAGATATCTCTAATAACTCTTTCAGTTAAGTGCCAGTTATGTTAGCAAAATCAGCAGAAAAAGTACATTGCTTTTCATTTTTAAAATGATATGCTTTCTTTCTAATCCCAGATAGCTTTGAAAATGTCCTTTCTCCTTGGTCAGCAGAGCATGTGCCTTATTCCCCTAGCCTATTCTAAACTAAGCTAAAAGCCTGACGATTCATCAGGTTTGTGGATATTATTTTTCAACAGATGCACCCATATAGGCTATTTATAATTCAACTAAGTCATGCCATGAGACACGTCCTTACTTGCAAAACTGGGGATGACCTACAGGAATTCATATAAGAACAGAGGCATAGAGGTATTATATAATTGTGTCCTCTTACAATTTATTTTCTTTCTCTTTTTTTTCTTGCCTCTAATCTTCTAAGTCAAGACAGCAATTCAGCAAAGAAAGAAGACTTCTCTCCTTTTAAGCTCTATGCAGAAACATTGAATAATAACATCAAATATTTCATCTTTTTGGAAAAAATTGCAGTGATAAAATCAATTTATTTTTGGCATTAGATAAGAAACTCATTCTTATCTTTTTTTCTCCGCCAGAGGTTTAAGGTATTAAAAAGATGTCTAAAGAGCACAAATAGATGAGCCTATTTTCAAAAACCTGCTTAACTCCCAACCTAAAATTCACCATGTTCAACAATCATTTTCTTCCCCCAAATTAATTCATTTCTTTTTTGTACCTCCCTATTAATGTTAACAATACCATTATTTCCCTAATGGACTGGGGTCAGAATCTGAGTCATTTTTGAAGTTTTTCTTAATCATTATATTCACCTGTTGATACATTTTATAGATTCTATCTGAAAAATGACTCTTGTCTCGATGATTCCATGTTTAGAGCTGTAGTTCAGGACTCATTCATTCATTGCTTCTTGCCTTGGCTGGGATAATGGCTATTTATTGGTGTCCTACCTCTCTTCTCTAATCTATATGATGCAAGACTCAGACTACTACTTAAAAAAATCTTTAATTATTCCCTCTTACCTCACAATTAACTACAAATTTCTCATCCTGGAATTCAAGGATCATGACACCATTCTACTATTCCTATTTTATTTGACCTATTTACCTAACCAGTTTGTGTTTTAACCAAACTAAACTTTTTACCATGTCTTGAACGTGAATCATGAATTTCTCTTTCCTGTCTTTGCACTCTTTTAAACCTCACTTTTAGTCTCTACCTTTTGAAATCGTATTTGCCTGTGTATGTCTATGCTTATTACTAACAACTTATTCTCCTTATCCCTAACTAAACCACTCCCCTTTATGGATATCCACAGCCCTCTATACTTCTCCTAAATTTCCTTGTATTTTAATCAATGTTGAATTTTCTAACACTTTTCCAACTCTCTAGTCCCACACTCATGCACATGTGTATTAGTCCAGTTGAATGGAATTGGAGTTCCTCAGTAGCTCTCAGTTACATATCAGAAAGACTCAAAGATCTGCTCTTAGCATATAAAAACATAGTCTGAAACTTTGTGCAACGAGAATCCATGAACCCCTTTTATCACAAGTTAGACTGTGTAAGTACATGTTTGTTTTCTAATTAATGGACCTGAAAGGGCCTTTTCTGGATATTAACTTGATTTATACCACTGTAAGTCAGCTGCAGAATTTTTTCCCCTAATAGTTGACACTAGTTATGCTTCATTTTATCTTTTGGACCTCCTTATGATACATGGCTTGTTATTTGTGGTTTACAACTGGAATGATTGCACAGATTTGAAGGTCATTAAACCTAGGCTGTATCATAGACTCTAAGCTTACTTTAGCCACATGTAATTATCCAGTATTGGAAATTAAGTTTATTTCCCCTCACAAAGGCTACATATATATACATGAGCAAACATAAAGAGTGAATATTACTGAATGTTAGCTCATGGCCTTCATGGCAAGGTTCAATGGGTAAAAGCTATCTCAGAAAATGTTGGAGTTAAATCTTTTTATTAATTGTTGAAATTTTCCCAAGAGTAAACAGCAAACACATGCCACAACTTCTCTTTGATTCTCCCCCTAAGGAAATTAATTTATCTTTAAATATTAAAAGAAAAAAATCCTAATCAATTATATTGCATATTTTATTTCCCAAGATGATTCTGGGCATACTACATCATATTTACAGTTTTAAGAGCAAATGTAATAGTGTCTTTGGGATTCTTAAATTGATGCAAATAGTTTGCTTACAGACGGATTAGGAAGGAGTTTTGAATGAATACAACGATGTAGTTGTTCTCAAAGGGTGATTTGGGGATCTCTGAAGTCCCTGAGATCCTTGCAGGAAATAGGCAGGGCCACGAATTGTTTTGTAATAGTGCTAAGAAATTATTTGACCTTTTTTACACTCATCCTTTCAAGAATGTGCAGTAAAGTTTTTCAGAGGTTACATGATACATGATAGCAAAACAGATTAAATGCAAACACAAATATGAGAATCCAGCTGCCCTCTCTTAAACCAGATATTAAATATAGTTGTAAAAATATAAAACAGTATTCTTCTCACTAATATTTTTGAAGGCACAGTTATTTTTTATTCTTAGCTTAAATTTCTAAAATGGTAAATCTAGAAGGTCAATCATGAACAGAAGCTCTTTGGAGGTTTAAATTATTTTTAAGAGGCTCCAGAGAAAAAGTTTGATAAATACTGCATTAGAGCATATAAAATAAAATCCCAATATTATCAAAGAGATTAGCTTTTTTTTTTAACATGGTAATTGCATTAGGTCTGGCATGATAATATCTGGCATGAGAATTGATTCCATTTCTTGATTTTTTAAAAATAATGAGAAATAGTAGAGACTCTTGCCTGTCTTAAAAAAGAAAATGACTGTGTCAGTTTTAACTTTATTTCAATTTTTCTTGAAACTTGAAATAAATAACAATAAAATCACATATCTATTCTCTTGCTTTACCATTATATTTTAGAATTACCTTTTCTCTGATTCTTAATACTTTTAATTCTAGTATGTGACTATGACTTAGTTACTGAAAATGATTTTAATGTTCTTTTTTTTAAGATCTTATTTATTTATTTGACAGAGAGGTAGAGAGCACAAGTAGGCAGAGCTGTAGGCAGAGGGAGAGGGAGAAGCAGGCTCTCCGTGGACCAGGGAACCCAATGCGGGACTCAATCCCAGGACCCTGGGATCATGACCTGAGCTGAAGGCAGCGCCTTTACCGACTGAGCCACCCAGGTGCCCTGATTTTAATATTCTTAATTAATGGAAATATAAGTTTTTCAGGGGAATAATCTTAAAACAATCCAATGATAATTGCTTGAGTTTTTCAGAATCTACATGACTTTTTCCTAGGTTAACATTTGTAGATGGAACTATGGATAGGAATAGAGACATTGTTAAAGCTTAAAAAACAAACAGGAAAAAAAATAAATTTTGGATTAAGAAATTCTTCAAAACAAGCCATAAATGTAGAAAATACAGATTTGAATAAATTAAGAATTCGGAGTAGGCAAACAGTAAACATTTTTTAGCTTCACGCTTTAAGGTTGAAAATCCTTCAGTGGCTTCCCAGTGATTTTGGACAGTCTAAACTCTTTTGCAGAGCATCTGAGGTCTTTCACAATTTGACCCCAACCCCCCATTCCAGTTAATCTTAACTTCTTTCCATGACTGCATTGACATTCTTTCTCCTCCCATAGCCTCAACTTTAGTCATATCCACATACTTACTTTTCCAAATCTCTTTGTTTTTAATATATTTTCCTCCAAATCTGGAATGCCTCTTTACTCTGTTAGGAAAAATTGTCCAAGACTTGGGAATTGACTAAAGGGATTACTGGATATTATCTAGAGGATCCTCTGGGATTGTTGATTCTATAGGGGTATGCAGAATTGATTGATTTTCTATTGACTAGACTATTCACAACTTTGTAGTGATAGAAGTTAAGTTGCGGAAAACTGACAGCATTGCAAATGATTCTTATCATAGCAATACAAATGTTTCCTGTTCATAGTAATGCAAATGAATTTTGTCCAGCAGAGGCTATATATATCGGTAAGTCAAATAAAATATCTGACACGTGTTCATTTTATATATGACTGAGAGTAATTTTTTTTTAGCTTTTTGAAAGTTACATTAGTATCTGTGTTTCTCAACTGTGCTGTGTAAAACTCCAGTTTACTCTTTAAAACATAGTGAATACCCAGTAGTGCGATTGCAAAATACAATTTTCTCAATGGGACCTATTGTATTTCCCTAATCAAAATTATCTTCTTACTTAATAATGCTCCCATTGCACTTTGAATCTACTTCTACTATAGCTCTTACTAAATGTCTGCATTTCTGTTTTTTTTCCACTAGACTCATTCTTCAAAGGCAAAAACACTGTATTTTATTCATCTTTGTGTTATCTACTCCTTTACCACATGTATAGCAGATGACATGGGGACATTTGCTTGGTAAATGTTTATTGAGGAATGCAAGTAGAAATCACAGGAGGAGGTGATAGGCATGTCTTAGTGTTTGTTAATGAAAAGGACTTGGCTATTGAGACCAAAAAATAAAGTAACTTTTTCACTTATAAAGTTTATAGGAAAGTATAATTTAGCATGAAATTGAAAAAAAGTTGAAAGAAGAAACTTAGTGAAACCAGAATGACTTAGAAGAGATAGGGATTAAGAGATCTGAGACTTAGAGGCTTACGCTATGGATTTTTTATTGAATTGCTGTAGTCAAAACATTTTTCTTCTGTCATACTTTATATATCTAAATTAGAGATAATAATTATTATAATTACAAAGACAGAGGAATTTCCATAAAGGGGTGTTTAAATCAAAAGTGGGCAGGAAGCAGCCCTACTTAGCTCATTTGCTATGAGTGAGAAGGGAAGAAGGTAAAAAAGATGTGACTTTTTTTACAACCTGAAATATATAACTTTGGCTTGTAATAAAATTAAAAAGTGGCTTGACTCCTTACTCTGAACTTGGAAGGGTCTTTTACTTAGCATTATCTTCACATCCTTATCATTTTCATTTTTATTTTATTTATATATTTTTAAGAACCAGTTTTTGGCATAATAAATAATTAGACATGAGATAGACTAGTTTTGTCTGTCAGGTATTTTGCACAATTAAATTTAATTGTGTTTGGATATGACAAGATTCAAATATTTTTAGAACTGTTTGGTTAATTTTTCTGAAACAAAGAGTGATTTCTAGTATTTACTTCATAAGTAGGTCACTTACATATAGTGGACTTAACAATCAGCAATAAATTCTGAATTTATGTCCTAGCAGGTGAGAGAACCCAAACTGTTTACTAATGCATCTCAGGGCTGTTTCCATAGCAACAGAGGCCAGTTAACTGTCAGCCCAGAGTCGCTTTAACAGTTGACTTCAGCAGTGAACTCTGTGATGCTGCCAAATGTCTGGCTTCTGTGTTTCCTGTTCCAAGCAATTGTTTCTTATTCTGAATACTAATGACTAGCCTACAAAGGCTGTGGTTCAATTCCACTGAAGATAGGCCTGGGAATCATATGTGGAAAAGTAGTGAGCATTTTGCCTGTAGTGAATTAAAAACTGTATGTAATTGGATTGTACATTCCCTAACTAGCTATGCCAGTAGTTTATTAATAATGTTACCTTGCTATTATTAGGCAGATGGGCCTAAATGAGAAATGACAGCACATCCATCATCATTGAGTCAAACGCTCTTTTTTAGGAAGGCTTGCTGACTGGCTGGCTAGCACCATCATGTAAATCCAAATGATTGTGCACATGTATGCCAGGAGAAAAATAAATTTGCAACTGAAGTGGTTTTTTGCTGTTTAAAATGTTCATATATTGATTGCTCTGAAATGAAGAAAAAGCAGCTGCTTGAAATGCCAGTGAAATGATTGAAAAATTTAAAATGAGAGGGAGAAAAGCTAAGCAGTTTTTGTTCTTTAAAAACGAAGAGAACTATGATTTTGAAGATCTAGTTGTATGGTGGTAAGCAGTGTAGGCATTGGGAGCCTCTTTGCGTGGGTCACACTCTAAACCAGGGATCTGAAGACCAGACTTGTTATACTTATGTTTCTCTCTAGAGCATAAGTTCCTTGAGGGTAGGCTGTTTTCATCATCGTGTTCCCGATAGCCAGCACAAGGCCTGACACACAGAATGCTCAATAACTATTTAATGAATCCAAGTGAAAATCAACGAATTCCCTGCAAAAAGTTTCTGGTACTTAAGCCCATCAAATTTCCTGGAAGAAGCTATGAGACAGTTCTCTTCATTAAAATGCTTAATAGCCCACTACTGTAAATCCTCACTGCTAAGTGTCTGGTGTGGAGCCTTCATTGACACACTTATGGCTGTGGCCACTCCAAGTATCTGTTCCCAGTAGATACCACTCAAATATAGCTCTTCTCATCAGCATGTTTTTTTTCCCCCAGCTAGTGGATCTAATTTTTCATATCTGTTAGTGGTACCATTTGCCATTTCTAAGTATTAGATTGGCTATCCCCTCTACCTCATCATAGTCAAATTTCCCAGTGGTTGTTTTACGCAAGGACTTCCAAGGTTGTTTCTCCTTGTGTGCCAAATCTTGTCTCTTGTTCTTGACTGGGGGCAATTCTTCTGTACCCTACTCCCCAGAGGCATTTGGCAATATCTGGAGTCACTTTGGGTTGTTACAGTCCTGTAGGGGGTGGGGCGGGTTGGGGAGTGCTACTGACATCTAGTAAGTGGAGGCCAGGGATACTGCTTACTCTCCTACAGTGAACAGGGCAGCCCTCACAACAGAGCTTATTTGACACAAAATATCAGTAGTGCTAATGTTGAGAAATCCTGCCCTGATACTCAAGCTCTTTTATGAAGGTTTTCCCAAAACTATACCCTCCTTATCTCTTTTTTCGCTCCTTATGAGAAAAAAGGCTTAGCCTATTTTCTTATACTTTTAAAATTTGCTTTCTTTACCTCAAGATGTGGCCAGACTCCTACTCTTTGCTACCAGTGTCTGAACTCAGGTACATAGTTATCTTTGCTGGTAGACCCAAATTCCAGAGCATAGGAAGGCAAACAGAATTCCAGGAATAATCAGTCCTGAATAGCCTGTTGTTTTTAAGGGAGACATATAAAGAAAGCTCTACAGGGGACCCTCTTACACTGTTGATGGGAATGCAAGCTGGTACAGTCACTCGGGAAAACAGTATGGAGGTTCCTCAAATAGTTAAAATTAGGGCTACTCTATGATCCAGCAATTGCAGTACAAGGTATTTATCCAATGAATATGAACAGTGATTCTAAGGGACACTTGCACCCCAATGTTTATAGTAGCAATGTCCACAATAACCAAACTATGCAAAGAGCCCAGCTGTCCATTGACAGATGAATGGATAAAGAAGATGTGG